>VYXC01011982.1:218458-308458 GCA_013397175.1 Platysteira castanea | reverse complement strand
GTCCAAGCTAAAGGTCTTGAAAGAGACGGGACTGTGTATACTAAGGAGGTCAAATTGGTGGATTTAAATTTGTCCAGGAAGGAAATTCAGTACTGCAAATGCAACCAAAACTCCTCTGGAGTTATTTCTCTACATGAACCACATCCTTTCAATACTATTTAGATGGTAAAAGTCACAGGAAACAAGCCATATTTAAGAAGCAGAATTAGAAGGTGCAACTCACGTTAGAGTCACTCTTGAAAAGTGGCAGCATCCATCAAAGAAAATGTTCAACTATGATTTAGCCTGTTCTTTTTTTGACATACACAAAATCCTGGTTTTCTTGTTATTTCACTGCAAGCCCTCTATAGTTTATTCAGCCTCACGAAATTTTAGACACCTAGAAAGCTTTCCCCAAAGAAATTCTTTTTTCAGAATGAGATTTTAGAATGCCTTAGCTGAACTGGAAATTGCAATTAACATCAGCATGTTTTATACAAAGCCTTTCTTTATGTAAGCTAAAAACCAGAGGCATCCAAACAAGCAATGTGTAAAAGTTAGCCTCAGTAGTTCTTCACTTCCATCACCTTTGACATGTCATTCTCTGGCTTCCATGATCTAAGACTACAAGCCAGGCAATGTTCACATGAGGAGGTAGCAAGTTTTATGAGACTGTTTGATATAGATAATAAAATAGACAGGCTTTCCAGCACAGGGCTCTCCTCAAGTCCAAAATACTACAAATGATTTAAAATCCTCTGCTGAATTCCTCACACATAAATGCAGTGAGGTCATGGTGTTCCTTGTGTATGTGGCATTGTCTTCTTACTACACAAAGGCAATATATTAAAGATTTTTCTTTTCTTTTTTAAAGGGAGTTTTACCAAAGATTTGCACTATCTGTGGAGGAAGGTTTATGAAGACTTACTGGCTGACAGTGATTCTTTTTAATAGACACAGCACTTCACTGAGACAAGGTATTGTCTGTAGCTCTGTGGAATCCTGCATTAAAGAAGGTGAGTTCATGTATGCCCAGAAACCTTTTCCTCCCCTGTTGTCTATTATCCTGGCTCCTGAACAGACTGAATAGGCTATCCAGGCTGTTCAGGAGCCAGGATAATACACCAACAAGACAGCAGAGACTGTCCATCAACCTGGGCAAGAGTTGTTAAAACAGTGCAAGCCATGGGAAGTCCAGATACTTGGATATGGGACGGGCAGTAGTGTCCAGTGATTGATCATTCTGAGACCACTCAGTCCACAAGGTTCTAACTCTGAGCCAGCATGTCCTAAGCTGCTGCGGGTAAAACTACCTGCCATGGGAGGACTATTTAGTGCAAAATAACAAAGAAAAACCCCAAACAAACCCCACCTAGCCAGCCCACGTGTGATACTATATCCTAATGAGCAAAATCCAAGGACTCAGCATGCCTATGAAGTCATGTTCTGCTCTTTAGCCATTCCCAACTTCCAGTACCTTCCTTGGAGTTGCAAATGTTTCAACCCTGGTTTTTCAGCCGTAGGAGCCTCAGGAAAAGGGGAAAAAAGCAGAGGAGGGTGGGGGAAGGAAGAGGAAAAAAAGGAACAGCTGGCTTGGTTCCCCACTGGTTAATCAGGACACATATCCTTCTGTCCTGTTCACATCCATCCCCCACCTAACAGCGTGCTTTCAGATGCAACACTGAGACTTCTGTGTCGCCCTGTCATGACATGAGAAAGTTGAGTGTTTTCTTTGTACCCAAGAAGGCCTTAAGACATAACATCTGCTATTTTCCAAGTGTTCATTTTAAATGATTAAGTGAAAAAAAATGCACATTGCTTTTTAAAAATAAAAACAAATACTTAGAGGGTTAGACATCAGCTAAGTCAAAAATATAAATCACAAGAAGCAGGAAGAGACATTTCTGCCCCACACTAACCTTAATATGATATGCAGCAGATCATTATCTTTAGCAGCTCTCATATCAGCTTGAATTGCTGGGAAATATACAATTAATGAAGGAACATAGTGATGGAGGAAAACTCCTATCAAATACAAAATTTACCTAATGCAAACTTTTTTTGATGCAAGGAGTTCTCCTGCATACATACAGAGACACTGCAAATACAGCACAACCTTTCAACAGCCACGAGTTGATCTAGCATGACATATTTTCTACAAAATTAAAATCAACATTTTGTAACATTAGCAATAATTTTATAGGAGAAACTAAGGTTTCTGAAACTCATAATAAACTTTTAATTTCTGACATAAAACAATGATCAGGTGGATACCTGGCACACATGAGCACATTTGCATTTGAAAGAAAGCTCAGCCTTCAGCATGCTGCTGTACCAAGTGCCTTTTTCAAACAATGAGATTTTCCAAAAATAGGAGGTTATACAGTTGCACACTTCTCAGTGAAGTAGCAACATTAAGCTTTCCTCCCCTTAAGATGACCCAAAGTAATAAAAACTTCTTCATGCATGCCCTCAGCTATGTTTGGATGAAATGAAGTATACAGTACAAATATTCACATTCCTAAGTGCAAGACTGAAACAATGCTCCCAGTGTTCATTTCAGTGCTTACTGGGGAGAAAATAAAATACAAACCAAAAAACCAAACTGACATCACCTGAAACTTCACATTCTCAACATAGATCCTTTAACTCCCTAAAAAAATACAAAGAATACAGATGTTTCAGCAGCTGAAAGAAAACACTGTGTAAATACTGAGCTTTCAAAAATATGCCACTCACCAAGCTATGAAGGTTGAAGTAACATGGGAAGGCAAAAAAAAAAAAAAAAGGGTGTTCGCAAAATGGCAGCAGCGAGGAGTTTTACTAAGCTAAACACGGGTTTTCAGAATTGTTCCATCAAAAGTTTTTACCTGAGTATTAACATGCTAGTGAAAAAACCACAAACATAATTTGTCTTTTCTTCTATCATTTAAAGGCAGATAAAATTCTCTTCTTCTTCTATGATAAATACAACTCCCAGCTTATCTCTGTATTCTGAAACTTAGGTCCAGGGTTTTTTTTACAACAACCATGTAGATAAAAACTGGCAAGCTGCTGTGACAGGTGAAGGCATTTTTATTAGTATGATAAAAAGTTCAAAGTTAAAATAATTAGCTTTAGGGAAAAACAAGTCTAAAAAATCCCCTTTTTTTCTTAAAGATGAAAAGTGCCAGTGTAATAATTATAATGGGACTAAAAACCTCAACTACCACCCCCAGTTTTCCGATAAGTTATCCATACAAAAATAGATGGGGGAGTTTATAACTATCTGTTTACCACCCTGCTCAGTTAAAAATTTGTATTTGTGAAAAAGAAATACAATGTTTTATCACCAGAGAGTATGGTATGAACACGGTGCCTGCAGTCCATGCTGATCTCCCAGACAGAAGCAGCCACGCACACTGCAGAGTTTAAAATGAGTCCAGAACCTGGAGACACAAAGGTGCTGCACCAGGCACTGCTGCTGGCACCCTGTGCCCTGTGTGCTCATGACCCAGACTCTGTCACACTGAGGTTTAGCAACTCTGGATAGATCAACTCTGTTACAGTCATCAAGTATTTTCCGCACTTGAGGTACTTAATTTTGAGAGAAGTTTTTATCCGGTGTTTGTGGGAGAGAATAAGTATTCTGAATTTATTTCCCCATTTAAATAGCAACATACTGAAGAGGAATTTCAAATGTTTATAAATTCTCTTGTCACCCACAAACAAATGTGTTAGAAAAGCCATCATTCTTCTCACAGTCCTAGACCATTTATATATACCAAATTATTATAGGCATCATCCCCTTTTTGTTCCTACCATTTCCTTTCTTAGAAGTCTTTCATTACATAATAGTAGTTTCACAACTAACAGATTAGATTACTATTTCTGCCATTATATAATTGCATATGAATACTGCTTCCTTAAATTTGTTTTTGCGTGGACTAATAAACTCAGTCTGAAGTTCAACTGTTTCCCTCTGCAAATAATTTTATGAAAACTGTATAAATTTTTTTTCTTTCTTTAAAGCAACAGCTGGCTCACAATTCAATTTTTCCAGAGTTTTAGCTTTGTTTTGTCAGCACATTTCATCATCTAATTACCCAGTTTTGCTTTATTATTCATGAGAAATTATGGCACCTGAATCCTTCTTCCATATATATCCACCAAAATTCATGAAGCTGGGTTTGTAGATTAATTAAAAGTTGTTTTGATTAAAATGAAGGTAAGCATGTTTTGATTGAATTAAGAAGTAAAAAAAGACTTGAAAACATCAAAATTAATGAATAAAAATACAATACCAGTTAACTCTGTATAACTCAGCAAGAATAACACAGCTATTTAACAACCTGAAAATTATGAATGTGCCATAATTAATGAAAGTTAGAAGATGCTGAAAATAGCAAAGTTGCTTTCTTCTCAGTGACAGACATATATGAAAAAACATCCATCATCAAAAATGTGTTCAATCACACTTAAGGTAAACTTGTTTTTGCCTAAAACAAGCCCAAAAAATGTGACATTCACAGATCAAAGTTCTTGCAATACAATTTTATTAGGTTTTTCTTCCTATTTTAGTCAGGATGAAACTGAACTGCAGCTTAAAATTTATGTATGTGACTCAAAATTTTCATTAGGAGAAAACAAAACAGTGAGAAGTTTGCTGCCAGGAAAGATCAGATTCATTTTACTTGGAAGACCCAGCTGTACTCACACAGAAACCCAATACAAGGTCTGAGTTTATAATTATTAGGACTTTTTTACCATTAGGATTTAAGATACTTTTTAAGCTGTCATTCAACTAAAGGTATGTGTGCTGGGCAGAGAAACCCAACCAGAAGGACTGGCTGATGAGCAAACAGAAAACCCCACTAAGCAGATAGTGCTAAGAAAAGGCAAATCTGCCTGATGAGTCAAAGAAAGAAAAGGCAAATCTGAGTGGGTCTCACACACATCCTCCTAACCAGCCAGCCTGACCACAGATGAAAGAGGCTACTGTGGAGCTGGTGGCATTTCCACTCTCTACAAACATCCCTATTATCTTCCCACAGCATGTAACCAAAACCTGAAAGTCTGGAGAAATGAACACACCAGACTGCTGGAATCAGTTCAGAATTGTCCTCAGCCTGTATTTCTGATCAGAACAAACAGCAGGAAGGATACAATGAAGTCTCTTCTTCCAAGTCTGTACTCTGCTATCCTAAAAACCCACCCATCATTGTCTTAATCCAGCCACCTCGAAGGATATAAAGCTTGATATATACAAGCTTGATATATAGGATATATACACATGCACACCTCAGCTTTCTTTTCTCTCTTCCTTTTTTTGGGGGGTGGCAGTGAAACAATTTGAAATTATTTTTTCCCAGACTGTGTTTCCGTAACAGCTGTCCTGTACATGTCCACATGAAGGAAACAAATGCAAGTAAAAGACTAAGGCACACATTCTTGTTTACTGAGGGATATTTACAATTAGGAGGAATATTGTCAGCTACCCCACTGACACAAAGAAGCTGACACGGTAAGAGACACAGTATGAACATATTTATCAGGAGTGCTCAGAAGTACACTGCCACTTGACCCCGCAGCTCTGCTGGTTTCAGCAGAGGTGATCTTCTGCCTCAGGAATGTCTGCATTAACACACAAGCTGAGAAAATAATTAGAAGTAAGCTATATCAATTTGATGCTTTTAGTTCCCAAATTGACATTATAAAATAAAGTGAAGTAAAACTTGCAGCTACAGAAAACTATTTACTTCTCTCAACTAATGATTTTACACTTACAGAAGAGAAAAAATATATACAGGTCTCTCTCAAACAAAAGAAAAATATTCAGTATTTTTAAAGTCTGCAGAATAATTTGACACAGAAGTCCCAGTGCAGCTAACTATAACCATAGTAATAAAAATAAACAGGTGGGTGATGCCTTTCAAGGTTGTACTACAACTTTTAAAAGCTTTCCCTCATTCATACATTGTCAGTCATAACCGTACATGTCTCTGTGCATGAGGATCAACTTCCCTTCCACTGCTGCTTAATTACAAGCATTTTGCCACTGTTAACAGCTCCATCTGCATCTGAGGAACTCAATAATTACCAGTTGCACTCTTTTGTTTGAACTCTAAGCCAACATTAAAAAGACTACTGAACTTATGTAAGATTGATTGCTCTTCCATGGCAGGGATTGCTGCACCTATGTGAGTGCGAACAATAGAGCAAATGTCCCTCCCTTAAGGAAACTTCTCACACAGTTAGATGCAGGTAACAAGGGGGACAATGGGGCCTGCAGCTATGGAGATACATCAAACACCCTCCATGTTAGTGCCCAGACCCAGAACTCAAATGCCAAACTCCTCTGGAACAGCAACACAGCTGAATACAAGTAGAACTCACGAGAATTCTACTCTGTCAAAATTATCCCTATAAAGGGAATGTACAACTGAAACATGCAATAAAAGTAACTTTATGTCTAGACAGCATAAGTGATGGGTGGGTTTAACTTGCAGGTAAGTCAAACTGAATTCCAAATGTAAACATTAATAACGAGTTCAGTTTTACAAGGGCAGTACAAAGGACAGCTGGAGAAAGGAAAGTGCATTGAAACCAAACTCTTCCTTCTTTTCTTCTTTTATTACAGTAACGTCTAGAAATTGATTTGTGTGAGAGCATCCCACTTAGGTATAACATGTGAGGAAAAAGACAACCCTCAACCAAACAGCCCTCCTGTATTTTCAGTCTCGCTGTACTATACGGCAGCACTGTTCAGCACAGATGGATGTGGATACAGCCACTTTCCAACAAGGAAGATCATCTGAGAGGAAAGAGGACTGAGGACTTTCCTCTCTTTCAGGGAGAGGACTCCCTGAAGTACACAACATCTCTTATTTTCCATGAAGGATGTAGAAATAAAGATTACATTTACTTATGTAATCACATATTGTTTCTCAGTAAGCCCTCTCCCCCCTTACTATTAAAGATTACAGAATAAAGTCTTGCAGGCAAGGAAACAGAGATTAGGTGATTTATTTGAAATACACAAAGGATGCATCTCAGAGACAGACAACTAAGATCCTGTAAGTTCCAGTTCATAGATAGTAGGCATGTGCATGAGCATTTATATGGGAAGAAAGAAATGACAAAATTATGCTTTAAGTATTCTTCTAGGAAGCACTTGGCTCTCCAGAAAACACAGAGGGAGGAATACCTAAGTGTCAGTACAATGTAGATTGTACCACAAAAACTGCACAGAAAATATCAATAGTATTTCCTCAGAGTTCCGTCAGCTTTGGACCACTGATCTTCAACGTTTTTGAAACTATGAAGTTCACAGAAACATAGAAAACTCACGATGAAGTTTAAATTACAGCAAGTACATGAATCATGCTACTGCTGAAGATCAGCAGATTTTTACCTTACACATATGGACAAGCTATTTATAAATTTTCACTTCCCATCAGGCTCAGCATGATGTCAGCTTACAATAACAAGTTAATGTTAATGTTTTCCAGTAATTTCCACAGTGCCATTTAACTGCAAGTGCCCCAGCCAAGGTAAACTTGAGGGCAAGGAAAGGGCTAACTGCATAATCAGAGAGTACCATTAATGAATTTTGCATCTCTGCTTTGAACATTTGGAATTCTACCTGCAATATATTTGCCTTTTGTTCCCAAAGTTTAATCTCACTAGTCAGCTGATTACATCTCCCCCAAACAGCTTAACTATTCCTTCTGATTTTAATTAGTGACAATGCTTCATCGCCTTGTGGATTTTTTTCCCCAGACAAACAAGCATCCTACGCTATTGCAGCAAGTGCCAAACTCAAAGCTATCAAACATTTTCTGAGCTCTACTAAGATCATGCACTTTGATTTACAATCAGCAGCACCACAGCAGATGAACACCGCCTTTGTGAATTCACCAGTAACAAACAATGTCCAAAGTAAAAAGATGAAATCTCCTGGGGGTCTTCTCTTCAGAGGAATTAGAAGCTGGTGAGAAAAATCTGTTCTTTATTGTTATTTTTCCCCCTTCTCTCTTCCACTTGCATGCAATTGATGTGTTTTTGACATAAGGGAATGTCAAAAGCAACAGTTTTTATGGGAGAAAAGATATTTTTGGAAAGCAAGTTCTTCCAACATTTTCCCTTACTCAAGACCACCTTCTCCAACATTTGCAAATGCTTGCCTTTGATTTTATTATTCCAGAAGAGTACAGGTGTCTCACTGTCACTAAGAACAGCTTTTTATACCTGCTTAACCGTCTGCTCAGCTTTGGGTATTGAACTGCACAGAGGTTGTTGCCTTCTGAACACACTGGTGCCAACGGCAGACGTTACCCCATGCCCACCACTTTTTCAACACCACATCCTCCTGAAGTTTGACAATTTCAGACATCCAACCTAGGTTTCTAATGAAAGCAAGCTCCTCATTCCCTTCAGTCACATCAAATTGAAATATATAAATTTAATTAATATCCAAATATTTAAATCTTCTTTGTTTTTGCTGAAATGGCTCCAGAAGGACCACCAGCTGACCTGTGGCAGCTGCAACACCCAGCAGCCAGAGGACTAGTGATGATCAGCTGCATGTGGACTGCTGTGCACAAGCTGTTTGCAGAGCACAAGCCTACACAAATCCTCTGGCATTAAGGCCTCAAAACTGGCAGTGAGAAAAACAGCTAGGCACCCATTTCACTAAATGCCAGATTTGCTCAAGCTGAAAACCACTCTGCATCAGTGATGGAAGGGACTATCAGGATACTTCATATCCTTTTTCATTCAAATAAACACCAAACACAAGTGGTAAGAGTATCTCGATGGGTTCTTCACTGCATTATCCCTTTGCAATCAGCAGCAATCTGGTCGTGCTTGTGTTCACCTCCATCCACCACTCCACAGGCTATGTCCTGTCACTTTTGTATTTTAACAGTGGCTGCAATTGCAACATCACCCACTAAAATCAACAGTTTCTTCAGTTAACAGATTAAACACTTCATTTTACTACTTGTAGATAAACTAAACCACAACCAGGGAGAGCTTGTGGTTTCAAGTCACTTCACAGTCTGAATTTGGCAGAACAGAGATGAGTGGAAGGCACCACTACCCTCACTCATGTTTCCAGTACTTTGTTCATAATCTCTGATACAAAGCAGCTAAAAGGTGCCACGCACTGAATGGCTCTTCATCACACAGATCTTGTGTGCATCTTCATTATCACAGCGTTGCAATCTTCAAGAGTCCTAGAGGTTTCTGTTCCATACCCTGTCCTAAATCCTGATCACAAAGTATCCACTGGTTATCAACAGATTATGCTGGGAATTGATGGTTTATGTCAAAGAATCATCCCATAAAGCTGTATATTTTTTGGTTTTTAAGCCGCAAAAATTACTACAGAACTAAAACCACAATAAAGCGTATATAACTGTATGAAGTATGTCTGCTTCAAATAAACTCAAATGCTAAAAATATTTCAATTTGGCAAAAAAAGACAACAAAATGAACTAGCAAGAACATGTCAGAAGTTAGACAATCCACAGATGTAGTTGAGGAGTCTACTAAAATTCCACACAATTCCATGGTTTAACTGCACTTGGAAAAACATGATAACTTTATTTGAAACCAAGTTCCCTCCTTCCCTCTCCAAACACCGTTATGCATTTTCTGTGCACTTGATCAGTCTTGCTGGCCTTACAATACATTAAAAATTATCAGCCATCTGCAAAAGGTGAGTCCACCTATTTATAAATTTATTTACTTGATGTTAAGGAGGATGAGTTCTCTTCTGGATACAGATAACAACAGAGTAAAAGCTTTTGGGTAAACAAGTTAAAAGGTAAAAATAAAATACTTATTGGTGACATTACAGTGTTCACTACATAAACCTGTGAAGAGATGCCCTGCAGACAGCATTGTGAACAATACAGTAATAATACTGTGTATGAATGTTCTGTATTATAAATCATGAAGAAGATGAAAGAATTCCTCGAATTTATCATCACTGTTTTAGTTACTGTACAAACTGTGAAAATATTGTACTTGTCACCCAAAATAACCCATTTTATTCACAGGACAACAGGCTAATTAAAGAAAAAGAACCAAATCAAGTTTGTCTAATTCAGTTCTGTGACAACATCTCCTGCTCACAGCGTCAAAACTGAACGTCATCATCCAGGGACACCTCCAAAGTTCCTTATGCTTCTATAACTGCAGCACCACAACTGTTTTGAGGATTTTTGTGGCTAATCATGGTGCTGTAATGCTACTCAACAGAGTTGTCTATGTATTAGACAGGGATTCTTTACATAGATAATAACCCCATTACAAGCCTCATTCATGTACTGACTGAATGAAAAAAAATATACGACTGACTCCCAACTTCTAAGCTTTTCTTTGTGTTGTCCTATCCAATCTTCATAAATATGACTGATATAAAACTGAATTAAAAGATAACACTCAGATGGAACATTAATGCCTCTGAAAGGAAAAGGCTGATGGAAAAACATGAGCAAGACTCAACTAGTCAGAGTTGACGCGAAAGACTGTTAAAGGCCATGGTGGCTACAAACATCTCCCTTTCAGAGGAAATCTGGTCGCCTACTGCACTCTGAGAGTAAAAACCTCAAGAAGTTACTGCTGTAATAATTTGAGAGCTGGACATGATAAGTTTAAGAACATTTGCAACTTGACTTAGCAAGTATTTATGATGAGATCATTTATTTGGACCATGTGATCAAAGAGCCTCATAAACTCAACTTTACAGGATATTAACTTCTTGTTCAACTGTTCACAAAGTACCACATTATACAAGACTGAAAATAGCTTTAAATGTCATTAGAACTATTAGCTCTTGTGTCAAATTGAATTTAAATGACAATGCTATATATTCAATGTATCTGTCTGAAAGACATTAACTTTTTTTTCTTCTCTATCAGAATGATAGGGCTTTTCAGAAAAATGAAAAATCATGAAAATGGAACAACTCTAAGAGCAACATTACTTTGTAGTTATATTTCCTTCTATAACAGTGCATCCTTACCACTTTTACCAACAGTTCCTGTTTTTTTAGGGAAAATAATATTCTCCTTTTATTGCTAAAGACAGTGTGATGCTTCAAAGATAGCACTTTTTTCCTCATCAGTGATCACTGAGTACCAAGAGGCCATATTGTGTATGTTTCAAAAACAGTTAAACATAAAAAGCTCATTTTGGCTTTCATAAGCTTTTTATCACTTCCGACAACTGAAGATGCTTGATGCTGCAATATAACTTTTAAATATTTCTAATTATTGTGCAACAATCCAAAAGAAATAACTATCATCAGAAGAGTTCCTAATACCTATGAACTTATTTTGAGTAATTTTAAAATAATAGCTTACAAGAGGATAATTCAGAAATATAAATTGTTGTCTCAAAACAGCAAATTTTAAAAAGGTGTTTCTATTGCTGGAAGCCCTTGATGCATTTCATTCTATTTATGGTCACTTTTAGTATTAGTACCACCATGGAGATTTGAAATCCTACATGCTCAACAAGGCTCCCGTGAGAAAGTGGCACCCAAAGGTGTACACCAAGTCCCTTCCTTTTGAAATGTTTTGGACTTTCTATGGGCTGCAGTTTTATGCTGCAATACAGGATACACACAGAGAACATGGGTTTTTTATCAGATGTTACATCAGGAAATAAAGTCTAACAAAACTCTAGCAACAGGATGTATATGTGAAATCTTTCAGAGTGTTACTATGTCCATCTCTACATCTTCCTGAGGCTTTTTTTGGAAGTGGGTAGTATTTACTAGATGGGAAAACAGCAGAATCACCAGAGCATACACATATTTTCATGTTGATATTACTTACTTTTGTACTAACATAATAACCTAAAAAGTCATAAGCACATAGTGTGTTTCACATAACATACTGACAATATGATTCAACCTTTCTTCTTCGTTTTGAGTTGGTTTGGGTTCAAGAGTGACTTCACTTCAAAGAGTGAAGGCTCTATCTGGTTATTTCTTCTGGCACAAAATAATCCAATAGGTACAAAAATCAAGTATGCACTCAAGCATGGCTCCATCTATATTTCCTCTGAAAAAAAAGTGAACATTTTGCTCTCTACATTTCCTGTTTTTATTTGCCAGCAGTGTCTGTTTCACCAACAAAACAAGACAGAAATTTGGAAGAATAAATGAAAGACTTCTTGCACTTTACAAATGTGAGATGAGCACATAACAGGCATTTTGTTTGCTACATAAATGTTTTCTGGGGACCGAGAAAAGTTGGCTTTCCTACCTTAATTTTTTTTCTTTTAAGAATATAAATTTAATATTTTAAAGCTAAACAGATGCATGCATTTGGACTGCTGAAAGGAAGAAAAGGTGCTAAGAAAATCCAACCATACTCAAGTCAAACTCGGTATGAACTATAAATGCTCCATATCGTCCATTTATGTCAAATGCTCAAGTGTTGAGTTCATAAGGGTTCTCATAGAAAAAAGGAAGGTTTAATACTGTTGATGCATTTGCACGAAAAAAGGACAGATCGGATTTTCAAGGTTTAAAGCTTTCCCAATACACACTTCTGCCACAAAGACCATTCTGCAGCTGTGAAAATACCTGTGTATATTCGAGAAAAGTATTAGTAACTATTGTTTGTTTTTCACAATAAAAACAGGCCAGAATGAACAACTACACTCTGGAGAGGCTACCTGCCGAACAGATATTGAGACATTCATTGCAGATGTGAAGATGTACTCAATCTGAAGTTTACACATCTGAATAAAATCAATATACAGCTACATTCAGCCTGCGTTTCTGACTGCATGGAAATTACTCCAGTGCAATAACCAACAAAATAACACACCAGCAGCTATTCCGTAAGAGAGGATGAGGTCCAGAACAGAGATATAAAAGAGCAAACATCTGAAACAAGAGCTGGTGGGAGGGAATTGATAGTGAGGGTGCCAGGGGAAATGGCAGAGATAACAGAGGCACAAGCCTGAGAAAGAGTTAGGGAGGGCAGAATTAGAAGCACCTGCTGCTTATCATTCCTTTAGAAGCCTTATTAATTCTTTGGTTTCTTAAAGCTGTGGGGGAGGTTTCCACACTCCCAAACATCAAGGAGACTCTGATGATCCAAAGACAACTGGAACCTTTTGTAAAGTCGAGGAAAGGAGGGATCTTGACAGGTGATAAATTTGGAAGCATCCCTCACCCTCTCAGCATCTCCCATTGCTGTTAGACCACACCTAGGCTGTTTCCAGCACTTGAGGAAGGCTCTGCAGGGTACTGCAAGTCCAAGAGCTGCCTTCAGCTCCACTGGAAGCCACATTTTTCATCAGCCAACTTAGAATCCACATTATTATCACTTCTGGCCCTGCACAGAAGCATCCCTAAGAGTCACACTATGTGCTTGAGAGCATGATCCAAACACTTCCTGAACTCTGTCAGGCTGCTGCTGTGACCACTTCCCTGAGGAGTGTGTTCCAGTGCCTGACCACACTCTGCTGTTGTTCCTGATATCCAACCTAAACCTCTTCCGTTCACAAGAGTAAAGAGATCAGTATCTGCCCCTCCTCTTCCCCTCACAAGGAAGCTGGAACTGCAATGAGGTCTCCCCTCAGTCTCCTCTTCTCCAGGCTGAACAGACCAAGTCATCTCAGACACTCCTCATACAGATTCCACTCAAGGCCCTTCATCATCCTCATGGACGTCCTTTGGACATCCCTAATAGTTTCGTATCTTTCTTATCCTGTGTCCCCCAGAACTGCACACAATACTCAAGGTGAGGCTGCCCCACTGCAGAGCGGAGCGGGACAATCCCCTCCCTTGCCCGGCTGGCAATGTTGTGCCTGGTGCCCCCCAAGACACAGCTGGCCCTCCTGGCTGCCAGGGCACTGCTGACTCATGTTCAGCTTGCTGTTGACCAGGACCCCCGGGTCCCTTTCCATGCAGCTGTTCTCCAGCCTCTCATTCCCCAGTCTATACACACAACCAGGGCTGCCCTGTCCCAAATGCAGAATTGGGCATTTGTCATTGTTAAACTTCACAGAGTTGGTGGTTGCCCATCTCTAATTTGTTGAGGTCTCTATGTAGGTCCTCTCTGCCCTCAAGGGAGCTGACAGCTCCTCCCAGTTTAGTGTCACTGGCTTTTAGTTGAGGGTTTTAGCAGCAATGCCCCAGAACTGGGAGCATGTTGTACTACAGAGTGGAAAACAAACTGTGCTTCAGTAGAGCTTTGCTCCCCACATCGCCCCTGGCCTTACAGCAATGCACCACTCCTGCTCCTCCAAATAAACTCTCCACCACTAGATACAACCATAACACAGCTTCTCCTTGTTAACTGTGCACCCACGAACTTTGTCCCGTGGAGTTGATGTCAGTCAAATTTCTGTACAAGCCTTCCTAAGCCTGGATATCCATTTACCGTTCTTTTCTGGCCTATGCATAAAGAGCATTGGAGGAACAAATCAGAGGAACACATTTATGGAGCATGTTCTAGTTCAGATTCAGTCATTTAGAGCCTCAGTAAGAAGTCCACATTTTAAGTCAAACAGCCATGTGAAAAAATGTTGCTACAAAACTTTAGCACAACAATAACTACTTCAAAAATGCTGATATTCTAAAATACTTAAATGAATAAAGGCAAGAAAAAACAGTAGTAAGAAACACTACAGCAAGAAACGCCTGTGACATACAAATATTTAAAGCAAGCAGTGCAACTAACATGCATTAAATTGGTTAAGACAGAAAAAGTACACTAAGTTAATTCAAAAAATTCTAATTTGATGCATTAACACTCTTGATATCAATTTGCAAACACTGGAAAAGTGTCTTATTCTTGTTTGGGTTTATTTTCCTCTCTTCCTTTCCATTTTTTTCTTCCACTATTTGAGGTTCTTGCATCCTGGCCTTCAACACTGGTAAGTCTTCACTGAGTAGTTACCCACTTAAAACCACTCATCCCTCTACATTCAGTTCTCCCACCCAGCATTCTTTTGAAAGCCCATTTTCCCAGCTTTCTCTTCCTTTCCTGGAGGTATTTTTCTCCTTTGTAAACAGGCTGAGAGTTTCCAAAGACCATAGAAGGCACCTTCCCCTATTTCTCACTATAGACTGAACTTCTGAAAACACAGACCATAGTAAAAAGGCCTCACTGTACAAAAGTATTTTTCATATATCCTCAAGCAGTCAGAAATTATCATGGATAGGTATCTCTAAAAGTATATCCAGAAAGTGTATTCAGGATTGTCTTTCTTTTGGCTCTGAAAGTTTTGAAGACATGGTTCCTAGATCAAAAGGAAGGGAAAAAAAATCCTATGCGGGTGGGATGGAAAACATGTTTTTGGAGATGAAAAATGAACTCCATGGAGTACTAAATTAATCCACTGCACCACCTAGGAGAATATTATATCTTCAGTAAGCTTTGCAAGTTTAAACTTTTCCCTTTCCAACTGTAAAAACATCCTCTGCCTGTGACAGAGTGATAGGATTGCTTTCCTGACTAATCATGAGGGATACTTATAGATTCATAATACAAAACAGGTGCAAGAAATATGCACAGAATTGAACACTTAAAAATTCAGACTTCACAACAGTTCAATTGTTGTTCTGGGAGGTCTAAATCAAGTTACTCAGCCAGTGCCTAGAATAGTTCAACTCTCTTCAGGAAGACTTAAGTAATGAAAAGTAAAACACTGTGCTGACAGTTATTTGTTACTCACATCTCCATCATTTAAGGACAAAATAATGTATCCACTGTGAAAACTGTACCTATAAAGAGGACTTCTCTTGGTTAACACCTAATCAAAGTTGGTTTATATAACCACATTCGTAGACTGTTTTCAGTCACTGCACAATTACCCTCGAACACAACTAGAGATGCCAGGTGAACACTAGTGATGCTTTACGGCTGTAACTGAACACCGGGCAGGGGACCTCAAATGGCCACACACCCAGGCACCCAAAACCCCTGCTAGCAGGGTTGCAGGAGCTTTTATTACAAAGGAGTGGAACTACATGCACTGGAACAGGAAGGCCAAAACATTTTCTAACCAACTGCTTACCATAACCAGAGTAGCAAGTGTCAAAATTTAGGGTATGGGACGGAGGGAGGCAGCACATCCATCAAGTCATCCCTCTCCCTGTACAGAGGAGGCAACTGGCATGCTCCCCCTGGCACAACCCAGAATAATCATTATTAGAGTTACCTCTCAGTTAAAAATAGCAGTGCCTTGTTTTCACTGACTGATGAATGTTGCTCACTCTATACTAAACCATGGGGTTTTTTTTAACTAGAAAGATGTGACCCCACAAGGTTTACAACAACAGCATCTTTGCATATCCTTAGCTGCTGTAGGAAGGAACTCAATAATGATGCAGAAACTGAAAAGACCTAATAGAGCTGAAAGAACTGTGTACATCTGTGTCCTTTTGAAAAGTGGTGACATGCCTCAGGAAGTCAGAGACAATATTTGGGAGCATCACTACTTACAGTTAAAGCAACTTCAAAGCCATGTACAACCAGCAGGCCTGCCCAGTCAATCAGACGTATTACGCGTCTTTTTCTTGGTTTGTTTTTTTTAATTAAAAAAAACAGCTGAAATAAAACCTCTGGCAAAATCTCATCAATGACTCTCTTTCAGAGACTGCCTCCTCCCATTCCTGGAACTCAGCTGCATTTCTGTTGCATTCATAGATATAAATCTCGTTCTCAAGTGCCTACTGCCTCCTTATATCAGTCTACCCTTATGTAACAGTCAATATAAATTTACAGCATAGGGAAATGAGACAACTGTTCTGTTACTGCCAGCTACATATAAGTGAATGTTTCCAACTTGACATCAGTATTTCTCTTCTGTTTGTACTAATCGTAAAAGGCTTATCTTGAATACTAAAAACTGAGGTTAGAAGAGAAGCAGCTGAAAGGAAGTTTCACTGGAAAATATTTAATTTTAGCAGGTTTATTTCTTTGATCAGTAGATAATGTAAGGTTTGTTTACTATATTGAGTTTTTATAAGCTAACATTGAACTGCTACACTTCAAACTTTATTGCCAAGACAAATAAAATGTAATTCACCATAGGCAATGTTTCTAGGCTACTGAATAAAGCCAAGTAAACAATACACTACTTCCCCATTCATTCTCTCAGACTCTAGAGATACTCTGGCTTCAAAATAAAACAAGAAAAAAATATGATCACTGACAACACTGCTGCTAATTCCTATCAAGGATTTTTAGGTGAAACTAATGAATAGTACACCTCTCTCTTTTACCCAACAACAAGGACCAGCATCCAAGAATGACCTTCAAAACGTATTTGACTTGTTTCCTCATATTCTAGTGACCCTAGTCACTGGAGTCTGTGGGGTTTTATTACCTATTCAGAACAATAAAGGGAAGGTCCAGTGACTGCTTGTGAGTTCTCTTTCATGCATCATTCTTCCCTGCTTTATTTTCAAATTATTTAAACTGCCTTTAGTCCTCTGAGTAAGTATTCAAGTATTAAACTCATAAAACATGAGAGTGATTGCAATCTGAAATACCTAAAGCCTGACCGTCCTTTGGAGCCATTTCAGCTAAAATCCTCCTCCTCTCAAAGGAAGGAAAGAGGCATCTCCATTCATTAGGCAGCCTTTACTTTCATTACTTTTATCAACAACAACCTGTCTTCATACAACTCTGCCAGATAATTAAACTACCTAACATATTGATGTTTTCATCATGAACTGCTGCTTTTCATTAGTAAAACCATGTACTTAATTTTTATCTTCCACAAAGTCACATCCATACATCTCTGGCTCAAAAGTGCTGGAAACTAAGACAGCACACGCAGATGTTTGTCCAGCTGCCTCATCTTACTCTTTTCCTAGGCTTGTGCCATCAGTCCTTGTTGGAGAGAGCACCCTGACTCAGACAAATCTTTACATGACCCAGTATGGCTGTTTTGAGGTTATGTTCTTGTCCTGATTTTCTCTCCAACCATCCTTTAAATCAACTATTTCCTCTTTAAATCACTTCTTCCAGCTCTCCATTAAGATTTTAAAAATCAGCATATCCAAAGAGTTGATATAGACAATTTAAAGTTCTACCATTGCACAAACCTTGATGTATTCAATAAACTCCAGAAATAAAAAAAAAAGAAATAGTACATGACTTTCATCGTATTCAAGGCCAGGCTAGATGGGGCTCTGAGCAACCTGGTGTTGGAGAAGGTGCCCTGCCCATGGCAGGAGTGTTGGAACCAGATGATCTTTAAGGTCCCTTCCAACCCAAACAATTCTATGATGCTATGATAAAAGTCCAGTAGAGAAAACCTCCTATGTAACCATGCAGGTGTTTTAATCATATTACCATTTTTTAATACAAAGGCTCTATATTCTTCCATTTTAAAGTATTTTCAGAAAGATGGGTCTAGTTCTATGAGACTATGCCATTCCCTGAAAAGTAACTACCAATTTCTTGTCCCACTGAAGTCAGCAGGAAGCTTAATCTTTAAAATGAATGTTAAATAATGTAAAGAGTTATGAAGCCCAATATCTCCTATAAGTCTAATTTCTGTCACATGCAACTGAGTCAGTGTGACTCAGTCTGTTCTTTAGATTTCAGATGCAACAGTGCTGCTTGTTTCAAAAACTAAACAAAAAAGGTTCAAAATCTCAAAACAACATTCCTTGCACGAGACTTTGCATTCATATGCCAAACAGAACTGTTCGAATTAGTGATCACAAAAAACAAACAAATAAGGAAAAATCAACCCCCCCCACACACAAACACACACTTCTTTGAACCAGCCCACTGCTCCAACACCCTTTTAGCTAACTGAAACTACAGAACTTTGTGGATAAAAATTCAGTTTGGATAAAGTTTGAATATTAAGCATAACACTTTGTGAAGACCAAAGGACTGCTGATTGATGACAATCAAAACAACATTAAATAACTGAATTTCCATTTTTATCTTCATGAAGTTTTAACCCTGCACCAAAGCGTAACAAATTCTCCGTTTCATCTGCCAGTTATATTTGTATGTCTTTAAGAACAGAGCCCCAGAGCGAAGGAATACAGTTTTTCTCCTGCAATGCAAAACACTGGCATATGCTGAGGGAGAAAATCTCAGGATAAATCAGTAGGAGTGACAAAGTAACAGGAATAAGTGGGAGGATGGCAGTGAGAAGAAGAGAAGCTACCAGCCAGGCCTCAGATGAGAAGACGGGGGATAGAGAGAAATTTTCCTAGGGACCACAGCAGAGCAAACAGAATTTCTGTGACTTTTGAGTTACAGCAGTCACCAAAACCAGTCACAAGAGGAAGGATCCACCTGCAAGACCAGCAGAGGATTTTTAAAAATTTTATTCTATGTAGTTGTTCGATTGCTTGTACAAAGTACTATCAAAAATGTAAATACTCATTATGAACAAAGCAGGTTCTAGACAGAAACTGTTCTTTAATGATATGGGCAGCTGGGAACTTCTATGAAAAGCTTTATCTTGGACTGTGCAATCCATCACCTTGTGGAGGCAGCAAATGGAGGGACACTTGAAGTCATGTAGTCCCCTCCAAACATAAGCAGCAGATGATAAGGAAGAAGACACTGAATCCTCCTTCCTCCTGATTTGTGCTCAAAAAATGCCAAAGGGAATGCAAAAGGCTCTTAAAATAAAATGGCCAAATAAGAGAAGCAAAATTTTTTGTACTGGTTTGTATCCCAACCTCAAGCTAGACACTGTCAGCATGTAGTTATAAATCCACACAAGACCTCTAGAAAGTAAGGCACCACCTTCAACATTTCAGAACAAGGCACAGACAAGTTAATGAAAACACAATGTCTCTTTTAATAACTTTCATTGACCTAATCCCCTGTGTTCTGAAAATATGTAACTGTACGCTTGCCAAAGTGAATGTGAAGAAGATCAAACTGATAAAACACAAGATAATGAGTCAATGGATGTGCAGATTCATTAATTTGAAAAACAAATAAACCTTAACAGTAATTACATCTGCTCATGATTAATGCCAGCTGCCCAATGGATTGTTCTTGATATGAACAGCATGTAAGGGTATATACACTTTCATTAGAGAACAGATTTTTCCAGTATACAAATTTGAAAAAGATTTCTGGAAACTAATAAGTGCAGAACTGTGACTGAAAGCTCTAGTCATACTATTGCTATTCCACTGTACTAAAAACAACCGGATTCTCAATCTATGAACATCACACAGGCTTTGAAATCCAGCATTAATCATGTTAACTGATTCTCACAAGATAAAAACAAAAGCTGAAGTCTAACATCTGCTTTCCTTGGCAAACCAATCTGAAAGTTTGTGCATTTGGGAGGGTTTTTTAATCATCATAAATAACCCACACCCAGACGAATTAAAGGTGCTGCCTTGTTTTCTGGACAAATCATGACAGGGTCCCTCTAACTTTTCTTCACTTCAAAGCACTCAAAGGAAGAGTTTAAAGAATTAGAGGAATTAAAAGGTCTGTGTGCAGATGTAGTCTGTGATCTTGCTAGGATCCTGGAGACAAGATACAATAGCTGACATGTTTGGGGTAATGCAATGGACGGATATAGGTTCTTTAGGAAGGCCAGGTAGGGAAGCTGAGAAGATGGGGGTTGACCTCTCTGTGACAGAACAACCGTAACGCACTGAGCTTTGCCTGGGGCAGAATGATGAGCCAGCTGGGAGCTTACGGGTGAGGACTGAAGCGCAGGTGACACTGCAGGGGGTGTCTGCTTCAGCTGTGAAACCAGCAGAACAAGTGGACAAGGGCTTCTACAGACAGCTGGAAACAGCCTTGTGTCTCCAGGCCCTGCTCCTCATTGGGGGTTCCAACCACCCTGGCAGCTGCTGGGTGGCTAACACAGCACCATGTAAGCAACCCAGAAGCCTCCCAGAGAGCACAGATGACAACTCCCCGATAAAAGCAGCAGAGGAAACAACATGGAGAGGTGCCCTGCTGGAACTCAATCACAACCAAGGAACGACTGATTGAGGATGCGAAGGTAAAAGGCAATGTTGCCTGGTTCATTCAGAATTTCTCAATTTTTCTGGAAAGATAGAATATATACTGCAGATATTCCAATCCCAAAAAGGTAGAAGGTCAAAAGAACATTTGATAAGGAAACCTCACAATCCTCTCAAATATTTGTAAGTTTCTTGGCAACTGCCAAAATCAGAAAGATTCACAAACATAAAGGCCTCCCTAGTCATAAATTTTGCTATTCTTCCAGAAGTTCCTACATAAAGCTCTGGAGGAGCTCCTCCTTTCAGCTGATCAGCTAAAAAGCCTAGATCTTAGAATAAAACAAGCCAGAAATGTTTCATTAATCAAGAAAACTAGTACAAAATTTTTGCATTTTTTTGTGAATTAGAAACTTGATTTCCTTCCCCCAACTCACGCCCGTTTAGATTACGGAGTGAAGCCAAAACTGTACTAAGAAAGAAAAACTTAGGCTTAGAAAAGATTTTTCATTGTCTTATTCAAGTCTGTGCATTTGCTCATGATGTAGAACTGCTTCTTGAATAATATCATCAGCTCCCCAAGTGTTACAGAACAGCAGCACACCTCTTAGATAATTCTTGAAATGAATTATTCTGTAAAACCTGTAAAGCATAACATTATTTTATCCTCATGGACATTCATATTCCTATGTAAACTGAGTCAGAGTTAAAACTCTGTGGAGGAGAAGACACATTTTCACACAATGCAGAGGTCTGAAGTTAAACACAACACATCTGCATCCACAGTCAAAAAACACTTCTTGGCAATCACAGCACTTTAAAAACCAAGCCATGTCTGGACAAGCACTCCATGCTAAACTGTTTTTGAACGATCTTTCTATAAATTAACATTTGGCTTGCAACAGATGAAGTGATTACATAAGTCTGAAACATAACTGAAATATACCTTCAAGATTCACTACATCTGGCACTGCCACCTAATTCTGAATAATTCCAGCCTTCCTTTTTAGAACTTGACAGTATATGAACATGGAAATAAAAAGCTCGGGCAATGAACTTAGTAGCTTCTCATGTGACTGAACAAATGAAATTACGGAATTGAATTTTCATAAGATACTGGTCTTGTATTGCTGGAAAAATGTGTATTTTACTGAGTTTTGTACAGACTTGCTCTTTTTAGTAGGGATTTTTGGTTTTGTTTTGTATCAAGGAGGATGATAAATCCTTCACTGTGTCATGCAAAAACCATCTCTTCAAGTAAGCCTTCTGAGAAAGAGTGCTTTAACCAATAGTCCCCATAACATAATTTTCTACAGTTCAATGAGCCTTACCAGCAGATTTGCAAGTCTCAATTAACACTAAAAGATAAAATGAAAACTGAAACCAGGCACCCGGCAGCACCTAAAAAGTGACAACACTTTCCTCTTTGTACCCCTTTTTACAGGAGGTGTAAGCTAACTACAGGTTGAACTACCTGGCATTGATATTTTAGAGCTACAACAAACACCACTGCCTTGCCTCCATTTTTTGCACATCTTTGCCACCCTACAGTATTGCTTCTGAATGTTTTGTTATTTTAAACTAGCAACAGATAGTTGCCATACATGTCAGCCGAACACTAAGTTAAATTAAGCATTAAATAAAGATTTTGAGCACCCTTGATTCATAAGCAATAACAGCAAAATCCAAGCCAAATGTGAGAAACCAAACCACTGAACTGTTATGGTACAACTGACATTTTTTGGAAGAATATAATTCTCTGACTGCACTGGTCTCTCCTTGTGTAGTACAAATTGCAGTAGTAGCTCCTAGTAGTTGTTTAAAACTGATGTAAAATCAGGTTAAAGCCCTAGGAATATCTCCCACCCCTACAGGTATGGAAAACTCCCTACACCTATGCATAAGATCATGTTAGCAATACTGGATTAAAAACTAGATCACCCTTTGGGCTCTTTCATATTCACCCTCCAAGATTTTTTTTCCCCCAGGTAACTGAAAAGAAGGCAATAGCTCTATACACTATTGCCAGTCCATACCCTCATGACTTTCTCAATAAATTCTGGATTGAGAAAGCATTTCATTCTCATTGTTGGAATAACCCTCTCTTCCCAACACTTTAGGAGCTGTGACACAGCAGGGCTGCACAGCTAATTTGAGGATGGCAATCTCCTCCTTTCCACACAGACACGGCAGCTCACAGGACCAAGCAGATGCACACACCAGGTGCACCGACTGCTTTTCAGAGCAGGAGCCCATCCCGCACCCTGCAAAAACCTTCGCTGTGATCAATCATCATCCAAATCCAGATTCAACTGCCTGAAACCCTTTACAGGTAAAGTTGACATTAAGAGCTCTAGAGGGACTTCACTCATTCCCTAGATTTCCTGAAAGTCTTGATTTTAAAAGGGAAATAATATGCTGAAAAAGATACAACTAAAAAACAAATCAAAACAACCATACACACCCCAGCACACAGTTTACAGTGGGAACCTGTACCTAGAAAGTTTGCCAGTTAAGACAAACCAACAGAGCTATGGTGTACAATATGGCTTTGTTGGAGGGTTGCTTGGGAAAAACAGGCAATAAAAATCAGTAACTTATTACCATGATAGCTTAAAAATGAAACACAGTGAGCTGACTGCCATAAACCAGGGGAATGATATATGGAGAATGAAGAAACTTCTGATAAGAGAGCTGTACTCCAGAACGTTTCCAGAAGACAACAGTATAAAGCTTATCACAGCTTGTACAGCACACTGACAGGAGGCTGTTGGTGTAGCAGGTAAAACAAACAAAGTAATAAATAATTATGTGGGTAAGTAGCAAGTCTGAATATATATACAATGCTATTGGTGCATGGAGTTCAGCTTTGCCTCAGATTTGCTCAGTCATTTTGGGCAAGTCACACAGATCTCTCTGTAAATACATTCAGACAGGGATATTTGCTCTTAAAGCACTTTAATCTCTAGAGATGAAACATTATATGAAATGTAAATGTTACTACTTACAGCTTACTGCCTTCAAATGACAGCTGAAATGTGCATTCCACATTTATCATCTGACAGAATCAACTCAAAAGCAGTCATCATCTATGTTTTGACAACGTGTGAATGTTAAGCACAACTCATGGTGTGTTATCTGGCTGTCAAGTATGACCAAAAAATTCCCAAAAACCCCCCTACAGTAAAAAAACCGCACAAAACCAAAAACCTCACAAATTGAAAACAAAAAAAAAAATCAAGGCACAACAAGCCTCCCAAGCTTACTTGCAGTAGGGTTCCATGAACAGTGTTCTGTCGCACGCAGTGAGAGGCAGGGTCGGGGAGCCCCTGCAGCAGGGCCAGCACCGTGTGCGGAACTTCATTGGCCATAACGAAGGGAACGAGGGCCCGGCCGGACATCTCCCGGCAGCGGTACACAGGGGAGCGCCCACACCTGCAGAAAGGAGCAATACCTGTTACTTCTCATCCAGCTCCAACCCACGGGGGTGCCGAAAACAAAACAAGGGATAATACAATGGAAATTAAAACCTATTCCTCACAAATCCAATATACCGTTTTCTCAGTAGTGCAAGAATATTTGCCCAGAAAGGTAAGTCATACTAGAGCTATGCCAGAGGATTTGTTTTCATTCACATGTTCTGGTGTTTACATAAAGGAAAAAGAAACAGAGAAAAAAAAAGCAATTATGCCAGGAAGGTAAGTGTATAGTCCTGTAAATATCTTTCTTGATGTTTATGTTACTTACTAATCATATTCAAATGTATTATAAGTTTGACCTAAACTGTTAGCTCCATGTTGTTAATCAGATGTTTCCATGAGAACACAAGATGGTGTCTCCTGAATTTTGGGCCAAATCTCCCACTGGCTTTTAGAACACACTTAAAGGCAGGAAGTAAAAGACACACTGGAAAATAATTCTCCATTATTTATAATTAGTATCCAAAAGAAAAATACTTTTTATTTAAAATTAACTGCTAAGATGCAAGGCTCTATATAAAGTAAATGCCAAAAAGAATCTTTCGTCTTTTAGTGCAGTTAAGGTTTTGATGACTGGCCGTAGATTTATGAAAACACATATAGAATGAGCTCACAATATCACATTAACCAGTCACATACTACTTCAGTAGCATTTAGATTGAATTGACATGAGTAAGAGTCCTCAGCCAGCTAACTAGGTTAGGCTAAGTCTTTCAAAGCCAGTAATTCTTGCACATGTCAATTTTGGTAATACAGGTACAATTCAGCCACCCAGAAAAGTGAGAATGCTACAACAGGGTTTAGACCTAAAAGGCCAAATGTCTCAGGTGATGGAAAATGCAGTACCACTGCAGTTATGCTCTGATACCTCCCAGATGATTCTGATGACTCAAGAGAGATGGCCTTCCCTACTCCAATACTCTCAACCCTTTCCTGAATTGCTTCCTATGTATTTTCAGCTTACAACATCACATGTAGATGAGATTATCCCCTGCCAAAATGATTTTGACCTCTGCTGAAAAATAAACTAAAAAAACCTGCAGTGTCATGCCCACATATTTTAAAATTAAATTAAAAGGTATTCTAAATTTTCAAGTATATGTAGCAAATTTAAATCAATACTCAAAGTAGCAGTTTATTTTACTTTATTTAAATTACTTATAATAAATAATTATTTATTTAAATTAATTTATTTATATTACTTTATTTCACATCAAAGAAATACAGAAGACAGTTTGCATCTTGAACCAGCAATCCAACTAACAGGGTTTTGAACACTAAGAAACTAAATAGTCTTAACTGAAATAGATATGTTATGCCATGGCATGCTTGAAAGACACAGATCTCCTTCAGAGAGAGCTATGCTACCCCCTGAAAAACAGGTTTCTGTGGGAATTTTCACCCTTGCAAATAAGGTTGTGTGTTCTACTAGGATTTTTACAAAGACCATCTTTACATCTCCTTTTCACAGACTGGCCATCCTTCACAACAGGATGCTAGAGCAGAACAGTCACAACTGGAGACTCTGCCATAGGAAAAGCTTCAATCCTGTACTGACATGGCGCAAGAAGAAATTCAGGTCAGATCTTCCTAAAAGAAGGCTTTTTTCTTTTTTTTTTTTTTTAACAAAAACATTTTAATTCTACTTCACAGTAAACTGAAACATAAGAAGTGATTGTCTGCAACCATTCTTTCAGCTCTACTGAACCACGTTTTCTTAATTTTCTTTATGACCTTTTACAAATCCCAAGGAATCTGACATGTCTTCACAGGAGTGGAAAATGGGTAAAATGCCAGGGTTTCCTCTAACTTGTGCAAGGGTACTTTCCAAGACTACATGCTTCAAGAGGGGGTTTTCTCCTCAAACAAAATGCAATGAATTACTAAATATTCTCAAATAACCCGACTTTAACTTTTTTGTCTTCTAAAAACATCAAAGACTTATAACATATGCACCTACATATATGGAGATACAGTATTTTACGTGACAGATTTTGTCCCACTCTACTATTTTATCAAATTTAGTGTGAAAATAGAAGTGACTGCTCTATATTTAGAAAGAAGAAAATAGTTTCACGTTACAGGCAAAATTTTCTCAGCTGCCCCAAGTCCTCCCGCAGAGCAACCACACAGGTGCCCAGTCATGGAGAACTCCCCGAGGACGCCGTGCACCCGGCTCTGCAACCTTCTGTGCCTGAGGGAAATGCAATCCCACAGCTCCTGCCTGCCCAAAGGGCAACCCAGCCAGGGGCCTGCCACTGTCCTACCCACCTGCTGTACATTCACGCACACTTCTCACACTCCAGGCTGCCACACGGGGCATGCAGGGCGCTCACAGGGACTGACACCTTAGCGGGAACCCCGAGAACAGCATGCCTATGAAGCCAGCACTAAGGAACAAAGGCACCACAAAAGTTTAGGAACAATGAACTTTATAGGAATATGTATGGGAACACATGAAAGGTATTTCACAGCAACAAACAGCTTCCCAAATCTGAGATGGGTTAACATTCCTACTGTTTCTTCTCATTTATTTAAAATATTTATTTATTTTTAAATCTAACACTCAAAGAAAATCAGTTGTTTCCAATCCTCACTCCCCAGCAAGAAACAGCACTGATAGTACTACAAAAATATTCCTTCTTTCACATACATATGCCAGATGTCATGCCAAGTCACCACTAGTGACCTATCCCTGAACTTCTGCATAGCCTGAAGGCACTTGGGCATACATCTCTCAGGTTTTGAAGGCGCTTGGCTTCATTCCCGAATCATGCAAGAAGTTTGCCAGGAGAATGTCAAAACATACACTAGTTTTTCCATCCTCTAACAGCACCCTAGAACAGAGTTTTGATTTTTGCTGGATTCCTCTTACATAAAACCTCTCACCTGTAAATAAAACTAAACAGGATCAATTTTCAAAAAGGGATAGAAAGACTGAATGCAAATAAAACAACTGAGCAACAGAAAAATAACATTCTAACCCAATTCTGCAATTTTTTGCTCATTGTTATACCAAGCTCCAAACTATACACTTTAACACTGAGTCTACTACCTGTATTGTTAAAAATTTGTTTTATCTAAAATTCAGCAACCATTTACGGGAAGCAATCTCACAAAATGCATCAAGAAATATTACTGCACAGTTATGGCTATCACAGTAACTCAGTTTTGTATCTAGGAAAATCCAGAAGCTTAAGAAAGAAGCATTTTAAGGCTATTCATGTGACTCTTCTTGCAGTAGTTTAGCATACTGCCATCCCTGAGATGAGTTTCATTTATGTGACAGCAGTTGCCTCGTCAGGACCCTGGCAGAAAAAGACCTCCAAACGTGGCCACTTCCCCATCCAGACTCTGAGCTTCACCTGGCAACAGCACAATTCAAATCTGCTGCAGGCTCAACCTCTCTGCAGGAAATACGAGCAATGAAGTCTTGCATCCATTAGGACAGCATGGATGTGTGTACAAACCCGCACTTAAAACTGTTCCATCTCCTTTGATTCGAAAGGTGCTTGGGGAAGGCAGGGGGGGAAGTGTTTTCAGTATGTGACACTACCTTTATGTGCAGGTCTGATATAAGTAGACTTTAAAATCTAGGAATTACCTAAAAATGTTGTCACATGTAAAAACATACATTAGGCCAACCTAATTTTATTATACTTCAAGGCAGCAACAAGAATGAAACTTGCAAAATCCTCATGTGATGTACTTCTATTCAGTCCTGAGGGCTATTAACAACTGTAGTACTTCACCTTGAACTCACTACTGTTTATCTAGGTGCATGAGGTACTGGATGTAAACATGTTTACTTGAAACAGTCCATGATCAAGAACAAAAAGACAATAAATCTGAGAAAGTTTCGCTCCGTGTAACCGCAGATTCAATTCAATGCATTTCCACTGCTCCGTTCCAGCTTCCACACTTAGATCCTGAACCACGCTCCTAACTGACGTGATTTATGACCAACTCTCATAAGGCACAAAGATTCCATACTCCTCTGCACACATCAAAGTATCTAATTTATTACTCTGGCTACAAACAACAGAACACTAGCTGTAAATAATATCTTAAACTTCTTTTGGAAAAAAAAAAAAAAGAGAAGAAAAAACAAACCTGCAGGTGTTTCCTATGTACTTATTTTCCACCCTTTCTTATTTCTCCCCATCAACAGACTTTATATGACCCAAATTAACAACGCAAATAAGGATTACCTTTTATATAAAGGTCACAGCAACAAATGAGTAGACTTAATTTGAAAAATTAAACCTGTTGCTGAAAATATGTTCATTATATTAAATAATTCTTACAGTTGTTAGAAGGACTAACAAGGAGAGGAATGTCTGTTCCCAGGTCTTACTGGCTGTTGTCACAGTGATCTGTGCATTACTAACAATGTCACTGCTTATAAGGGATACAGTGAAGGTTCTGCAGAAGGGGTCTTGGAGCTTCTAAGTCAAACCAAGTATCCTACCACCATCACAAAGAGCTTGGGAGAAGAGTGCAGCATGAGGCAGGAAAGGCCTTGCAAATCAAACCAACCACCTCTGCCCGCAGGTTAGAGTACTTTAGCAGTCACCAGGGCTTTTAAAGATGAAAATTATTGAGAAATATAAATAAATAAAAATCACAGATGTTATGTGAATATAACATCTGTGAGGAGCTAGTTATGCCACAAGGTCCTAACACTGTAAGAAAAAATTGTGCTAAGTCTTCTGTCTGATTCTATATAGACACAGTAAGTAGTATGAGAAGGAAATTTTATCTTTCCTCCATGATGCAACTATAGAGTTCAAGTTATGTCATCAGTTCCAAAGCAAGAATTAAAACCAAGGAATTAGAATAAGAAAAACATGGATGGTGGTCAGAGATCAGAGAGAAAAGTATTTAGCAACAGCTTCAGTTCCTATTACAATGAGTTTGGATATTAAGATTCAAGAGCATTGTATGCATTCCTCATGATTATATACTAGTTCATTTTTTCCCCTTCAAGTTACCTCCTAAAGAAAATACCTTTAGCAACTTAAAATGCAGTGCGACAGGCTTCTAAGCTAAGTGAGGTCCAAAAATAGAAATTAAAAAAAATACACTCATGCTTCCACACAATTAACTTGGACTTCCATACTGTGGATGAATCAGCAGGACAGTACCTATTCATTACTGGGAGAGTAAGGTTTCCTAGAATATCAAAAATAATTTCCTACACATGTACCTAGAGTTTCTTTTGTTCATTTATTGATTTGCTTGGTTTGTGCTTTTAAGGAAACACAACAATTTTCCATTTTGTTTTGCCGTGTTCATTAGCAATTAAAGTATCCAAAGCATTTAATTTTAAAACTTATTTCTCTGTGGAAACCTGTATTGTAATTGGCCTGAAGGTAATTTTTTGTCTTTAATCTGAGATTAAGATTAAAAAAAAAACAAAACAAAAACCAGAAAAACCTGAGTTTTGATATAGCTCCTCAATATTTACCTGTAGAGTAGGAAAATATTACAGAAGTACCAACAGTTTGCTGGAGGTTTTAGATCTACAATCAACACCTAAGTGATGTAGCTCGGGAAATGTCTGAGCAAAACCATGGACAGAAACAAACCAAATTTAATTTCACGTTATTTATGCAGTACTAAACCTCTAAATCCTTATCTATTTCCTTTAAAGTGAAGTTAATGGTTGCCCAAACTTCTAGTCTCTTTATACATTGTGTCAAGAATTTTATTCTTCCAACTTGGGCAATGAAGATAAAACCCTATGTTTTTGTAAGGGCAGTAGTTTCCACACAAGCACTTAATGAACCAGAGTAAAAATAAATACTGCAGAAAGTATGTAGGCAAAGTACACAGGCTGTTTTTTGTGAAAGCTGTCCACAAGCTCTGCCAGGAGCTGTTTCTCCATATGTTTCCCAGGGCTTTCTAAGGAAAAATTATAGACATTTCTTTCTTCTTGTCACCAAGGTCCAGGCTAATGTAAACAAGTGGCCAAGTGATACCAAGCTGAATCAACATCAGAAATTTGAATTGTTGTGGTTTAGCAAGCCAAAACACCTAGGATCTTTAACATCTGAGTCTATGAAAACTATTACTAATACAGTGTGTAAACCTCAGAGAAACAGAAGTATGTTCTTGTCAAATGGAGATTTCCTACAGAACATGTTGACACAACTGAAATGGCATCTGTTCTTGAATTCCCGTCAAGAAATCTCAAACAGTATGTCAAGGTAGGTAGACTCTAGGTTTATGTAACTATCTATTGAAGTTACATGAGGGTAGAGCCTCCATTTCAATTCACAGCACTCTAGACAAAAAAAAAACCCTGCCCTTAACTCAAGATCATGCAAAAGACAATTTCAATTACAATCATATTTCTACTTTGTTAATTTGTGAACAGTTATCATGACGTTTCACTACTTCAGAGTAACAGAAAGAAAAGCACACCACTTACTACCCAGAGTTGGGGAAAAAAACCCCAAAGACTACTTTCTGTCTTAGCAACTTTATCATTGTTTTGAACTCTATGAAAGGGATGTTGAATGAAAAAAACAAGTCTCAGCACCCTGCGATGATTTTCAAAGTGTCAGATGATTGTAAGCCAAACTGATATATGAGCAGTTTTAAAAACATATCATCAGACCCACGAAAACATCCAAAGGATCTGGGTTCTCAAAGACACTTCCCTTTCAGCCATACCACCAAAAGTATCCAGTCCATTGCTAAAAAGCCTTCCCAGTACTGACTCTTCTCAAACTCAGACTGTTCTTTTTAAAGAATATTGGCTTTTTAAAATATCATTACACTTGGTTTCCCTCCATTTTCATGTTCCTCTCTGCACATACTTTTCCAGAATAAGCTAAATGTTATTTTTTGGATACTTATCTTAACCAACAGAGTACTTACTGATTAATTTTAAGTACATAAATGAATAATAAAATTACTTCACCAATCATATGTTGACAGTTCAGCACCCCATCATATTTTTTACTGCATCATGTTTCAAGTAAGTACACATCAAATTTTAACCCAGGATCCCAGCCACTGGTCTTCTTCAGAAGTCTGCAACACTGGAAAAAGAGAGTTACTCTCAGTGCTCATGAATACCTCTCTGCTAGATGTCCCCCTTTATTTCCTGTGAATCTGACAGCTCCCTGAAGTTTGTGAGTATTTCCTAAACTGCTTCAGACAATAATCTGCCAATGACTGATGAACACAGTGAAAACTGAAGTAAGAAATTAATAATGTCAACCTAAGAATTGTGTTATTTCCCATCAGCACCACTTGGATACGACACCTGTCCCCAGTTTCAGAGAAACGACAGGACTACAGTATGTACAAGATGAATAAAGAGTTTTAGTAGATCAGAGGGTCTTGAGCAGCCTACTGCCAATCAAGCCCCTCGCATTCATCTCTAGCACTACAATTTGAACTTAATCAAATTGGAAAAAATTACAGCCTGTTTACAATTTGTTATTTCAAAATGCTAAAAGGAAGAAAAAGACTGAAATCCTTCTTAATAATAAATATTTGCAGTGAACCATAAATATTTTTACAGATCAGTATCAATCATTATGCAATCAGGACTGCACAGAGAAGAGACTAAGTAGAAATGGACGACTTCCAAGACAGTCCCAATTTATTAGAGAGATAAGCTCAGTGGGGAAATGCATTCCTGTCCTTCCCTCCTTCTCCCCCAGCTATGCAAAATTTCCACTTTAGATATCAAGTTAATACAATAAAGATCTAAAAAACACTGTATGCTTTAGGGGCGCACATTGCTCCTTTTTTCCAAATGTCTACACCAGACCATGTTTTGGGAACCCTGCCCATAATAAAAAGGATATCTGTCTTCATCTTGCAATGACTGGTCAGCCCCATGAGCTTCCCCAAGGACAGGGCATTCCAATGAGTCAGAGCCTGCTCCCAGTCTCACAGGGATTCCAAATAATGCAGTATTTGCAGACAGTTATAATGCTGAGCAGTTATATTAAACAAATTTTAGTAGCTAAAAAAGCCCCAAAACAAATTTAAAAAAAGCAGAGACCAAAGACTGAGAAGACATGCAATTGATAAGGGAACCCAGGGAGATGCTTTCATAAACAACTGTAATCAAAATCAGCTATTTTAATACAACAAGGCTGCAACAAACCCATGTAGTTCTTTTAATCTAATTTGAGAAGGCATTCCCACAAAAGCTCTTTCCTTATCAGACCCCTGATAAGATTCCCAGTCTTACAGAAATGACAGTTGAAACCAGGGAAGTTTTAATGTTAATTCTCCTAGTGTTGCCATGTCACTCATGTCACACTAAAATACAGGGAAAAGAGGAGAAAGGCAGAGGAAACAGACTTCGCACAATTAGTCAGCTACCTTGTTTGGCCACTTACCAAAAGATCCCAGTGCTCAACCTACAGAAAATCAGATGGTTGCTTTCAAGTCAGATACAGGATGATATACTAAACCCACATATATAACTGTACATGTGTGAAACAAAACTAACACCAGCTAATCTGCATTTAAAAACCTTATATAAACAGCAATTTTAGCTTATAAAATATACATACATGAATTATTTCCACCAAGCTTTTCTCAAACAAATTGAGGATATCTTGTTACTGGAACTTCACCACTTGGCTGTCTCTTGTGTTGTGTATTAAATCTAAAATTTAAAACTTATCTCACAGACACTGTTGATCTTACATTTGAATTTTGTTTCTTTATTATCCATTGCACCCTAGACCCATTCTCATGAAGCCCATACAGACTTTGTCATAGGGCTACAGTGGAACAGAACCAGTCACCTGACAGATTGGATATAATTTAGCATAATTAAACACAACACAGAGCAATCAAACTTATAGGCACAAGTCAACAAAGAAGAACATTTTCAAATGAGTAACCTACATGCAAGTAACATTACTGATTCATGAAAATTTAAATTCACAAAACCTTCTGCAATATTAATACTACTACATCTAAGTCTTTTTCCTTAAGAAGTGAGCTCTCTCACATGTATGAAATAGTAAGACAACTGAAACTCACAGAGAGCCTCAGAAATCACAGTCAGCTGCTCTGCTTGCTAGGAAGCTAAAATAAACCTGGATCAATCTCACTATTTCCAAAACTCATAGATAAGAATTTTCTCTCTCCTTCTCTAAATACTCTGTTGGGAATGGCTTATGTTTTTTTTTAAATTTTTTAATAAAAAAATGACAATGTTCCATCCCACAGAACATTTTTCCTCACCACACATGGTTTTGTTCTCCTTGCATCTTAGTGTCTATCACTAAAAGTCACAGTGATAATTCTTGCATATTAACGACAAGCTCTCAAGTGCAAAACCTAAACCCTATCAGTCCAGGGTGGTGGATGGAGAAGGGTAGAAGGGCAAAGAGGACAACTGTAAAGTGCTTCCCACTGCCACCTACCCTGGTCCCCGACTGGAAACAGCACCATGGAACTTCAGAATTTAGCTCCTCCATTTTGCACGAAGATGCAAGGTAGAAAATTCGCCCAAGAAAACAGTGTCTATTTCATAACTCTGTTAATTTCACAGAAAGATGTTCACATTTCTTGCAACATAATACAACTAGAAGCAGCACCGCTTTGGAACCTGCCTATTTGCTGAAGTTTTAAAAGGGAAATTTCATGATGAACTAAGTTTTGTCAAGGGGAAGCCAAGGCACATACATCCAACAAGGTTTTAAAACTTTATATTGTTTGCCATTTTAAAGTTAATTTTTAAAAAACTTGCTAAAATATTAAGAAGTCATACTCTTAAATAGAGCTAGACTCCAATTAGTGAAAAAGTATCCAAGTTAATAAAGCAATACCCATTTTACTCCTTCAGAGCATTCAACCCAGAACATTTAACACTAAACAAACACTCTGTCAATGCCACGGTACAAGAGGACATAAGGTAACTCAATTCTAGATCATTCTGAAGAGATTACAGGTCTTTGAAAAAGGGATAGGGAGGCAAAAGGGAGGTTATGTTTTTGTTTCATACTTAAAACATTACCTCCCGATAAGCTCCCTTGTTAATCAAAAACATGCTGTACATTCTTTCATCTTAGAAAGTAACCATTAAAACAGACCTACCTAGCTCTTTAAAAAAAATAAAATGTGAGGTAATAAGTTGTGAATCAAAGTCTTCCCTTCCAAATAAAACATCTGCAGGGGGAAAAATAGCTTAATAGAACTGCAGATAGGTAATCAAATGTCCTAGTTCAACAGGGAGTAACAACTATGTGCACAGAGATTGAGATTTGTCCTTGCAGCATTTAATCCTGCCCATATTGTGCAATTCATCTCGGCACGGTCAGAGCAACCACAGCTCTACTCCCACTAGATGGAAAATTCCACTCGAGGTTAAGTGAAGCTCTTCAAAAGCTCAACTTGGATTCCTTCTGCTCAACGCAGTTTTGTTCACAGAACTGCTCATTCGCTTGCAAACACAATACTCTGTTCATCTTCTCAGTGCAACAAATCAATGTCACCTCACTGCGGGCTCAGCCCTGCAAGACCAGTCATGGGTCACATTCACCTTTCCTCTCTCCTCCCTGCATGGCTGCGTGCTTCCCTGACACTGGTACACCATCTCAAACAAAAATCACATGGCAGAAGCGTGGCATGGCAATTACATGTTATAAATGCATTCCACTACCTTGTAATTCTATGTACGTGCAGATGCTACAGCATTCAACACTGTACTGAGCAATTTAAAGAAACAGTTTATATATACAATTTAATGACTTTGGCACCAGACCTTCCCTTTGATCCTCATGAAGTGGTTACTTCACAACAACCTTCATTACCACCTTCTAAAGAACAACCCAATGAAGAGGAAACAATGTTATTTTTGTTCATTTGCTACCGTAGAATGAAAAATAGGAAGGGAAATAGAAGGGAAAATAGCAACATATTTGTTTTAACAAGATAAATCATCCCTGTATATTCCAACAAAAGCACTCAGAATGAACAGACAACAGTCATGGCGTTCAAAGAACAAGGGTGTGATAACTGTAGACAGAAGTAAAGCCAGTAACAACACACTGAGCTATACCATAAATACATTTACCCCTGCAGAATCCTTGGTATTGTCCCCTGGCAACCATAAAGATGTCAATACTTTGCTAAGTAACCAGACAGAAGATGCATGTCTGTACACCCACATACACTTTTTTATCACAAATATGTAGTAATTTTATGCTAGTTTTATACCTGCATCCTCAGCATTTACTGCCAAAATCAATGGAAAGGAAATGCAGAAAACATCATCTTTATCTTCTGCATCATTCCACTTTAGGAACACATTTAAAGGAAAGTAGGTCCAACAGTACAGGTCTCTTAAATGGTTCTTAAAAGATTTTATTGAGGCTCTCTCCCCACATCTTCTGAATGAACTTAAGTAACCTCAAGGTAAGAAGCCAACTAAGTGTGAAAAGTTATTTTGCTGGTGTATGTACCTTGCAAAAAGTAGTGGTCATAATAGAAACAAAGACAAAACTAAAAGGCTGTAACCAAAAGTTTCTCAGAAGTTAATCTATCAGCAATAACAAAAATGATGCTGAAACATTATATTAAAAAAAAAAAAACAAGCATTCTCCAGTGCATTGATAAAGGCATCAAAACAGAGCCAATTAATGATGTAACAAATAGTTTTAAGTATTTATGGAAAAAGCATTTAAGATTCAGATACAGCAGAAAGCCAAATATATTTAATCGTTAAATACAGTGCATTTAAAAACTCTCACTACAAGTTTTTTCCTTCCAGAAAAAATGGTAATTAGTATTTATTCTTGCAAATTCAAAACCATCATAAAAGGCAAGAGATACGTCATATCTGCTGTGAAAAATAAGCAGATAGAGATGCTATTTTCTAACAACAGTAGTTTAATAAAAATTAGAAGATCTTAGGATAACAACAACTTTATCTTGTTTCACTGCTAGAGGAGCAAGACTAAGCACATGTCTTAGAAACATGTTAGATAAAGGACAGATCCATATCTTTATCTAGCTAGGTACATAAATGGACAGATATGGAGACAGATACATACACATATCTAAAAATCTATATATTAGTCATTACATTGATGTGTTACAAACAATCATTCTGCAGGACTGAAAAAAGTCATCAGAAGCTTGTACAGCAAATCTTACATTGCTAAAATCTGTCAAGCTCACCAGTTTTCATCTACCCTCTCAGTGGCAGCAGTGATGCCATACAGCACTTGCAGAAAAAGATGAAGACATACAAACAAGTCATACAACGGTTTGCATAAGTGGATACTCTTTCTAATTCTCCAAAACAAGTATTAATAATACAGGAAGTCCAACCAATAAATACCAGTTTTTCCTTTAAGAGTTAAAACTGAAGAAAAGCTTAAAAAGACATTTTATTAAAAAAATTCCAAAGATTCAAAAAAGAACTCCCATCACATAAAAAACCACCATAAAATCACCTTACCTTATAATAAAGGGGACAAACGGTGCTGTGCTGAGCACTGAGTGAGAGCCATCCATTGGAGATGGATACAGTCTTCCCAGGATTAAAAGCAAAAGAAACAGGCTTGGATGGATTTTCAACTCTTCAGCTTCACTAAATAAAAAGGTGTAAGAAGCATTTGGTGAAAGAAGTATCCTCCTTCATGCTAATCTTGAGCCTCTTCCCCACAAAACAGCCTTCTGCATCTCTGGTTCAAGGAGTTATCCTAGGCTGATCATTACATGCAAGTGCAAACCTGCTGGATCAAATATGGCATCCAGTTCTTCTGCAGGGTACCGCTCTAATGAAGGCACCCATGGCTGTATTGCCTTCACTTTCCCACATTATTCCAAGCCTCCTTTATTCCCAAATATGGTGAGCTGCCTTCATTTTTAAATAACATTAAAAACCTGCACGGATAATGGTTCTCTATGAACTGGGAAACAGAGAGCTGAGTTACAAAAAGGTGGTTTAAAAGAAGTATTTTTATCAGTTTGAAAGGAAATGTGTGTTTAGTACCTAACACTTTTTTTTACTGAAGAATAGCTCTTGTCAGTGACACCGAGGGTCTACTATTCATACAGTAAAAACATCAGAAAACCAAGTTAAAATTAATACTTTTTGATTTATTTAATAACTGATAATAAGATACAAGTCTTAATCCATACTGAAGAAGTATTCAAGGCCAACACTTCAGACAGCAGTTTTCCATCTTTTTCAACTGAAAAACTTCCCAAAATTTGCCAGTGACGACACGGTTACCTTTTATAACATCAAGTAGACTGCTGTGCAGAATATACACAACCTCTTTCCTTAGAGCAGAGACTGCAAAACTTGCAATGACTGGTGAAACTCCTGCTTCTGAGTATCCACCTTAGGCCCATTAAACAGTCAGCTGAACCTCACCCATAAATCAGCTGCTCAACTTCCGCAGTTTATATCATAGCATTTGAAGAAAAAACAAAGCCAGCACTGGTTTACTTTACAAGTTCATGAACCTGGAGGTAACAGCGTCATCCCAAACGGTATCATCTGCATTGATCAAACTGTAGCTCTCAGCCACCATTTGTGGAGTCTTTAAAACAAGATCAAGGACCTTCCCCAGAGTCAGTGTGTCACAGGCTGCAAAGTGTTCATGTGGAGTTACATGCAGCCTATGACTCTGTATGACTTAAACATGTTAGGAAGCCTCATTGTTAAACGTGAGACACTCAAACACTCAGGTTCTGTTTCCCTGAAAAATTTAAGTTCCTTAACATCTGATCCTAAGTACACAGCAACTCAATTACTCAGCAGTAGTTCATCCTTTAGAGACTTAATGCAACATGCAGAAGTTAAAAGAAAAAAGCCTTACTTAGAACTGTATAATTTCTTACATTAGAACGTTCTTACATTAGAACTGTATAATTTCAAGAAGCACTGATGTATACAACAGCACTAGGGTGTGTAGATGACACAACTCAGTTTAACCTTTTCACTTCACTGTGTATTTCAAAGTTCTCTCAGACGTTATCTTACCTGTTCAAAATATTGGTTACAGCCTCTAACTGCTTGAGAAGGAAAGGATAAAGGCTTGGAAATCGAGAGAAAAACTCCCTTCCTGTCATTCTGCAGAAACAAATGAAGAAGAGTTACAATTAGCATTCTGCAGTAATTAGTTGCACTCAAAATACCAGTTTATTTGTTGGATTTCTGATACTACAGTGAAGCTGGAGAGGCAGAAGAACCATCCACACATAATGATCTCCTTTCTGGGAAAAAGGAATCTTAGCCCCTTAATCACACTGAAAAGAAAAGATACAACAGCTTAAATTCTAACACTATTTTAACAATATTCTGGTTGAAAACGAGAAGATGACATTTGTTTTAGCATGGCTTATGTACTAAATAGCTAATAGAATATACCTATACCAGATGCTCGGTTTGCTGACACTAAAAGCCACATCAGAACAGTAACTCTCAGAAGATTTGTAAAATGCAGTGGCAGAGGAGTCTGAGTTTCCATTAGCCCTCTTTACACAGCGCCGCTTCCAGCACACGGCAGTGGTGACACTGCAGGCCACGTTTCTGCTTGTGTAGATGAAGCAACCATGTTCAAAAAAGAGCAATGTACAAATACCTCATGAACTCACCCCTAGCCAGAACTAATAAGGCAGCACAGTTAAAGCTGCGACAGCAAACCAATCCAAGCTAAAAAGAGGTAAGTAGAAATCTTCTGTGTTTGTTTTATAATCTTTTGATCAGATAAAGGATGGCTTCACGGTTTATAGGAAACCATTCAGCATCATCTAAGCAAGAACCACTTGAATGTTACCGTGGGGAAGCTCTAATTAGACATATATGGTATGCAGATAAAAAAAGACTTCCTTTAAAAATAAATAAATGAAAGGCCACCATTTAGAAAAACAAAGCCAACTGCAGAGCTTGCTTGCCACGAGATCAACCAAGATAAATGTTCCATGTTAGCATGACTCTAATGCAAAGCTTCCAACAAGCAGACAGATCCAGGTTTGGAAAAATAACACGATGCGAAGGCAAGAATGAATGTGCCTAAAAATAAGCAGACAAAAAAAAATCACGCACGAGTAAACGAGCACATGGCAAACATCAGTACAGCTCCTTCCAGCACTCAGCTAACATAACATGCCTTAGCCACAGGCCACAGAATAAACACAGCAAAACCAGATCGTTAGGTGGAAACAAATGTTCAAAGAGGGACAGGAAACTTTCTCTAGGCACGTAAGAAAAATTCTGTGAATATATATATATATGCAATATAATGAATTCCTAGAACTAAAAGCAAGGAATTTGCCGTAGCTGTTATAGCTACAAAAGAGATTTCAGCTAAAAAAATTACATGGAAGCACTAATGAGGACACTTTAAATATATCAATACTGATAATAACCGGTTATTCAAGCAGAGGACACCCATGTAATTTCTTCTAAAAGTGTCCTCAAAACAACTTCAATTTTTTTGCACATATAGCATGTAGCAAACTGAAGATGCAAAGCCAGAGACAGCACAAAACATAAGATCTATCAAGTTAAACAGCCCATCCTACTGAATTTTCCTATGTAAAAGATTAGGAACTCAGTGTTTAAAAAGAAAAAATTCTATCCAAAAATGCTGTGACATCTCCACCTCTTGTGCTACAGAGCGCAAAAAGCAAAAGCAGAATTGGGGTCAAGTTTCCTATGGAATGGATGGCCATTGCTTAGAGATTTAAGAGAGGACTACATACAAGTAGCACCTCACAAGTACTTTTAAGAGGTCCATTTTTAATGTATTAAAAATTCAACAGCCACGTTTGAATCAATATTAAGATAATGGAACTGAATATCCTTACAAAGCCTCAAAATTTTTTGCAATTAGCATGGTTCCATAAATCTTTCTGACAGGAAAAGAAAATTAAAACTACTGAAGTGGGTAACTTACATAACCTTCACAACCTCCAACTTGGTTTACTGCTCTGGAGCTTACTTAAGGGGAGAAGGCAGCCTAATCAAAACCACTGATAGGCAGTATCTGCAGAAAAGATGTCCACAGGCACTTTCAGAGAAAAGGAGACACAACTGTCTGAGCAGACTGTTAAAGGGCCTCCAGTTCAGAGGGGAAACAAGAAACACGACATTAACAGAAGTGCTGCAAAATTAAAAAGTGTGCTCAAAATACAGAGCATTAATTCAAGTGTGAACCCACAACTTGGGGATGTCAAGGCAGGGAGACGTGCAACTGGGAATAAGCAGGAAGCAAAACAGCTAGACAGTATAAAACAGAGGAATTTAGTTGTTTCATTTTTTAACGCTGACCATGGTTTTTGCTCCTGGAAACATGTACACGCAATTATTTGTGTACTGTAACTGAGCCTGGAACAACAAAAATCTATAATGGTTCTGCTTTCCAAAACTGTTCATGTTCCAAAACTAAGCCACATATTTTATAATGTTTCATCAAAAACCTACTCCTTTGAAAAACCAATACGAGCACTTTGAGACACATCCCATGTATTCTAGTGATATAAATAGATTCATGCACATACATAAACACACAAATGTGAGTTAGACTTCCTAAGTAGTAAGCTATCCATATCTTTAAAAGAACATAACTCCCTGACATATCTGTAAAAGAACATAGCAAGTAAATGGGGACTAAAAAACCCAAAAGCCACTACTAAGAGCCTTCATGAAACAAACTTTCTTCCTCTTCTATGACAGATCTGACAGGGAACAATAGGTTTAAATTAAAAATACAGATAACTACCTTCCCATTAGTCACTGACACAGTTCAAACACAGATTTTTGGCAACAGAACTACCATAATTAAATTCTTAAACCAAACACTCTGCAGATCATAAGATTTACATCTACTCCCCCTAAAATGTGTTTATAAGAGAAGTAACTGAGAAGAGCCTTAAGGTACTAGTGTTTTACTCCATGTCCAGCTGAAACTATTTTTATATTGCTTCAGAGATCATCTTTGACAGTATGTTCAACCACAGACTCTGTAATAGTATTTTCTTTTTTCCTGTTAGTAACTCAGAGAAGCACAATTTCACAGTTCAGAATTTCAAATGGGATTTCTGAGACCCAAACAATGAACTGGTGGAGGTTCACTTATTCACTGAGAGAGGAAGTAGAGTAATGAAACAGAGAAGTTATCAGTGGGCTGATGATGCTTACAATAAAATCCCTCTCCCTGATGTAAAATGTCATTCAAGTACATAATTAAAATGATGTTTGGTGTAGAAAGGCTGAGAGAGAAACTAATGAAAGCACTCATAACCTACTAAATTCACTTGCAAAAATAATTTGAAGAACTGTATACATGCAGAATACTGCAGTACTTAGGAAGACGTAGTATTTACGTCTCAAAGAGTTTCCAGTTTACCAACGTTAATGTTTTTTCATGCAAGCAATTCTGCACAAAAGTCAGATGACAGAGCACAGCCCATTCACAAAAGGTTTCATTCTGATGGCTGGCCACAGCAGTCATGTTTTAGCACTCAGAAGAAAGACTGACAAAGAATGTTTACGCAGAGAGAAGACATACAAAAGTTTCTCTGCCATTTTCATTCAGTTTTCCCCACCTGAAAAGATGTTCCATTAACAAGAAACAGTGATACAGAGGCATCTTCTGTGCCATGTCATATGGAACCAAGCGACACCCACCACTCCTAACAATCCTCTGTGTGCCCTTGAGTCGAACTCTCCCTCTTAAATAGATTCTGGAAGAGGCAAAAGGTGGGGGAAGAAAAATCTTTCACAGAATATAGAGGTCATATCAACTGGCAAGAAATTACTTTGAAGGTATGTGATGATAGTAAGGACAGAATTTAATAGCTGGCAATAAGCACGTGGAAAACAACTGAATCACAGCTAAGTTACAAAAAACCAACTAGTGATAGGAGTAAAAATTAAAATAAAAAAAGGAAAACTCAAAGCAGACTGTAAATCTATAAAACTTCAAGGAAAAGTCTGGTTTAAGCATGATACACAGTTTAGAGTGTTGATAATCCTTCTTCAGAAAATATGCAAAAATCAGTTTTACTTTTTTCTGAAATAACCTAACCCAGAAGCCCTTATTATACTCTTGAGCAATTCTTCCATTCATTTAGCACCAGTTCCTCGGCTTTTCACCAGTTCTTTACTTTTCACTTTATCACTGGAAAGGCTTAAATTAAGCCAGAAATCATGTACTTCAAAGTTTTCATTTCATGTGCTTTGTGTGTGGAGGTATCAATAACCATCGAACTTCTAGAACCAATTCATAAACACTGCTGAGAACTGTGACATCTCCAGTGATTACACATTGTGTTTGTCTCAGTAGCAACTTGATGCTACACAGCTCAAGGGTTAACATCTATGTTTATATAACTAATGTCTTTCTAACAAAATATTCCACCTTTATACATAACAAGTGGGTGGATTACTTAACTGTATTTAAAAAATACATTTCAGATTAAAACCATGGATGTTGCAGTGTTCTTTTTAAAACTGTGCTGTACACTTAAGAGAACACTCCAGGAGATTAAAACTCTGCTGTGACACTGGGGCATGCATATCATTTTACTGTGACATGTGTCAGAGATTACCTGCTTCTGTTCTTTCATTTATTTTTCAGAAGAACGAAGCTTTATAACCTTGTAGGCTGCTTTTAGTCACTGACATGTGAAAGAACATTTGCAGCAAGTATGTTCATATTTGAGTACAGCATAGGTGAGATTTGGAGACAATTTTCTGAGGGCAGCAAGGATTTCAGGTGTTCTTTTTGAAATACAAGTATTGCTAACATCTCATGTCAGCTGACAAACGCATGGTCAGATATTTGACAGGGAAAAATAACACTATATTTAAAAGAAAAAACAGAACTGGGATGTGAAAAAAATACAGGTAAGACACACTTAGAGGGATCAAGACCAAGAAGTTTACAGTTTAAAAGTATTTCTGTAATTTCATTAAACTGTCTCCTGTAAAATGTACTTGTGTTATACCAATCCTTACACTGGAATCATTAACCACATGTCAGATGATCCTTTACGTTAAAGAACAGTAATGCAGGAACAGAACCCTACTTACCCCTGGCACTGCAAGGACAATTGCTGCTGAAAGAACTTAAAAACCAGGACAGACTTTGGCAGAACTGTCATTCAAAATGACAGATTTATATAGACAATACACATTTTACATATTTGCTTCTTCTGATTTCACTGAATTATGAAAAAATCCCACAATGCAACTTAACTAGGCTAACCTGACCAGACTAGGTTTTAGTTGCCTATTTTAACATTCATGTTCTTTCTCTGACCCTTATCACTAATTAAACAGTTAAATGCTGTCTCAAGTTATAGGAAGCATACTTCCCTGCTTACAAAGATAGATTTCAGAAGCATAAACTCAAAATAAATGGGAAACATTTTTTTTTCAATTACACAAAAAACACCAAGAAAAAATGTATGGCAGATTGATTTATGCTGAGGTTATGGTAAAGACCAAAGCTAATTCAGACATGCTTTAAGAATTACATTCGTTTTTTGCTCCTTTAATAGGACTAAATTATATGACAATCATCTGCATGCCGTGACAGGAAAAGTAACTGCAATAAAGGTACAGAAAACAGAAAACATCCTAACTACAGGGGAAGCAAAACTCAAAGAATTTACTGTATTTGACTCAAAGGATACTTCTTTTATCTTGTATTTTAGAACACAGCAAAACAGCATAATATTATACAACTACAAAAGCGAATATGCAACATTTTAAATTACTCAAAAGTGGTAGTAAGGAGAACAATTCATAAAGCTACGGATTTTGCACCTGCGATGAATAATCCTGAGCATCAGCACAGACTGAAAACCAACTGGCTCAGAAACCTACAGCCCCAAGGGAAAAAATATACGGGTTACAGTGGATGCCAAGCTCAGTGTGAGCCAAGGGCACATCCTCACTGCAAACAGGGCAAACCAAACATGGGACTGTGTTCATTAGGACGAAAGCAGCAACAGGTCAGTGAGGCTGCACATGGAATCCTCGACCACGTTCTGGGTTGCCAAGTTCAGAAGAGATCAGAACACACAAGAGAGGGTCCAGCAAACAGCTGCTGCCCAGATGGACACAGCCTACAGCACATGCCCTGCAAGAAGAAGCTGAAGGAGCCAGGTTTGTGCTGTTTACCAAAGAGGAGGTGCAGGGTAGCTCTAACAGCAACCACTTGAAGGAATCAAAAACTAGAGAGCTAATAATCTTCTCGCAGTAGCTGCAGAGAGTACAGAAAGGACCAACGGTCACAAATCATAGCTTGGAAGTTTTAAAGTGGGCAAGGGGAACGAAGCACTGCAACATGCTACTCAGAACAGTTATAAAATGTCCTTGAAACTCTGGAGGGTTTTAACTCATCTGAAGAACACTGCTGACCTGATGTAGTGTTGCTAGCAGTCATACTATCAATGGGAATTAAGAAAACAGGACAAAGAGATCCCTTTATAGTTTGTGTGGTTCCGCTTGGCTACTTCCCACTCTGCCACCATGGTTTTAACATTGCCTTCTTAAAAGATCAATGTTTTTCTTGTCTTACTGCATTTGCTGCCCATCATAAGCCACTGCAAGTACAGTAAACAATGGATCCTGCTCAGAACAAAATTCTTGAGATTTAACAGTTTTTATTAAACTGGTAACTTAGTCTTTAATTCAGCACAAACTTATTTTTGCCACATTGTATGCTAACATCTAAAATACTAGCTTGATGTAGAAATAAAAATAACCACTTAAAATTTTATTTCAGAAGTAGTATATATTTAGGAAAGCTCTTAATTATCAGTCCCTCAGGATGACCACCAGAGAACCATCACTATTCTTACTAAAAGACAGAGACAATAGCAACAGGCAAGTTCCTTTAGAAATAGAGATTATATACAAATTTTAATTTGCCTCAGATAATTCTGTTTTAAAGAATATACGTAAGAGTTAAATTCCTGAAATACCATACTGTCTCAGGACTCATGACAAACTGCTTTCAATAAAACATTTCACACACATAAGAGAATTTTAGTGCTGCCATAGAAGGCAAAATGGCGATGTAATTTTGTGGGAGGCCACAATGAAGCCTGGAAAAAACAACTGTAAAAAAAACTGGTGTAATGCATTGGCTAATAAGCCCAAGAGCAAGGATATGGAAGATCATTGGATACTTTTTTTTATAGACTTAACAGGATACAGGACACCTCTTCCATAACAAAAAGGCACAACTTTTCTGTAACTTCATCAAATCATTTACAAGAAACAATTCAGATTTCATTTTTACCCTGCATGAAATAGAAAACACTATGAAGGGGAAAGAAGAATCATTATAAAGATGTGGGGTTTGGACCTTTAATAAAGATGTGGTGACTCTGTACCTTCAATAAATCTAACATTTGTTTTGTTAGTAATTAGAAAATAGTTAAATCCCAGAACAGTAAGCAAAATAGTTTAAGTTCACTGACTTGAAAAAACATTCTTTTATGCTACACAGACCTAAAATAAATACTTAAATGGAACTAAGAACATGCCACTATATCTTAGTTTTAATTTTCCTTCAGATAGAAGTGCTAGAATAAACATTCTTACTAGTTTACGTTGCTGTGTTTTTATGAGGTTAATAACTGAACTGCCAATCAAAACCTGTATAAATACAGTAGTTAAATGCCTTCTGCTTTAGAAGCACTTTTATTTACAAGAGAGCTAGCCAAGATTTCCAAAGGACTGCATGGTCTGGTTTGCTTTGATCCCTTAAGCACAAGTTTCTTTATACCTCTTGTTTTGCTATTTATTACTCTCTTTGTGTGATCAGGTATGGAAAGAGCACCTGCATAGAACAAATACATCAGGAAAAGTGTGACTTAAGAGGAATAATTATGCAACACACAGTTCAACAAAATAACTTGTGAAGAGCACTTTTGCAAGAGCACTTTTGCTGCGATGCTAAATACAGAAGTACACATACAATGGGCTCAGAATAAAAACAGGGGAACCACTTAAACCCAGTATCACAGATACAACCTGGTACCTTTATCAACACATTAATCACCACTCAACTTTGATATACACAGACAAATGTACCTTTATATATACGCATGTATATAATTACTTTACAGATAATTACTTTTAACAAACTTTTTTTAGGACGTTGAACTGTGCTTATGTGTGTATGTACATACAAATGTATGTACACAAATATAACTAAAATTAAGAGATATGCACATATATCTAGAGAGTCTCCAAGAATTCTGTTCAACCATTGCCTATAACACTATTATCTTTAATCTCTTACTACAAATTTAGCATTGTAAATTTCAGCCCCAATAATCCACATTTTCTCTCTGACAGTATGCTGTGAAGAGTAGCACCTTTCTACTTACTGTAGTGAAGGTAATGAATAAGGGATATGTACATTATGCATGGATCAAAATAGAATAATTACCCTATTAGTACTAATGAAAACTTTTAACAGTACAGCAGAAACTAAATTATCTACTCGTGTGGCTAGTTTACATAATTTTTGTTTCATGGAATGCATTTTACTCACTTGGTAGAAACAACACTAACATTTTGCCCCTAATTTATTTAAAACCAATGAACTGGAGTTACCTTGGGCCAGCATATATATTTTTAGGATGTTTCACTGTGGGTAAACTTTCATTCAGGTCACTTTACCAAGTTCATCTTCCTATTTTCTGGTGCTGACTTAAGACAGGATGTTATGAAGATACTCCCTGTTCAGAAGAGCAGAGATACACATTTGCACACCAGTGATTTAAGTGTGTTTCAGATCCCAGAAATGTGACTGGGATTTATGTGGGTTATTTCTTTTCTGTCTCTGTACAGACAAGATAAAATTTTGAAGTAAAAATGGTTCTGTAGATTTTAGGCATTTTACCAAAAAGAGAAGGACACACTCTGTGTTCCTAAAACCAGCAGATATCATACAGACAAAGAGCATCCTCAGCCTCAAGAAGAACAATCAATATTTTCTGCTACAGGGGATTGTAGAGTTTTAGTTTAGACCTGTAAAACAAACAGAGTAATTGAAGCAGTAACAGAGAGGGAAACATTTGTTTAGGAGCTTGTTTTCAATTTCTTTCTGTTTCTGCACAAAACTTTCATAAATTTTACCTTCCACTTACAAGTTAATAGCACCTTATCATCATTATTCTTGTTATAAAGGCACTTGGGGAGCCTATTCAAAATAATGTTTAAACAAGCATATTGTTATTGAACTATTAATCAGCAAAAGCCGTAACGGTTATCTGAGTCAGCCTGAACTTTTGCATGTTTTCTTGAGACAGTTCTAAGATTAAGTCTTCTAAATCTGTCAAAGTCAACAACAAAAAGAGAGCCAGAGTATTAAAAACAAAAAAGTTGAACAAAATAAATGTGGCCTATTTTTGGGACACAGAAGGGGAAGAGATTTTTTTTCTTAACAAAAACAACCCTCTCACAAGGCAATGCACTGCAACAAATCCTTGATAACTACTTCAAAAGCATTCACCAGAACAACTGAGGTGGCATGGAGGGAACAGACTGCAAAAGGTGACACAGAAGGAGCCAGAGAAAAAGTACCAGAGGCATTTAAATGGCTCGGTCACCTCATTAAACCTCATTGTCACCAACACAGTATTTCAACTGAAGAGCTGCAACAGCCCAAGGCTGCCAGAGAAAACCCACTAGGGAATCACTAACAAGATCCAAGATAAAGCAATCCCAACCCTTCCACAGCATGCAGCCCAAGAGGTACAGGACTCAGCGAGGCCAGTTTTGTGAATCGAGCTGTACATGCACATCCCTGCTGGAGCTGGCACAAGAAGCTCAGCATTTCTGGAGCCACGGCTGTGGTCACCATCCTCTCACATGGAGCTGGACCTCAGCTGGCACTTGGGAATTCTGCCACTGGTGCACCGCCAAGTCAGCACCGAGCATTTACAGGCCGGAGTCACTGTGAGCATACCCTCCAGGAACCTCACCTAAGGGCTACCACCCCATTTTATGACACCGACGGGCCACTATAGCCTGACCACATTAGTACCATCGATGTTTATTTTGGCTTATCCCAAAATAGGACTGGCCACTCCTCTGTGGACAACACAGACCCGTCCTGGAAGCGATGATCCACTGAAAATGTCTAACGAGCTTGCTGTTAAGACTGACAAAACACCGTTGATGTCAGACAGACTTTTCAGCTGCTAAGTTAGAAATACTGGAAGTGTTAGCCTGCCAGAAGTGGAATATTTAACAGGAGTCATGTACTTACGATGTAGTCTATGTATTTTAAGCTACAACTCAAAAGTAGCTTAGAGAAAAGGAAGATAATATCAGATTCATTTAATTTAGGGATAATGTTATGAAAAGAGAGGTTTGCATGAGAACATTCTAGTGTTTTCCTCTAACTCTTCACAGCATTAAATGTGATTCTTTATGGTCTTAAAAACCATAATGTTAAAGAAAAAGCATACAATTTAGGAGAAAAAATAAACCAATTTAAGTGTTTTTAGAAGTAATTTGATTTTACTCAGTGACCTTCAAGTGCAAGCAACCACTTACTGAGAAGTGCTGAACACTCAACTTGCAAAAAAACCAAGGAAAGCAGAGGGCAGTCATGCATGTTGACTGCCTCACAGCCAGCAGGGCATCTTCATAACCTGTTAACATCTACACAGTTTCCATCTTATTGTAATTAAAAAGATAAGTTTCCCCTTTCCAGAGTTTGAAGTAATCAACTTCTACTGACAGCTGTAAACGAAAATAAAGACAAGGTATTATGTAGATGGCAATGAAAGTTGTTTCTTTCTTTTCAAAGAGCTCTAAACCAACACTGAAAACATGGCAGCATTCATAATCAAATTCCAAGCAGTGTATTAACTCCACAGAAAATCTGTGTTGACAGCTAAGTATTTTTCTGCATATGCATTATCCCTTCACTACACTATAAATACATAGGAGCTTCCCTCCTCCCAAAATGCAAATATATACATATTTACACCAGTTATGAAATGTAAAAGTCATCAGGTTGCACAGTACCATTTCAGCCTTGCTTAAAATCCTGGTTTTTAATCAAGGAGTTGAACTTTTTCCTTCTTGAAAACTCCTCCATCAAGATGAGATGCAGAGGGAATTCTCCCCAGTTCCCACTCTTTCTTTGAATCCCAGATTATGCCTGAGGCCACTGGTCACTCTTTCTCAGGACTCCATAACACTTGTATCCCAAATAAAAAAATTTCATTTTCAGATAAACCAGGATGATCCTCTTTTATTACCCTAAAGACTGAAGCTAAGTCAAAAGGCAAATTGCCTCAAAGGCAATTCCTTATCATGCTTATCCCTTGGCAGGGGGGGGCGATTAAAAAAAAAAAAAAAAGGCCTGAAATACCAGGAATTTGACACGAAGAGTCTCATCAAATGTCTGATGACAAGTGCCTCGCTTAACAACAAGCAGTAACAGCTTTAATTAGCATTGTACTTCAGACCTAAAAGGTATCTGACATATATACATATATGTGTGCGTGTGTATAGCACTGGATGTCTACGGATCACTGTACTCCCCTACTGTAAATATGCACATATGCAGTGTATATATAGACACACATATATAGGTGTCTGTGTAAGAATTTAGATCAAAGTGCCATTATCACTGTAATTCCTTTGGACAGAAGATAATTCCTCTATGACAAGAAATTTAATTGCATATCAAAATTAATTTCAGTTAACTGTACACATAAGTTACTCTGATTTTCATTTTGATTCTCAGGTCTGCATTAACTATCATAATATATATACCTTAATCTCAAGAAATACTAATTTTTTTATGTGACATCAGAACCTACAATTAACTACAGCAAAAATCTACTTTAGATGATTTGCAAACTGTAGCTAAGATGAAAAAGAAATGACCACAAAAGAAACAGAACTATGAAGCACACACTACACCCTGGCTTCTTAAAAAGTGCATTGAATGAACAAATCTACATTGCAAACTGACTGCACAAGAAAAAAAGAAGTGGCTACTTAATCAATAAAGGAGAGAAAAAACTCATTGGCCTACCAAACTCATTGCTGTCCAAAGTCCTATTCAATCAATTTGCATCAAACCAAGCACAGTACTCAGGCCTCTTCAACAGGCCTCTCAGGGTGGTGCCTCCAAGAGAGCTGTAGAGGAACTTTTTATAAGGGTGTGTAGGGATAGGACAAGAGAGAATATCTTCAAATTGACAGAGGGCAGGATTGGATCAGATTTTCTTTACTGTAAAGCACTGGAACGGGTTGCCCAGAGAATTTATGGATGCCTTGTCCCTGGAAGTGTTCAAGGCCAGGCTGGATGGGGCTCTGAGCAATCTGGTCTAGTGCAAGGTGTCCCTTTCCATGGCAGAGGCACTGGAACAAGATGTTCTTTCAGCTCCCTTCCAGCTGACTTCATTCTGTGATGCCAGAACAGCCAGTGGGAGGATGTGCCTGGAAGCTGGGACCCTCTCCTGAGTCACTGACTGGGTGGAGGGCAGATCCCAGCACACAGTTCAAGTGCGAGCAGCAGTGGGGCTGGGGAACAGCTCACAGCTGATCCCACGTTAACCAGGCAAATTAGGATGCAGACACAGCGAGTATGAAGTGACTGACTGCACCAACATAAATACCTGTGCTGTGAAAGGCTCGGAGAAGGGGGGTGTTTACTCTAAAGCACACCATGATGTATCTGTGCAGAACACATTTTCTTGAAACCATATATCAATGGGCACAGTGCTAAGACTTCTTTCCAATCTTCCTCAGTACTTTGAATTTATGTGGCTAGAATTTCATTCCAAGTCTTGCAGATTTTAAATTATCATAGCATTTAAGAAAATTGTACTCCCAAATCAAGTATATAAAACCTAAACTAAACTCTCTATAAGGAAGTGTTAACTGGGCCATTTTTCAAATGTAAATTCTCTGAAATTCAGAGCATCATTTAGCCAAATACACACACATACACCTATATACAGACACTAACACACACACTTGTGGCAGCATTGTAAGTTTTGATACAGTCTTTCTCAGGAAGTGAAAAACCAGAGAAGACTTCTAACTTTATTTTCACAAGAAGAGAAAGCCCAACATGTGTAGTTGCATGGACCACTGTAAACAGTCTTCACAACTCCTCTCTCTTGTACTTGCAAGATTTCACAGTTTTTACTTTTCATGTATTAATTTTCTAATCCATCTTTTTTGCATTCATGCTAAAATTCAAAAGATGAATCATTACTTCATGTTCCAAAGCTTCCTTCTGAAAGTCTACAGAAACTCTCCAGCACCCCAATTCTACCAGTGTCATAGGAACTCTTCCTGAGAAACCAGTCAGAAAGTCCATCCTTTTTTAGAGATGCCCAGAATAGCCCAGCAATAATCTAACCCCCTGGTGACACAAAAGTGACAGATTTAACCTCCTAATCTAAAATCAGGTAAGCTGGAAACCTCGGCAGTGTCCTAAAGCAAAAGTTGGTCTCTGGACAGACTGTCCCTTAATGAAAACAAGGACATCGTCAAGGCAACAGAACAAGCAGCTCAAACCCAAGTGACTTTCACAAAAGCTCCTATAGATCCAAGCTGCTAAAATGCCAGTGCTTTGGAAGTTGCCAGACTTAGAACTGGGGAAAAAATTACTTTGTTTTAGTATATGAATTTTTCTCCAGCAAAACACTCCTTGAGTTTAAAGCGCCAGAAGAGAAGAGCCCCAGTGCAGCTGCACCCAGGGATGTGGCTGCAGGAAGCTGTGCAGCAACGGTGACACCTCGTGGTGCCAAACCACACAAACACAAACCTCTCTCTTCCCAAACACAACCCACCTTATACCCACCTGTGGGTTCTCCTGCAGAGACAGGAGCTGCAAACCAAATCTCTGCCTGTTTTCACACCTCCTGTATCTCACTGACCTATCTTAGGAAGTGTCTTCCCAATCCCTGTGTCACGGTTTTGACAAGCACACATGGAAAACAGTAGAAGTGACTACATGTAATGTTTAATGCACAACTGCTAAATGGATAGATGAAGAAAAGAAAGCCAACCCAGCTTTAACATCTTTTGGTTAAAATGACAATAGAGAAATCACTGTAAACAAAAAGTTTCATAAAAGTTAACACTGTCATTAATAAATTTAATTCAGCAACATAAAAGACTCCTTTCCTTCGTTCTGGCATCTCCCATCCCAACAGATGCTCAAATGCATTACTTTCTGCAGCTTCACAAACAGAAGTCTCAGATTCCACAGATCATCACACTGCATGCATTTGAGAAGTCAGTTTGCCTCCCCACTGCAGAGGTTAGTGCCAAGTTTTTCCCAAGGATACAAGTTTAAAAGAGCAGTGTGTCTATCTCTTTCAGTAAGTACTCAATATAAAAATTAAAGAAAAAAAAAGCAAATTTAAATGCTGTTACAAAACCAAAGTAGGAAGGCAAGAAATGAAAAGTACTTTTTATTGCTCTGCTTGGGCTTCAGGAGGGTTACAGGAGTGAATTTAGAAGTGACTTGGGTTTATAACAAAACAAGAATAATTTCATGCAGCAGAGCAGCTAACATTTCAAATTGTTCTGGGGAAAGAGTTACTTTCTAAGGGAAACCTCCCTGCAGTTTCCCACCTGTATTTCTTCCTCATATTCATACATGCACAATAACTAAGTTTTTCAAATGACACCTGAAATCATCTCTTTCACACAGCTAAAATGCACCTATATAACATCTAAAAGATGACACACCAGTATCATCCCAGGACATTTAGTTTTTCAAAATATGCATGGAAATGTTATTAGTTACATGTATCAACAGTAAGGAATCACTATAAAAAGCATGGAATTTTTGAAGGTAAATTGTAACAACTGCCTTCTTTCAGAAACTGCATGCCTTGCCTGTGATGTGAAAATCCATTAGGAATTTCTGAAATGGTTACTATAATATCCATACCATGACCACTCTATGGCCCCATGGGCTTACCCAGGAATATTTTTTAATGAGTTTATTCTACATCCAGGGTTATTTTCACATTCCTCCTAGAGCAGAAACCTCAGTTAAGGAGCACAGGGCACAGACATGCTTCGTTTGCTAAAAAAGCTAAAGAGAGAGGCTGCAGGCCAAAGAAAACATGGGGTCCTTGTGCACTAACTGGAGGGTGCAAAGAAACTGGAATGCTCAGGACTTGGGAGTTTTTAAGAGTCAGAGGAGAACTGGTTTTACATAAAGTGAAATAGTAAGGTATTTGAAGCAGTACTACAGAATCCACAGAATCCCTTGGAAGAGAAATGGCTCTGCAAGCTGCAATTTTTGGAGCTTAAAGGAAAGAGACATGACAGTGTTCTAGAGCAGGAAGACTAAAGGGGAAAGTCTCAAATTAGCAGGGGTGCAATTACCTCCAGACCTGCTCTAGAAGGAAGTGAGCACATGCAGCCACTGTTTCTCTTCTTTTTTACCCCCTTCTCTTTGCTCTCAAGAGCAATAGGTCTATTTTGTGACCACGAGAGCCACTGGGCTTTTGGAAGAGCCACTGGTAACAAAACCTCTCAGCAATATTCCACTCCTGTGAAATTGCACGAGTCCAAATTACCTTTGTATTTAACAGCAGATATTTTTGGCCCTACCACTTACTTCTTGGCAGCACAGTTTAAGCATAGCTAGATGTTCTTGTAACATCGTGATTCAAATATATCCATAAAGCAAGGAACATTTTCAAATTGCTGTTGGCTAAGGTCATGTTTTGCAAACTTATAATTGGTACAAAGTGAAGCGTACCTATTTTTTTTGGAATTTTCATCTTTCCCCCTTTTAACTCCAAAAATTCTCGTAATCAGAGCACTAAAAAGAAGCGTAGATGAATTTCGTACCTAAAGGAAAAAATAAGAACTATGCTTTAAAAATCCCTTTGAAATGTACAAATTTTTTTAAAAACAGCCATTATTGTACAGTCAAAAAGAAGAACAGCTGAGGGAAAAGCATGCTACAGGTCACCACATGGAAACTATTAATTCAGAGCATCCTTCCCATCAAGATGGTACTCCTGGAAAGTTCAGGTTCTTTCGAGATGTCCATCTTTAATATCAGGAATACATCCAGATTTCCAGGGGTTCAAAGCATTCACCCTTATGCATGGCAGATCACAAAGTGTTCTACTCGAATATGCCATACGGGATCTTTAATTCAAGAGCAAAGTAACAATCAGAATGAAGGCAAATCCACCCCTTACTAGCTCCCCACTGAGTCCAAACTTAACAGCCAAAGAGACTTTCACCTGTAAGGTAATCTCTGCCCCTACCTTCTGTGAATATCAGCACTTCCAACTAAGAAAAATTAAACAAAACCAAAAAACCACAACCAAAGTTATGACTTTCTTGCAGGTCTATATTATTTTTTACTGTACCTTAAAATATTACACTCCACAAATTGTGGTACTGCCATTTATAAACATGACCAAAACTTCACTGAACAGCACCACTCTATATCCTGTTAAATTAGAGAAGCAAAATGGAGAATTAACTTACTGCCCAGACAGGTGACATAAACCCTAGAACTGATGCTTTTATTCCATCTGCAACATAAGGTATGATGTTTTCACCCAAACGTGTATCTCTGTACAGTGCCCGGAGGATATTTAAAGCATGAACCTGTGGTGGGAGAAGAAATATATGAAAAATATAAATTCATTAGTAAATATCTTAGATTTCGTTTATGTAATTACAACAGTGAACATGCAAAGCAGAAACATTCTATATACTCATTTACAGCACTTTATTTCCATATTAAATGCAAGAAATACTGCTGCTTAAAAATGCATTAAAATGGTGCTGCAGTAAACACTGTTAAAAAGTTACACTTCAAACATACATTTCTCTAACAACCAGAGTCCAGGCATTGCAAGTGAAGGCCAACATTCTTTTTTCCTTAGCTTATCATAGCTGTAAAAATAACTTTTGAAGTTCAGAATCATCTTTTCCAATATTCTTGACATGCTGTAGATACTGTGTGAAAAAATAAACTGCAACTCACAGGAGGGCAATATTAAGCTAAAACTGACAGCCAGGCTCGCTTTACCATGCGGAGCATTTTCTGCTATTTCTCTGCCCTCTGTGAGGGAAGGTGGTAATACATGTAGCTTCACAGACTTTGATGACAAGGCTACATAAATTTATACCAGCAGAAGACCTGGCAGAGTCATTAGGACATACTTCTGTGTATTGTGAACAAATTATGGCTTGTACTTACAAACAGACAGAAAGTACACGATAACAACATTTTGAAGATGAAGGTCTTTCCCTTAAAATAAGCTTTTTTCCAAATGTATGTATTTAAGTTTGAGAAGTTACTAAGTATGAATAAAATCAGTTTTCATGTAGTGTTGTACTACAATTCATTAATAAATAACTTATTTACTTTAAATGTAAGCAAAGCTTGCTTTTTTATTGACAAACTTGTAAAAAGGAAGTTACTTCCCTATCTGTTTAGAAATATACTACAAGCAGTAAATTGCTCATCTGTAACTTCATTTGCTGTACTGGGAAAAAAACTATGGAATTCTGCCCAATCCATTTTTTAGTATATTTTACAGTAATTTCATAACCTTGCACATGCAAACACATTTTAAAAACTAGCTATGGATAGTAAGAACAGAATATCCTTATTAGAAGCACACGCCTTCCTTAACTGTTTATATAGTGCAAAACACACTTTTGATATTTGCCTTTTGATGAGAGGCTGAATTTTACCTGTGGAATTACACTTAATGATTCATTCAAAGGCACAGCCAGAGATATCAATTCTTTCATTGTCATTTTCAGCAAATCTGTTTTGCCCTTCTTTGGTTCTGATGCCAACAAAGCCTATAGAAAGAAGAAAAAAATAATTTAAAAATCAGGTGTTCCTAGCCATTTTTCTGTACTACCAGTTCTGCTCCACATTCCTGTATTTACCATACCACAGCCTAGCTTCCGACCATAGAGAAAGACTAAAGAAAAAATTCCAAGAAGTTTCAGTTTCAACTCTTAGCTTTGTTCAAAGCCATAGCACTTATGACAGCAAAAGTATCTGCTGTACTATACATACTTAGATTTCCTAGTATGGACTTCTTCTTAGGTTAATAACACATATTTAAGACGATAAGGGCTGGCCAAATAATAAATTCTGGTTTGCAACACAGGATAAAACAAGCAGCACATTTTTTAAAAAAAGAGAAGAGATTCATCCATCTCCAAACAGTATTTCAGTGGACAGGACATCCAGCTGAGATGAAAATACTCCAATGTACTTTTCCAAAATTCCGAACTGAATTTAGAACAGTCTTTCTCTGTCTAGTAGCTCTTGTTGAATTTGTCCAAGTTAGTACAAATGGATAATCGTAAATCATTTATTACCAATAAAAGATTATTATCCATTTGTGCTTTGGGACCTAGAGTCTGTTCAGCATCGGTAAGAACCAAATGGATCAACTGCAAGCCAAATGAAATACAGAATTTAGGCAGAAACCCCGGAGTAGCTTCTGTCAGTTTATCAGTACCTTTAATGATAGGAGAAACAGAGAGGGCAGGTGGGAAAAAAAAGGTGTTCATGAAGTATAAAGAGTGGAGAATGAATTGAAAACTAAAATTTCATAATGTTAAAGCCAAAACTCGTAGTTTCCCATTCACTAACTGAAGCTGCACCTTTGCACTATTCAGTAAGAACATTCCTATTTTAAAGACGTATGGAATGGTTATAAGCTTAAAAATTACATATTCTCATTAAAATAGACGTGTTTTAGTTAAACAAGAACACATCACAGGATGTAAATAGCAAAGAGACTACAATGTGTCTTGATTTTATGCGCTAATAATATAACCTTTTTTTACTGTTAGGATACACATTACAACTTGTATTTTTATTATCTGACTGCAACATGCCATTGAAAGGTTAGTTCATTTTACTGAATCCATAGGCACATTCAAAACTACAGCCAAAGAACACTACCATCTCTCTTTACTATAAAATTACAATTTGAAAATGGTTTATTTCAGACTAATCCCAATGTTAATTTCAAACCCTCCCATTAACTGACTAGACTAACTTTGTACGCTTCCAGAGCCGCCAAAAAAGAACTCTCTGACCTATTTATCCACAGAGCTGTGGCACAGGGCAGCTTTGCCCTCAGGAATCAGTAGCCCAGCTGCAGACTACACACATTTTCTGCAGTGGGATAGCACTGGGTCCTCCTAGACCTTACAGTAACGTAACTTCTTACAGAAAATACTGATCTGAACATGCTTGGCTTTTTTCACATTGTCAAGATTAAAACTAGAGAATGTCCACCAGGTTCAAACTGTGTTGTGTGAATGGGGAAAGCAGAACACATGAAATCACCAAATTCCTTCTGCAGACAACTTACGGATATAAGTGAGAAAGATATTTAACTGCTGAAACTGAACAGGAAAAATGTCTCCAAAACCAGTGCCCTGCTTCTGATCTCTGCTGCCTTGCACACACACATCTAGCAAAGCCAGGAGCAGGCTGTGACTGATATAAGAGGTCAGACAGAAGCCGGCTGCCTCAACTTTCTCAGGGCAAACTCGGAGTGGAAAACAAGCAAGATGAATTATTCTGGCAGGGAGAGCTTGCTCCCAGCAGTCCCTCAGATTCTTGGAACGTGCTTGAGACTGTACTTAAGAGAGAGAAGAAAGTTACAAATCGTATAGTTAATCTTGGACTCCTGTCTCAGAAAACTGGGTAAAAATCAAAATCATGGAGGTTAATCTAGGGGAGAGCAAATATGGCTGCTTTGAGGAAAAAAGGAATGAAAATAGGTGAAGTGTAATCTGCAGAACCAACTCTGCAGTGACTGACCCTCCAAGGATGTAGATGAGCTGCTGCATACTAATGTGAGGCACTCAGCAAGAGGTGACACTTCACACAGAAACCAAACACTGCCATGCAGCCATCAGTTCTGAACTCGGCAGAAGTCAAAGGGGCTGGGATTTATGGAGCTGATGGTAACACAGGGAGTGGGAAGAATGTGGGAGCATGGCCCCACTTTCACAGACAGAAGTCTTCAGTAATCTACTCCTTCATTGCACTCGAGACTGCCAGTCAACACCTGTTAGCATGACACTATTACCTGTGCTTTATTGCTGTTGAGTGGCCTTCCCAAGTTCTTTGCAGTATTTTCCAGGCCACCATTTTACAGTTCTGGGAAGGTCTGTTCATATTTTACCACCCTCCTGCTTTGCACTGAAGTAGCACATAGTTACGTGGTTAACAAAGCCTTACTTAATGTGTGAATTAGTTTATGAATTTGCCAGAATTACTACAGTTGTAACACAGAGCCTAAATGGAGTCTTTAGAAATGCCATTGAAATCTACCACAAGCCAAAAACCTCAAGAGTCAATAGAACTGAAGTGCCAAAAATTGTTTAATTACAAACAACTTCTTGGAGGCACAAAGGCAATCAAAGTCTGTATAAAAAAAAAAGGAAAAAAACCCAACTGTTTGATCAAAAGGGGTTGAAGTGGGAAAAATAAGTATCTAATTTCCCCTTTTTTAATGTGCTTTCTGGAGAATACATTTAAGTGAGAGGCAGTAACATGAGTTGGTACCTGTATGTAGAATGGAATTCCTGCACTCCGTCTGGTTGCACACAGTGTGGAAGAAGGATCACAAGATTTGATTTCTTCTAACACAGAGCTTAGCCATTGCTCTGGCATCTTGTGCAGACTCTCACTGTTACATCTAAATCAAACAAATACATAAGAAACATGAACCAAGCAAATAAAACAACGACAAAGTCAAAGAAAGCATTTAGTGACCTTAAGAATTATTTCTTACTCTGTGTTAACATCTCCAAGCACACACACAGACTTTTACTATGAACTAAAATGAATTTTAAAAAAACTTGTACATTTTTCCAGTGTTGGTACAAATTCTACTAACCCTAATTATTAAGTGCCACTAGCAAAACACATTTAACTGAACAGAAAACAAGATTCTCTGCTTCCATGCTGCAACAATTCTCTTTTGCCAGAAATTATTACCACGTTCTGGAGTAAAAAAAAAACAAAGACATATGCACATCAGCCACTGTGTAGGAAGTGACACTTCACAAATTCATATCTTTGTTGCCACACAGTAGCTGATGCATGACCCTTATACTAAACTAATAATCATGTTTAGAGTCATACAAACCGAAACTGAAGCCCCTCAAAGTAAGCGCACATTATGTAAATAACCCTGCAAACCTCAAGGCAATGGAAGGAATGAAAAACAAGACATACTGCTCTTTTCAAAATACTAAGTCAGTCAAACTTTTCGTAAAGCACCTAAATTGCTCTTCTATCATCAAATACCCCTCCTCTGCAGTTATAAAACTCAGCATTGCCTGGAAGCAAAGGACTTCCAAGGACAAGGGAAAACTCAAGTCTATTCCAATTACTGGTGTTATTCAATTCAATGAAATGTACCACATTCAGTGTGCAACACCAGCCCATTTGTCTTATGTCAATGTTCCAAAAGGATCATTCACTGTTACAAAAATTTCTATTAACAGGACACTGTTATTAAAACCCGTCACACTGGTTTGACACGTGTTTCAGCATAGAAGAAATAATTCATCACTGTGGGCAATACAATTGCAATTATCTCAACCATGCAGGACTTGCCTTACCTAAAAATATAAACTATAATTAAATTCATGATTAAGTAGTGAGACCTTACAGTAAGACTACAATCAAGTTTTCTACGTGGGTTACTGAAATAAAGAATTTAAAAGAAAAGGTAAAATGCAGAAGGTACTGATGTGAAAATCAAAATCTAATGGAAGGTCTGCATCGACTCTCTTCTTCATCCTCCTGTTATTAAAGCAAGAATTTACATAGGCTAAAAACCTGATAATGAACAACAAATGACTCTTTAATCTGTAATGAAACCTTCCTTTCCTTCTTTTACAAAATAAACAGAAAACTAGTAATGAAGAAAACTGAGGCCACAGGAAGTGCCAGACAGGTGGGCAGAAGACACAGGACACTTCTTATTGTCCAGAAATTCCTGCAGGATTTCCACCGCATTTCTTACACTGCTGCCGGGCATTCTACCCATTTTTTAAGGGCATCACCTCTTGAAAAAGGCAGCCAGAATGCAAACCACCAGTCCAGAGCTCAAGAGGAACAGGGCCTCACAAGCCATACATCACCTCATATCACGGCATTAAAGAAAGGCACTTCCTGCCCCACGCCTATGACAGAAGCCATCAGATTAACCTGGAAACTCACAGTGAGTTCTCTTTTCTTTGACTACTCTTTCTTTTGCTGATAACTGGCTTCCCCTTGCTTACTTTTAGGATGCATTCCTTTGCTCACTTTTGGGTACACAATGAGGATACAACTCTAGGATTGAGACTACACAGAACTTCTCATTGATCTCCCCCATAAGTCTCAGCAGTTAAGACACTACTTTGCCGTTCTCTTCACCCACATAAACACATTCTGCAAAAGCTGCTCCTTCTGATCTCAGCTGCAACTGGTCTTATCTCCCTAGCTAAGAAGAATTTAAATGTCTTCATTCAGTCATGCAGAGAACAGTGCTCATCTCTCTTCAGTATGTTATCTTAGTATTCATATGAACACCCCATGAGAAATACTCACATCTGCTGGGGTGCAGAGGAGCACAAAGTAAAGCATTAGGGAAATATTTAGAAGTTGCTCTGTAGCACACTGAATATTTTATTCTTAAGTAAACTGAGGGTTTTTCCTTCTTTCAGAATTAGTAGAAAGAAGAGAAGCATACCGAAGTCAAATAAACTTCAGACTCCCTTAAAGCCGTACTGCTTTGATCTTGCCACAAGTAATTCTACCTTGTTCAGTTACCCACCAGAGCACTTTTATTTATTAGAAGGTGAAAGAGTTACTGCTGTAGAGTTAGAAACATTAGAGACTATTGACTTTGCAATGGAGATGACTACTCCCTTCCATTTGGCAGCTCTGTCTCCTTATGATCTGGCAAGAAGAATATTCTCATAAGAAGCAGGTGGCCCTAAATTTTAAGAATAACGAAGCTTTACAATAAAAAAATTAAAGCCGCAAGCTCAAATGTCATTTTCCAGAATGGAATAGTAACTATTTCTACCAGATCAAACAAATACTGCTGATAATGAAAATATAACACAGTAAGTTGATACACAAATTACTTAAGATGCAGTACATTAAGTGTAATCCACAGTTCTCTGTCTGTCTGTCTGTTAAAAGAATTTCATACATGCCCCAAACCCTTTCTGTGGTCAGTACCAATGAGTACGAAAGCCTGGCAATCCAAACTTAAAGCTAAACTGCTCTCCCTAAGCCCTATATCTGTAACTTCTCCTATCCAAAATAAATGGGGTGTTAACAATGGGTTGATCTTGAATTTGGCCTTCCTGGATGCAAGTGCTTTGTGGCATAAATGTCACATGATGAGAAGCATTTTTCTACATGTACATATCTTGAATTCAGTGTTTCCAATGGCTGTAAGCAGTTACTATCTAGGTAAAAAGGGGGTTTCTTTCACCATTTTTTCTCTCAACAGGCCTGCAGTATTATTCTTTATCACATCAACAACATGATTCCCATTTTTTATAAAGTTAGACACAATACTACCCCGGCATTTCTCAGATAAAGAGACAAAAATCTAGCCTCAAAAACACGTTACTATTCAAGTTATAAGTCTACTTTTAAGAACAACTCCTCTGAAACTAAGTCCTTCCATTTGCATCCTCCTTTTCATAGCATCTGCTCTACATGAAGCAAAATCTTCCAAATTATATAGGTGCATTGAGAACGGTTTGAGGTTTCTCCATCAGTAAAGCAGAGCAGAGATGAATCTTGGGCAGCCTCAAAATCTCAGGAAGACAGTATCATTACCCCATCTCTCTGTCACAGCAAGCAGGAAAAGAAATGGGAGGGAAAATATGAACAGTGTTAAAAATTAACATCTTTGACCGGAGCAGTGCCTTAATATCCTATCTTATATTTCCTTATCTCATGTATTTCCTAACTCTACAATCACCTCAATACATAAGAATAGTTTTTCTCCCCTGGTTTCTTTCTCTCCCTTCAACACTCTTTCCTTCACATCTGTGATTATACTTTTGCTGGAAAGTTAGTTAAAAATTTAGTAAGTTTCACTAGAAAGTCCATTAGTGATATTTCCATTTTTCAAGTCTTCCAGGAAGATCATAGCAGGCTGGGAAAGTAAAGAGCTAGTCCCTTCAGAGCAACAAAATGGGATAGAAGCAGAGTTAACTGCAAAGGATTAGGAGGGGTCTACCCCCAGTTCCCCAAAAGAAATATTACAGAAGACCAGATGCTGACGAGATACAGATGAATAATTTTCACTGATACTGACAGATTAAACATTTGTAAAATCAAAGCATGATTTTTCTTTATCATTACAGTTTTCCAGCAAACAATTATGGTCCTAACTTGCTGCATCCCCTAAAATAGTGTTCACTGAGTTTAAGTTCCAATTCAAACATTTAAAGGTGTTCAAAATAAATTATTCTTAAGTAAGCATATTGCATTGTATGACATTACTCTTCCCAAACCTTACCCTTGCATTCTGCACCTTCAATGAAGCAAAGCACCACCACCATAGCTATGCAACACCATTTGAGATTTCCAGAGATCTTTACGTTCTACCTGATCTCTCAGCAAAGAGATCATTAAATAAGAGAAAAGCAAAGCAGGCAAAACATCATTTGCGACAGAGAAATTGCTTGAGTAGTAAGAATTACAGGAGATTCAAGTTTAAAGCAGATTTCTGACTTTTCTTAACCACCATGTTATCAGACCAAATGAGCATTTGTAATTTCTCCAGGCCTTTGACAGGAAATCCTCTTTAAAAACACATTGCTTATTTCATTGATATGAATGTTGTTTGTTATGTAACTGTATGGTTTTCTGAAGGTGCAGCTGCAGGCAACATTAAGCAGGCATAACAAAGGCAGCACTACACTCCCAGAAGGAGTATCAGCAGGGAAACTGAAGAATGGTAACTTGCATACTTAGAGCAGACTCAGCAATTTACATCCAAATTTCAAGACAGATCAATTTCATCAGGTTTGTAAGAAATCTCTGCAGAGGAAATCTGTTCCTTTCAACACTAACTCAAACAAGTCTTAATACCATCATTCTGTCTACAAAGAAGCCTGCTCTTGGTTCTTATAAAGATTGGTGTTTAGGGTTGTACAGCTAAAAGCAAGCTCAGATAAAAGACACCTCACCATAAACTTTTAATAAAGTGCTTGGCTAAAAATAAGTGAAGGACCATGTTCAACTGGTGTCATTCATAAATGCCTGGGAAAAGGATTTATTAGCACAGTCTCAGTGACACATTTTTCACTGCGTTTTACAGAAAGAACAAATTCAAGTGTGAAGGATGCTTCTGCACATCTTGAGTTCAATCCTGTTCAACAAGGTATTGTGTTAAGTTGTACATTACTATAAGCTGCCCCAGACAAAAGCTTTCTCCTCTAGCATTTGTGGACACAGCAGTTAAATTAATAAAGATTCTGACATACATGTGTCAAGACTGTCCGTGAGCCTCTCAGCTATGGAGAGAGCCAGCTGAGATTCACTCGCAGAATGGAGCCCCTCAGCTGCACAGGGGACATGGAAAGACTCCGTGACAATCAACAGACCTGCAAGGCAGCTGCACTCACTGAGACTTAATTCACCCCTTTTGGAGGAGAGTCTCAAAATACTCCTCGTATCCCAGGAGTACCAAATCAAAGAGTCATTTCCTGTTCTGGTATCAGTCTCCTTTCTCCTTTGTTTTAAATACAAATATAAGCCTTGAGACCTGTAGTTCCTGGAAAATATTGTCTTTCGTTGAAACAAATGTACTTCCAACAGAGCTGCTCTCCAGTTCTTGTAAATCTTTTTTCCCAAAGGAATACTTGCTCTACTTGAAATATCTTAACTTTAAAAATGCTAGGCAGTATGGATGATCAAAAAAATTGTTATTAATTCTGGAAGGGTTTTGTTTCGGATGATACATACATACCACTTAATGTTTAAATAATTTTCAGGCAAGCAGAGTTCTCTTGGGCTTGGCCCTTCATTTTTCAACCCAACATAAGGCTGCTGTTAAGTGGATTGTGCTCCATTAAATACAATGGCAGAAAGCAAGAGGCAACAAACACATCAGCAACTTTTCCAAAGTCTGGGTACATTTGCTGTACTCTATTTGCCCCAGCTTTTAAAAGAAATTTAAAAACTGAAAATCAAAGAAAAACACCAAGTGTGCCATAAACTGACTGCATGTTTTGTATGTTTTCCATTATTTCCTGCTTTTTATTTTGCCTTTGCTACATCACAGTCCTGCATATTGACTGAGATCAGACCAGCGGGGCTGTACATGTTTGGATTATCTCCTTTCTCCTCTCAAAAGGACTCATGGTAGTAAAAGGTCTGTTTGTTGGTTGGTTTTTTTTTTAAACTGTCTTACTCCAATGGCCAGATTCTCTCTTCAATTTGATGGGAGAAAACTTACATCACCTTAGAACTTCCGGAACCAAGTTTTCATAGTATAGAAGAGCGCCACAATTTCTAAACAAATGTATATAAAACATATGGACAGGCAAAAAGATCAGCAGTAAGTTTCTTTTTTTTCCTTTTTGAGTAAACAACCAAGTGTAGAGCAAGGCTGTGTGAATGCTCAATGAACTCCTCAGGCCAGTTTGAAATCCCTCAGATTGCTATCACATGAAAGAAAATAATGTACCTTGGAGAGCTAGATCACCAACAGAATCATGGCATGCAGTTTAACATCCCACTGACACACAGAACAAACACCACCAGGTGTCAAATATCCATTTCTGTAGCAGTGCTGGTACACAGATGCAGCAGCCTCACCCAGCACCCTGTAGCAGAGATCAGCCCTCAATTCTGTTGGGAAAATTGTCTGAGGGGACACACAGTGAACCTGATCAGCCAGCCAGTCTGTACTTAAACCACCAAAACTGTTTCCAGTATGAAACAAAGAAGAAACAGATCTGCACCTCAGATTGGCTTACATGGGGCAAAAGGGGAATACTGGTTACTTAACCTGGCATTGGTGTGAAAATATAGCTGCTTCAAATTGAAAATTCAACTGGTCTTTCAAAAACCACATATTAAAAAAAAACCCCCAACAAAAAAATCCCACACTCTACCCTAGTCAGTAGAAATTTTAATTTGTCTTATTAAAATGTGGATGTGATATAAACCCTGTATACCACAAAGAAACATAAACAGCACTTGAAATCAGAAGCTAAGCATGTAATGGAAATTCCAATGATCTTGCCCAGACCTCAGGACAATTCTGTTCATTTAGTTTTTCTAGGAAACTATAAAGTTGCAAGGGGAAAGAAAGAAACCAGAGTGCGTATCACACCTTGTGATGCACTGTCAGGTAGTCTTCCAAATGTCACAATAGCCAACTCAGTGACAGGTAACAGGAGTTTCCAAGAAAATGTCCTGGCTAAAGCAAAAAGTCTGGCACACATTTTCGAAAAGGACCAGGAAAGAGGAGCGAGATGGAAGAACTCTACACTCCTACTTTTCCCAAGAGTTTTTAAGAGCTGTTCAGGAAACTAACAGGCCAGAAATGAAGAAAAATGCAGCAAGCATTATAAGTCTGTATCATTTTTCAATGCCTAAGCACCATCTCTAACTATAAGTATTGCAGTCCAAGTCAGAGACATCATGTAACTGTCATCATCATGCCAACACCAAACTTAAATAAAACCCACATGAAAGCAAGGATCTGCCTGCACAGCCAGTTTCAGGACCAATGCCAAAGTTTGGTAAAACTACTATATTAAAAACACAGCAAGTTGCCCATCCTCTACCTGGAAAGCATTTCTGTAAGTTGCACAAAGCCAGCATATGCCAATTCAAATGCACCCCTGTGCCTTGATTGAAGCAGATGATGTTTAAAGTAATCACCAATATTTTTAACCTAAAAAAGAAAAAGAAAAAGCTATTAAGCCATTTGAAATTATACACACAATTTATTTATATATGCAAAATATTCTGCAGGTAAAAGCAGCAATCCTCCCCCTTGTTGCAAAGGTCACCAGTACAAGCAAAAAGCAACTAGAAGTCATGTAATAAACAACCACTTTATTGATAACAAATATTATACTCATTTTTTTAGGTTAAAGGGGTAGCTCTATATTCTTTTAAAAAGGTCAAAAATATAAAGGACATAAAATTGGTTATTTGTCCATGATGGACATACTCAGATTTTAAGAAAAGAAAGGGACAGCTCTAATTTTCAGGGGAAACAAATTCAGAATCCTTCTTGTTTGCCTACACTCTTGCCTAAAATCCCAAAGAAAATACCAAATAAAGCATAACAGCAGAAAAAAATCTAAGAAATATTTAAGATACAAAATTCAATCTCCAAAAATTGTACCAAAGGGAAACAAATCTACATTAGATTAGGTAATACATAGATAAATACAAATTTTTAATGTTCCACAATGCTCCATAATTGCTGTCGACCATTGGAAACAATTTTAAAATGAAGAAGATGTTGTAGTAAGGAGAGCTATTTTTAAAAGCATTAAAATGTAATTATGATAACTCAACTTTCACTTATAGTTACTTTCTAGAGTTCTGTTACAATACCAAGCTTTTAAATCTGCTTGGAAGTTTACAGATCCATACAATCGCATTCCAGAAAGCATAGGCTGTCTTGTTTGTTGGGTTTTTTCTTTTAATTCTCGTCAGCTTTCAAGGTCTAAATCAAACTTCCCAATTAATTTGTTTAAAATGCATAGCACATACTTAATGCCATTATGAAAAATTTTCTTCACGAGTCTTTCTTAGAAGTTCTCCAGTAAAAGTTTCTTTAAAGCTTTTTATATAAAAACATGCAGAAAATCACATCAAGTTTCTTATAAAATCAGGCTTGTTCTGTTACTTATACAATTACTCTAATACTTTAATAGTCTGACAAGTAATTAATGTGTCAGGGAAGTTAATGTCATATCTACCTATATGGTTTTTCAACCTCCTGTTAAGTAATTTGCATCATCCAAGCAAGGAGATTGCAATAATTTAATAAAAAAAATTAATACAGTCTACATATTATTTCCTGCAGCTAAAACTCAATGTGAAACACACAATAACTGGAGATACTTGAGCTAAAAAAGTTATTTCTGAGAGGACTTTAAGGTAGCTTATTTAGCCACAGGGTTTCATTTCAGCCTTCTAGTCCAAAAAGGAGGAGTAAGTGCCCTTTATTCACAAGGAAGTGACCCACAGACAGAGCAGTTCTCCAGGTGTGTAAACAAAACCAAACCAAGAAAACCATACACATGCAAATCAACTTGCCAGCCTGTCCCAGCACCCACACTTAGTTTTTAGAATAATTCATATGAGGTTTTTTTTGGTCATGTAACTTTCAACTTTACTATTTATAGTTCTGAGCCTTCTGCAACAGCCAAGCTTGCATCAAACTGAACTCACAGGTTGGAAGAAGCACTGCCATAACTCAGTTCTTGGTCAGAAATTAAGAATATAACAGGTGAATCTTACTAATTCAATCATCAACAACTTACAGAGCCACACCTGCTGCTGAGGGCAAGAATCTGGGTATTCAAGACAGAAATTCTCTACAAGATGTTTCAAAAGATTAATACAGACAATGGGACAACTAAGCCTTTACTTCTGCTGCCTGTTTCTTTTCACTTTGCCACACAGCTCTGGCAAGCTTATCTCCCAAAAGTGTCTTAAAACTTCCCAGATAAACAGGAGTTTGAGGAAGAGCTAAACGTTCCTCTAGACTTGGAGCATTCATGATTTGCAGATCACATGACAGAAACAACACAGACTCTTCATTAGATGTCATTTTTTCCATTATCTGATGCTTACATGATACTGTTTATACCGATTTTCTTAACAGGCAGAGCTTTGAGCCTGCCATCTCTGGACTTTTAGGATCAGATAGAAAATGATAGGTAGAATACGCATTTGAATATAGAGAGATTCCTGCAGCTATACTCTGCACTTCCTGTGTCTGTTTCTAAAGGCAAGGCAACCAATGTAAAATAGCTGAGGTTTTGAAGACTCTTCTACCACACATTTGCACACCAAGGAGCTGAAGATGCCACAGTCAGTGCATACAGGGCCATCAGCTGCCACATAAACCCAATTCCCTACTCAAAAGACAAGGTGAGTGCAAACCTGAGACTGTCCCAACTTCCTAGCAACAACAATAAAGTATCACGCGCGAGCTGCCTCCCTGCCAGCCTCTCCCCAACAGGCACACAGCACAACAGGCAGCATTGCTGCTACAAAGGGTAGCTCCAGCACCACACTGCCTACCAGGACACAGTTCTGTTGTGCCATTTCTTAGGGCACACCAGCACTGTTTTTCCACCTGCACGCTCCATTAAAAAAGCAGGTACAAACAATCAGAAGACTGCGAGAAAATTCAACACTCACTGTGGTCTTTTGGGTGAATATATTGTGACAGCACTGATCCCATACGACACAATTCAATACAGTTACTGACCTAGATGTGGAGCAAGGTACAACAGGAGGAAGGTTTGCAACAGGGTGACACAGACTGGCCAAGAGATGCTACCAGATTTTTCTCAACAATTACTTAGCCTTGGCTAAAGGCAAGATGACCAAGGTTTCTCTCAAAGTTTTCCTTCTCTGTATTCTTAAATCTCTTTCAATACTTACAAAACAAAGAAAAAGAATGGGCAGCTTGAAAAGTTCTACATGCATAAGATAACAAAATCCAATTTTCTTATTTGTCAACACTGAAAAGTGTTTAATAAGTCTGAAGCCTCAGCAGTTATGGCATTGACATTTTTAGTAATTTCTGATGAAATCCCCTTTTATTTTTTTATACAAAATATGGTAATGACCTTAAGTTCCAAAAAGTACAGAGAAAATGCCCACACTTTTCCTACAGTATTTATTAGGCACTTAGCCAAAGTGACTGTGTTTCTTTCTGTATTTCCTTGCAAGCCTGAGGACAATCAGGATTTCAAACTGACTTCTCATCAACTAGCATTCTTCAAATTAGAATGTAGGCATTCTGTTTTCAGGAAGACATCTGAAGCATAAGCAAGCTGAAGAGGCATCTATAGGAAAAGAAGGTCTCTTCATAGAATCACAGAAACCCCTGAGCTGGAAGGGACCCACAAGGACCATGGAAGTCCAGCTCCTTCCTTAGTAACGAATTATTTCTGAAAGAGCACCTATTAATGTCTGCTTTTCAAAAACAGAGATGCTGCAGTTAAGACTCATTCTAAAACACCAATTCCTCTTTGACTTGGTGCTGATTACGGAACATAATGGTGGAAATGCATATCTGTTCTCTCATCTGCCCTCCAGACCCCTGCAACAATACAAGCACAGCTGTTAACCAGATGAAAACAGGAGGACTGCAGACAACACAAGAATAAAGATACCAACACTATTTCCATGGCACCACAATATTAGATAAGAAATAAGATCTGGAGTACATAATACTACTATTTATTTTAAAATGTGACGTTCTAACACCTAAGGAAAAACTAATTAAGTGTTTTCTGTTGGAAAGAAAAAGAGGTTAAAAAGTAGTTGGTCTTCCATAGTTCAGTCTTCTATGCAGACTGGTTTTGTTAAAGCATACGGAAATTAAAAGGTCACCAATTAAAAACAGACATTTAATAAACACAAAATATTTCCCAAATAAATGCCTGTGGTAATTTAATTTCTTATAAACTCTGAACTCAACATTCTGCAAGAGACCCACATGGCATATTAATATTTCTGATTTCTTAAATTTAAAAAATTGGAGGAGAAAGACACAGTCACATAACGTACAAATTATTTACAATAATGGATAGGAGGAGGACAAGACTAAGACTAGTCAGCATGTTTGACTTTCAGAACTATTCACTCTGAAGTTTAATTAAGGAAGAGCTTTAAGCAGAATCCCAATACGTAGAGTTCAAAATGACACAAAAGAGACTTTGAATATGAAGTCGGTTTAGAAGATTTTTTAGCAATTCAGTTAGTAACTAATATATCCTGAGAGAGAGAGACAAAGGGGAGGGTGGCAGGCAGGCAGGCATTGGTATCCCTAAACACAGCAAACAACACATAAATAATCTAAAACAATTAGAATGAATGAGTTTGTTAGTTATGTATAATAATTTCTTCACTTATCTGTTCCTACTGGAGTTATGCTTTCTGAATATCACTTGGTCAAAACAGGACTGATAACCAAGTATAATAAACAAAGAAAACCCCGAGATCATGGCAATTAAAAGACATTTAAAACACACAACTTCTCCCAAGTAGAATAGATTTAAGAAAAAGGTTTTCTGAAAACTGCCTTCACCTCACCATCGCCCAAGAAGAAATTGCAGGTTTTGTAATAAAAAATTACTTCCCTACCTGTTCTACAGTAATTAATGCATCTGAAGGTCCAGATGTAGTCTGTGAAGGCAAAAGTTTACACAGTGTCCCTAAGAGCAGAGATACTTCCTTCATGCTTCTCCAGCAACATACAAGAACCATTTGAGCCGTGACATCACACGCTTGTCTGTCTTTGCCTTAAAAACAACCAAAAAAAATGCAATAGTGTAACTCGGGGTTCTCAGGTGTAGATGTGTAATTTAAATTTCACTTAGCCTGTCTTTCAAAACACAATTAACTACAAAAAAATTTCTAAACTTGCCTACCCAAAAGATAATTCAGTCTTGTTGACCCTAATTGCTTTCCCTGCTCAACACTTGCTGTACTTTCTTGGACTTGGAAAAGGCAATAGTATAAACATTTTAACAGAAAAGTGCTGTTTGAAGGAGCAGAGGTATCACAGTTGGTATTTAATCGCACACTGAACTATCGAAACATCTCCAACTTTGTAGAGAGCATTCCCCGATCCACCGCTCCCTGCACGTTCCCGCAGAAGGAGGAGGACCGCCCAGGGCACCGCGTGTGTGTCGCGCCGCCGCCACCTGGTGGCCACTGCGGCACTTGCAGTGACACCCCTCCTCGTGACACACAACACGCGGCCCCACCGCTCTATTTTAAACACGGGAAAAAGCAGCCGGGGAAAGGAAGTTCAAAAGCTTGCATAAACTATTACATTTTAAAATGTACGGATATTCTATAAACTTATTCTGGCCTGCACTAAAGGTGCTAAAGTTTACAATTTCTTTATTGTTGTAAGGTTCGATTTCATGGCTGCTATTTATTAAAACAGACAAGTACTACCTAACATTTTACCACTGAAATTTTTCAAATTGAAGCTTCTGCTTTTGTAATTTCATGCAACAAGTGGTACTGCATGAACATATTCTCCAGTAGCCTCGCATACAAAGGACAGGAAAATCACAGGAACACTTTTCAGCAAGAAATGTATTTGAAGCATCGCTTGATAGAAAAGGTGTTCAAGATTATCTGGTCAGTGCAGCTAAGGCAACAGAGTCTAGGCCAGTATCAAAACAACTAATTTTCACTTGTGTCTTAAGACAGATTAACCACAATCTTCCAGAAGCACAGTGAATTAGTCTTTAAAACCATGCCCATGGATAATCACCTTCTGACAAGTAAGAACTGAAACATTATGCAAGCTAGTAATTTCCAACTGATCATCCTCATAAAATGCCTCCTCTATAAAAATACCTTGATTTAATTACTAATACAGCATTGGCTTTACCTCTCATTTCCATGCAAATATTTTTCATTGGCCTCTGGTCAGCCAGCTTTTCAGATTCTTCTTTGCAGTGTTCTTTCAGAATTTTTGCTTGCATAAAATAATCATTCGTGTCATGTGGTTGTATCTCATGCAGAATCATCTGCAGACGACCTGCACTTTCTGCACATTAAACAAGAGGGATATTTAAGACAGTGTTGTCTTCTACTTCCAGTTCTTTATACTGATGGAATCCATTGTGGGTGTATTAGTAAGAAGAAAGCTATTAGCATTTAAACAAAACAAAAACCAACCGAAAAACAACCNAAAAAAAAAAAAACACAAAACAAAAAAAAAAAAAAAAAACAAAAACAAAAACAAAAACCCAAACAAACAAAAAAACCAAAAAAACCAAACCAAAAAAAAAACCGCACAAACCCACAACAAGGTTCTCTGGTGATTAGAACAATTAAGGAAGAAAACCAGAATTTACAGTCCCCTGTTTTGAAAGAGATGCAACAAAACAATCTGCAAATGTTCGGGGTTTTTTTTTAGTGAAGAAGTCAAGACAACTTTATCAGAAATTAAGAGAGTGACTTAACATTATGACATAAACTGAGAAGCTGAAAAGGAAGGGTGCTTGATCTAGTCCTGAATGACTTCAAAACAAAGAGACCTTCAGGAGCATCATATTTTAAAACAATTCTTTTGGGATTCTGTTTGGTTTTTTACCTGGATCACTGTCCATTGGAATAAGACCCTCTGGTGATGAGCTCTGTACTACTGGTGATACTACAGCAGAGAGGCTGTATGACATCAGAATGAGCCTGGTCACCATTTCCTTCCATTCCGATACCAGCGTCAAGTTACTTAAGGAAAAAAAAATCAAAACCAAAATCACAACCAAAACACATCACAACATGGATTAAAAATAATTTTATATTTAAAAGAAAGAACCAAAATTACAAACATTTCTGCAACAATATTTATGAAAACCATAAATAGGGTAGAGATTGAAAAGTCTTAAGGCTGAGTTTGACACACACAAAGGAAGTATCAAACACGGTAGCAGCCAGAAAGAGTTCTAAAAGCCACAGTACTGGATTTCCTTATAAATAACACTGCATGCTCTTCTGTTCTCCTGAACAGCTCTTCCACTGCACTTAAATATGGAGTTACAACTTCCTATGTAGTATTTTTACTTACTTTAAGGGTAATTGCTGCAAAGCCCCAGTTATACAGTGCACTCTCCCATACATGGGGAATGATGCTGCTGCTTGAAGCAGAGACTTCTTGGCTTGGAATATTTCTTCCTCAACATTCACCAACAAAAGCTTGATCACTAAAATATTTTAAAGCACAATTTTGCATTATACATTCACATGTTGTATTTTCTAAGAAACAAGTCTGCTTTAAAAAACAAGAATAAAACCTGTTTACACAACAATTCAACGGAATATGCACAGCAATTTCCTTTATTATACTTTTCCCTCTTTTGTTATTGAAATGTACATTTCCACTGATTTTCAGTTACCTGAACTCCAGCAATATTTGTTACAGTCAATTTAATCTGTCTCTCTGAACGAAACGGCAGCTGTGAAAAGCACAACCCAGATCCAGGTTTGCTCAGAGACAATCACACAGCTCATGATGAAGTCTCAAGGAGTTACCTACCACATACTGCAAGTCAGACTTCACCCTTACAGACACATTAATACAATAATGAGTACAGCAGAATAATAAAGATCGAAAGTTCATTACTAAATATTTGAACCTTATGTTTTCCACTAAGAAAACCTGACCAATTTTCAAGGACACACATGCCTGTTCTAATTGTATTTATACCTTGTGATATCTCAGTGCCAGAATCAGAACAAATTACAGACCCTAACAAGGAACCATGGATCACCAACAGCAGTAGATACCCCAGAGCAATGAGGCATGAGGTTACCCACGTTTTCTTCACCGATGGCAACCACAGCCATGTCTCAAAATCACTATTTCACTGCATATGAAGAAAGTATTAACAGATGGAGAAGCCAATAATGGCACAAAAAAATATAGAATAATGAGTTTACTACAAATTATATAAAATGCTTTTTTAAAAATAATGAATTTAAGTATTTTAGCTTTACTGAAAACTACAAAAGTTAGAGGAAGCTTGATTAATGAATTTGCCACACCCACCAGAACTAGAGCCCTGTCATCTTTCATCGAGGGGCACTAAACCGAACAAAAATATTCCATATGTGAGCAAAGCCTCATTACTGTGAATGTGTATTCACAGGACCGAAAATCACCCAGAAAAATGGTTCCAAGTGAACAGAGCTCCAAGCGGAAGCCCTGCAAACATCAAGTATTGAAACATACACAGACCAACTACAGCTGCCTTCCCCCTGAACAAGCGAGCTCTTAGGGGAAGCAGGGGATCCTTCCCTGCACTTTGTGCACTCAGCTTCACCAGGCTCACTACCTGGGCCTCCATAGCACTTTCAAATGTCACTGGTCAAAATAATAACAAAAGCCATCTTCTAGAATATTCAACAGCCTCAACACAAACAGGACTAGATTAAGATCTGACTAAAGAACCTGTCTTTTTAACAGCAAAACACAATATCCTTATAAACCTGATAGAAATAAGCATCTCTTATTGAAGCCTCCTACCAAAAGCCTTATGAAAAAGCAGCAAACTTTCAATAAATACAAAAAAATCTTTTCCCCCAAAATCTTACCTGCCAAAGTGTTCTTCTCCACTGTACTCACTGATGTGTTTTCATCCACCCGGGGGTTATGCTCAAGCCATTTTCCTAAACAAATATCCTGCAGTCCTTCATGATATACTAAAAAGTTCAACAAACACGAAGCAGTGACACAATCATATGGCTTGGTACTCGTGCTAAGATCCATTGCTGCTTGGAATAGGAGATCTAGATTTTCAGAATCCTGAAAAAAAACCCAAAGCAATAATATTGCTCATTTTAATGAGCTTCCAGATTGATTTAATTAAACTTCTTACCACCCCGGAATCTGAGAACCTGCTTTTCATTAAGTTTGCTGGTACATATTTCTTAAGAAACACTTATTTTGTTCACTGACCACCTTACACTCAAAACATGCATGTGCATGTATTTAGCAAGGATACAATTACATAGACGTTGAGGATGGGGACAGCCATTTACAAAGCAGTATTCAACCACACTGCACTTCACAGGAAATTTTCTTTTTTCAATATACTATGGTTTATCTGCTAATGGATATTAAAGAGAAGCATAGTTTACTTGGAAGCAGGATTTGTTTTTCTGTACTAACTAAAAAAAAACTTTTCATTAAGTTATTAAAGACAAATCAGGATCAAGTCAAAGGGCAAAATTTGTGAGAAATCAAAAAAACCAATCAGATGATGAAATCTGAGTTCAGTGAGAAAGGAAAGGAAACACGGAGCTGAATTTCTTAGAAGTACAAGAGTAACCAAGTCAAAACGCCTCCATCAATTCCAAAAGGAAGTCACAGCTAAGCAAAGAGCTTGCATTAACTATTTCCCTGGTAGCTCATAGTCATACCCAAGGAACTTCCCAAACTCCTTCATTCATTAGTGAAACAAGCCTCCTTAGGTAAGGGCAGAAGCTGTATAAAAATACACAGAAGGTGTTAGTGATGAACTGTACTGCAGGCAGTTTGGACCGGCTTCCAAGGTTCAGGAATCCCGCTCTGTACCTAACACAAGCACCTGACAGACTACAGAACATTCATCTTCCATAAATTACTCCCTTTAGACTCTTCAAGTTCATACCTGTGAATTCAATGCAACATCACGTAGTTTCATCAAAAGCCTAAATGCCAGAATTTTTACTTCCTCAAAAGTACTGGCAAAACACTGGATCAAACTTTGGACACGAGCAGAATCCATCTCCTGATCCAACTGAAAAACTTGTGCCTGGCCTGTTCAAAGAAATAAATGCCTTAGACAGTTTTGCTGTAACTCTTTCCAGAATAAGCACTGTCTTCACATTCTGCTTTGCTATACTAAAAGAAGCATTAAAATTTCAGCTAAATTATTATTTTAATATTATTTCTCTTAATAGGTCTTAAAGTACCATGTTTACTGTTAGGAATAAATAAAGGCTTACTTTATGCTAAAAATTACTTAGTAATAAAGAAAATAACTTATTGCCAAAAACAGAATCCCATTTACTCCCATTAAATTCAGCACTGAAAATAATTTTTATTTAGTTTTGCTTAAAAATTCTTTTCCTGTAAGTATGTAATCTTAGAAAATAATTCTTTTCGAAAAAGAGGTTAAAATCTTCAGTATGTTTTGGTGTTTGGTATTTTGAGTTATTTTGTATAGGAATAATCCCCTAAAATGCAAGCCATTACACTTCCTTTTGGTTTTAATTTAGACGTAAATGAGTTGTGAACTCTGGTGACTTGACCTAATGCTGTAAAGAAGACAGAAATTTTAGGATGTAAACAACTGCATCACAATACAGCACAGAACATAACAGCTGAATCACCTTTATAGATGTCATGTCCAATTATAAAATCTTCAGCTGCTATTATAAACAACTCAGTATAACTTTCTATTTTTAAAAAAAGCAGTAACAATATACTACATACTCATAATAATAAAATTAATGTGTTCATCATTTATCATGTGGTTTTGAGAAAAGATTTAGCAAAATGGCATTTTTTATCCCCTCTCAAAATCAACTTTAATCTTAGACAACTCATTTCTTTGAAGAAAAATGTTAAAATTTAGGACTGAAAACGTATTTTTATGTTGGCCATATGATCCAGAGACAACACAAAATTTAGCAACACCATCAATACTCCAAGGCTCTAACAAGTACTTCTTGAATGAAGGTTATCGTAACATCATGAAGAAAATCTAAAATAACAGCAGCACATCATCATTAACTGGCCAAAAAACCTGTTTCTTATTTAGTATAATATCATGAGGATATGCACTTTTTTTCAGTTAAGAGTTTTCGTGGATTCAGCATTTCAAACTACCAAGATACTTGTAGAGGAAAAAGGAGTATAGTTATCAAATACAATGAAATTTGTCCAAAAGTTTTTCTCATAATAACAAAAATAAAGCTTGCTAAAAAACAGGCTATGCAAGAAAATCCAAATTTATAGAAGATAAGCAACAGGGCATAATTATTTGCATTTACTTCAATATTCCTTTTTCCAATAAAACTTACTATCCTCCCTTGAGGTAACAAAAAAGCAACTCAGGAAATGCCATAGAAAGTAAGGACTAAGAATACCCTCTTCCTTTGACAGAAACTGACTAGCTGGCATAAAGATACCTCTTCAATTCAACACCTCGCATTCCTACAGTCTAGAAAAGTCTATAAATTAGGCTTTTCACCTTTTGGAACAGAAAATATTTCTGCTATTGATTCCAAAATACTTAGTGCAGAAAACCTGGTTGGGTGTGACGAACCAGGAAACAAAACCTCAAAAAGTCTGGCACATACTGATGACATGAAATCCTGAAAAAAAAAGAAAGAATCACAAAAAAATTAGGACAGTTTACTTGCTGCCCTACAATCAAATGCCTAAGTAACCGAATTCAGGACATTCTGCTTTACCCCAAAAATTATGACCTTACAGTTAATTTTGGAAAAACAGGAGGCCGATATTCATAATACAAAGTTTGTTGTTTCTTAGAGTACAGTGAAGGCTGGACAATCATCTGGGTTTTTGACTACAACAATTTCCCTTCCCCACCCTCACAAAAAGACAGCCATTGCATCCAATCTTGAAAATCAGCTGACCGAGAAAAGCAGAACTAAAGGAACAGATTGACACAAAGAATCTGATGATGTGAGCCTTTAAACAGGATAAAAAGGACAAATACAGAGGAAGTCTTCATGCTAAAGCTCTTGTCATTCATTCTCTCATTCACTGATTATTCTGGAGACCTAGAAGAAGACTGAAGCTCAACTGATCTCTATTTTAAGTCCAAATAAAATACATCATTTAAAGCTGGCTACTAAATGGCCAACAGATGACAGGACATTTACCCAATTTTTTTTTTTTTGGATTGAGGGTACATTTCCAGCCATTCCTCCCTTAGTGCTGTTTCAATGTACATCGCAGAACAATCCCTCAGAAAATAACCTTTATTGGTTTTGACCAAAATTTACCTTAAAGACACCCTCCAAATTCTAATGGGCATTCAGTTCATCAACAACAGTACAGTTAGTCAAAATTAACTTGCACAAATGCATCACAGTGGACAAGCTCCTCAGCACTGTTTGGCCTTACAGGTTTTTTCCTCCTGCACTGCACTACTGCCTAACACACACAGCCTAGCTTACCTATTGGTGTTCAGGAACAATGAACTCTCAGAAATGCTATCCCACCTCTATTCCCTGCATCTCTAGCAGTCTACTTACTTTATATTGCTGCAAAATCCTCAAAGGAGGCATTTTAGTTGAGTTCTCAACTACCTCTTGCTTGGATTTATTTTGCTCCAATTTATAAAGCACTTGAGAACTTTCTTGTATCCTGCAAAATAACTTTTAAAACAAAAGCAAAACATAGGTGAGACAAGAATCAATTGGCGGTGAAATAAAGGAAAGGAAGATTTTTGGCTTATTTCCAAATCACACTACTTGTAATTTTCAGGAATTTTGCATACAGTGCAACACAGAACAGATTCTTCCCTCTCCACTCCAAACCCAAGGTTTTGCTTCCCATCTCTCTTGTGACAAATTTTTTCTGTCCTCCCTCTATACCTCCAACACCTTCCACCTCCCTCCTTAAATTCATGCCTAGCCTTCTCCTCCCACCTTATTTTCGGTGGAACTGTGTTCATCTATAAAATAAACTCAATGCAGGTAATTTCTACAGCCTCAGTGTCACTTAAAGAGTTTGACTCACTTCAAAAGTGCTTCCTCCACCTCTTTGACTACCCACAAGTATTATCTCCTTTCTTATCACACTCCCATCTAGCATGATTTTTCCATCTCATGTTCCTCAGTCTGCACCCAGTAAGAAAGGAAAGAGATGGGATTTCACTTTTGTGTTTGCCAAACTGACTCCCTCATTTTCCCCCCATCTCAAATCCATTATTTTCTCCTTCCACGCTGCCTTTTCTCATAAACATCTTCCAAGATGTTCTTTATACATACACGGTTTCCTCATATTATCCCCATGCTTCTACCATGAGCTCCATGTGACCTTGGCAACTTCCACCCCATGGACAGACTCATTCCCTGCAGACTGTCATGGCACAACCACATGCCATGCTGTTCCCTAATATTCCTCTACTTTGTTTTCCAGGTCAGGTTTCTGAGGGTGACCAAGTGACTGAATTTGCTTGAGGTGTGACAAGTCCATGTAAGCACAACTCTAGACCCCAGCAAAGGCAACAAGAGGTTCATTGCTAACTCCAGGGCACACTGCTTTGCTATTGGCAAAGCGTGCAGGTGCTGCCAGCTCAAGCAACACCAACCACCATCCGTGACCAAGCTACTGTGCCTCTGCCACTTAATTTTTTGTTTAAGCCATCCTTGCCTGTGATGACTTAACCCCATTCAGTTGGGTAATACATAAAGCATAATCCTGGTCTTAGAGTTCTTCTACTCTTTCCAATGAGCAACTTTATAACACACTCATTCTTTTTTTAAATGGTGGTGATGCCTGAGATGGCCACCTAAAAAAACAGAGACTAGACAGGAATAAGGGAATAAAGGTAGGTATTTATTTGAGAAGGGCCTTCAAAGGTACACCCTGGGCAGGCCAAAGGCTATACCCAAGATGGATGACAGGTCCCCAGTTCTTCACACTTTTATAAGTTTGGTCCATTTGCATATCAGGATCAATTCTCCAAGTACAATCCCAGTTAATGATGTAACTACCCCAAGTGTGCTCTCCTCCTCAGAGGCCTTAGTTTACATATTTTGGGGCCTGGGACAATCTAGGTGTCCTTGGAGAGCAAACCTAGACTGGCTTGTTATGTCTAACGCACATGAGAAAACAGTAGTTAACAGACTACAAGAAACTTCAGAGTTACACACTAGGCAGGTACAGGATTTGAAAAATACAAAAGTTAAAACTTAAAGCATCAGTGTTATAACTAACAAAAGAGGCACATTAGACATTGCTTATAGTTTGAAATTACCTTTCTCAGCAGAGAAACGATCTGTTGCCTTACGGAAGGAGATTGGCTGTTCAAGTTGTACATCATAAAAAATTTAATTAGTTGCATTTCTTCCAAAGACACAATTTCTGTAGTACGGTGCGTTTCACAAAGTAAACCTAAAGCATCAATGCAAACCTGAAAGATATTTAAACATTAACCACAAAAGAGTTGCTGGCACCTATGGTGACACCCGTGTGTTTTAATACAACACTAACACAGTAATCGGGATCAAATTGTTCTAATTTGAAGGACATGTAAAAAGGTTGTCCCTTTACCTGGCTGTGCTGATGAACTAGACCCTGTTTTATACACTCAGTGGACACAAGACCACTGCTCATGATATTTGAAAGTTCCAGGTGTCCATGAGCCCTGGCTGTTCTCAAGCATGCCATCAGTGCTCCAAGAGCTCCTCTGGTACTGCAAGAGCCTAAAGAAAATGAGAACCAGTAATTAGTTTGATTAACACAAGCAAGGTACTATTTGCAATGCTTGTCAGAAACTCCCAAATACTTTCAATGCATGACCACCCTCACCCCTTTTTATTTCTACTCCATAAATTCTAAGAGATGGTGCTGCTATAGATTAAACTAGTTCTAAATCACCTAGTTCTCTAAAAGTTCATCTAAAATATGTCATATGAAAAAAAAAGACCTTGTGAGGTCTCACAAGCCATTATTTTAGAGTCGCACTAATCTACTTCAAAACTACAGGAAAATCATAAATCTTGTATCCACATATTTACAAGAAAAAACAATCTGTTACTGGACACACCTGCATAAGAAATAAAAAACAGTAGTAGAAAATACAGAAATGTAACAAACCCTAGCACATAAAGAGAACCATAAGGCACCCAGAGAAGGATGAAAAGTTATTTTGCTCATGGCATGAAGACATACTTATGATTATTATGACCTTCACCTTGAAATCCTAATAGCAGTAATAACCATCTGGAATTTTTCTCCCAAATTAATTCTAACAATAATAACAGATGAGAAATCACATGGCTGAGATTATTTTTTAATCCAATCATAATTACAAATAGAAAAGTTTATTCTCTTACCCAGATTAGCATCTGCAGAGGCCTGAAGAATTCTAATCATGTAGCTCAGACTCTCAGGGTTACATTTGAGCAATTTTGGTAAATAGTAATCTATTATGTAAGTAGTTTGGTCATGGTTCCCTTCACACAGTATTACCAGAAGAGGAGAAACCCAGATGCTGTGCCACTGGTCAATCCAGGTGCCTTCCTGAAAACTCAAAGTAAAATGGGCCTTGTGATTTGTAAACATGGTTTCCAGAAGATCACTAGCATAAGGTGCAAGAGATTGATCATTCATCACATTCAGGATCTGTACTGGAATTGTTCTGTCCAATTGCAGTATATTTTCAGTGCCCACACACTCCACCAGACAGCCAAGAGAAGCATATTTCCCTTTTACATGCCAATCCAAGCTTAGTAAATGCTTTATCAGCCTTGCCAAGAATGGGTCTGATTTTCCATTGGATCCAGCAATGGTGGTTTGGTGTATCTGAAGAAGATTCTTGAAAATCAATTTGGTTTGGTGTCTAATGGCATCCAGAGGGTGGTCCCAGTGTGTATAAATGTATTCCAGCAGCTTCCCAATTATATCAGAGTTTCCATTAAGTTTGGTTTTTATATCTGGAGAGCCTGAATTGAGGGCAGCCAGTGCTGAGTTAGTCCAAATAGCAAGGATTCGAGACAAAGATGTTGCCACACTGGATTCTTTTAACCTTTTAAAAAGAACAAACAAGAAAAAAGTTCATTATTTTCATTTATCAATTTTTACAAAAAAATAAACTTTGTATTTCAGAATAACTATTCATTACATTCATTTACCTGACATGAAAACAGCTTTGGAGACCCAAGCCATTCATGGAGGAAAAGGAATGACCACAAAAGTTATCAACTTTATGTGGCAAGGTTCATGCTTAGTTACCTGATGTGCTATGAAGTGGTTGCAGCTAAACCCCCTAACAATGGGGAAAAGAAACCATATAAGCCCCACAAAAATAAAATAAAAAAATAAAAATAACTATGCACCTGCTAACATTTGAGCAGGATTATGTTGTTGCATGCTTCTTGAAAATGTAAGGAAAACTTTTCATTGCCATGTAAAACCATCAAAACAGAGTACTCTATTGTGCAAAAACAGAATCACAAAACTGACATCCAAGGCACAATCAAAGGCTGAACTGAACACATGTTCTAATCTCCAATCCAATAGTGCTGGTGGGCCATTACATGCAAACAGTCAATGTTTGTAGCCAGAAAAAAACTCCTAAAACTCATCTTACTTCAAGTATTCCACTCACTGGCACACTTTGCTTTCTTGTGAACTTTCAGAAGGACAGGACGTGACATCCTGAAGCTGAAGTTTATTTGCCTACATAAGAACTGATACTGACATATCTTACCATAAGGGAATTGATAAATTTATCCCATTCATGTTAGAAAACAAAATTTTATTTCAGCATGCAAGAAAAAATTGAAATATAGAACCACATATGCAACATCATTATATTCTTCAAATTTACAGAGTTTTTCTGAATATGTTAAAAAGACTGCATGATCTGTGGCAAAACCTAGTATCATTACACTGAAAACATCAGAGATATTCCACCAAGACCACAGGGGTCATGCAAAAATAGCATTAAAAAGATAAACCTCTCCTCCCAAACACGAAACAACACCAATTAAAACACAAACTTACTCTGAGCTCAAAGACAACAAGACTGACGCAATATCTAATAACAGTTTCTCTCCATTTTCACCCATGCTGCCATTCTTCCAATCCAGCATAGCCAGTGCTCCATGGCAAAGGAAGAGCCGGACACAGTCTGGGAGTTCAGCCGTGCACAAAACCCCACAGTTCCTCATGAACCACGCTGGCACACCCGAGTGTTCCACTGTCCCAAGGAGCAAGTCACTGATCTGGAACACCAAGAGCACAGCCATTACAGCATTTCAGCACAGCAGAAAAGCTATTTTGTGCATATCTTAGAAGATCTGAAGAGATTTCTTGTACATAGAGTTTCTCAAGTTCAAAACCCAAGTCTTATCACTTCATATAAGCAAGGAGAGAGAAAAGGATTATACTCCAGCTAAGTACTGATGGAGAGGCTGGCAAGCCCTGGCATCTGTATTAGCAAAGCCTCCAGACAACACTGATAGCACCATGACATTGCACAGTCTTTAGTAAAAAAATACACTTACCAATGAAGGTAATTCCTCAACTGGTTCATACATAGCTCTGGTAAACAGGATAACAGCCAGTCCCGAGGTAGTCTGAACAGTCTGCAGGAGCGTTGCTACACAGCAAAGATATTTTACATTAGAATGCAGCAAACACTGTGTGCTAGAACTACGTATCAAAATTATAAAAGATAGTATTGAATTTTGCTAGACTCCTTGTAGTTGTATAATCACAAATCTGTAGTGTCCACCTGGATAGCAAATATTAACAACTTTATGACCCAGTATAATAAGAAACTGCTAAAACCTTTAACAGAAGAAAACACAGGACTGCCCACCAAGGCAAGGAGGGCTGTGGCAGAGCCTACTGACAACGTGCTGAATTCTACTGTTCAAAAAAGTCTGTATGAGAAGAGAACATTATTAGTTATGGTGTGCCCATAAATAGTTCTGACAGCATATTTCATAGAGGTGTAGATATTTCTAGTAGGCACAGACAGTTGGTGCCTACCAAATGAATTTCAAAAGCATTTCTGTTAGTTTCTGAATTATTAATAACAGCATTACCCTTGGTTTTTGTAGTGGAACAAGTTAAACTGTACACTCTAACACTGCAATCTACAAATCGTAGCTCACCAAAAAAGCAACTACTGCTCCTACTCCCATTCATCTCAGTAGTTCAATTTCCATACAAGCTAAACTAAGTTTTTATACATGCAGGTTGTTTACTACAAAGACAAGAAGACTGAGTTAATAAAAATACTAGGGTTTGAATGTTACTAAACTCACCATCCATTAAAAAGTTTGTGGAACTTTTCAGTAAACTACACATACTCTGCCAAACAAAAGATTCATTGTGTTTCCAAAGACTTCCCTGGATATTTTCTTGTAATTTCTGTATAAGCATCATAGAAACTTTAATGGCTATCAGTAAATCGTGCATCAGCTGAGTCTGAACAATACGATTTCCATGATTCTTTCTGTGGAAAAAAAAGAAAAAGCAAGCACACAAAAAGGAAATTAAAACCATTCTTCAGCATCCCCAGAAAACCATATTCTGCCAACTTTAGATGGAATTAATGGTAAAAACTAACTTACTGCTTGAGTTGATCAGATATGTAAATACAACAAAACAAGGAACAGACTCAAGGGTAGTCTGTTCAAATGAAGTAAACACACAAAAATTACAACGTACAGAAAATGCTACATTTTCTGTAGGTTCCTGGAACAAACTTTCATTCATGTGATTCTGCCTGAGCAGAGTCGAACTTTTCCAGAAACTTTCCAAAAACGCCAACAGAATGCAGTGCTGCTCTTCTCTAATTTTTCAAGTAGTTCCTCCATGTACAAAGCATATTTCTATGATCTGACTTTCTTCTAACAAGAAGACAGAAAATATCTACACTTGCAGTGTACAAAACACTTAAGTACCCTTCTCCTCTAGGTACACAATGAGAGACCACAGTGAAGAAGCCTCACTTTATGAAATATAGGAAATGTCAAGTTTATCAATACTGAATTAAACACTCATGGAACATGAAAGAGTTTTACTCTACCTGAATTTTACCTCTATTAATTACACTGTTTAGTCACAATTCAGATAGCAAAACCCCAATTCAAAGGCCTCCCTCAGAAGTAGTAGCTCTAACAGTATCAGTGCCTTACCTCTCTCATATCATCATATTGCCACAAAAACTATTCAGCAGCTTTTTTTAAATTCAAAATCTGCATCACTGTAAAATGGTATTCCCACCTTTCATCAGTGTACAGCTATCAAAGTGATATTCCAAACCAAACCAAATTATCTTGCAAGAATGAAATAAAACCAGGTAAAATAGAGCTTCTGTTGAATTCACTTGCCTGTTTTCTTCCTGTATGTCAAGCAGCGACTTCTGCAGAAACTGAAGAACTAGTGAAAATAATTACGGTATGAATTTCCTTACAAGAGAAATAGAACAGAAAATTTCCAGCAAAGCAATCACACATACACCTCATACCCAGGTACAATGCATCGTTACCCACAGAGTGGCGGTTCTTCCATTCCACCAACAAACTAAAGTGATATTTCAGTACAGACAAAAACAAGCATTGCTAAAACAAGATCTCAAGCTGTTTTGCAACAACCTGGTACAAAACAAGTTTCCAACCCATTTGGCCCAATCCTGTGAGATATTGATTTTCCCTATCAGAATCGCTCACTGGTACTCAGATTTAAATCGGGTGTTGCCCAATAAAGCAAAACTGACCCCTGGAAATTAAAGGTATAAATCACAGTCTTGTCTTCCACAAACAAGTACCACGTGAGGATACTAGTTTACTGAAAATTAACCAGGAAGAAATCAGATCTGATAGATCTTCATGCCTACTTCATGTCACTTCTTCACACATACCCCTCCCCCAATAACTTGCAGTGGAGCTTATTTTACTATAAATGTGACTTTACCTTCTTCAAACAAGTTCTTAATGCAGGCTCTACCTAGAGGAAAGAAAATATATTTAAAACACTGAATACTAGCCACCACTATCTATTTTCCATAATTGAAAACATTGCTATCAACTGTGGCACTGAGGTGCAAACCAGTGCTGAGCAAGTTTAACCAGAAGACATTAGATGCCACTGTACCTAAGCTAAAGTCCTCCATACAGGAAGCAAGGTTGTCCAGTACTTTTCTGTACAAATACACATCTCTGGTTTTCAGCTCTTCCCGAAGGCAGCACACAAAGCTTTGCACAGCCGACATCATCAAATGTCCAGGAAGACCATTCAGTGAACTGCAACAGGAAGAAACAGCACATTTAGTTTGCTTTAATGAGGTGTTGAACATCCACTGCACCAAAATCCACATCAGCTAAAACTCCAATACACAGACAGATGTTTCTTCCTGCATGAAAACATCATCTGTTTAAAAATTAACATGCAGGTTCTCAGTTTGCAGCTAGAAAACCTGACAAAGGGGTGCACAGCTTTGGGGTGGCCACAATCAAATACAGGATGGAAGCCCTGCATCTCAGCAGGACACTGAATGTTTTCAGGCAAAGAAAGGAAGGCAGCTGAGCACCAGATCTTAAGAAATGCTAAGGCTATAATAAATTCACTAAAGAAACACAGCAGTAATTGTGCAAGAAGAAATTAATTGCAATAAAAATAGGCACAAGAAACCACAATTTAGTTAGGATTCCTCTGAACTGTCTTTCCCTGACAAAGCTGAGATTTTTGTATTTTAAATTTCTATTCTAACATTGGATTTTAAAGTTCAAACTGCTAATTACTTGCTATGTTGTCTTCCCAATAATGAAACAAATCAAAATAATGCTTCACACTGAAGATACTGATTTAATGATAGGTTATTTATAATTAAGATTTTAAGCAAGAAAGAAAAACAGTACACAGTCACATATTAGTACTGCAAATTTTTAGGAATTAAGTTACAGGAGTTTGTAGTGAACGACAGATTACTGACTTATAGGTAAGGAAAGTACTTTAAAAAAAAATAAAGGCTTACTACTCATTTTTTTACCTTGCTAATACTTTCTTCAAAGGATTCTTTGCACCCAGTGAAAAATATGTCTCTCCCAAAATATCCAGACAAGTTTTAACCATGGGATCACCTGCAGAGTTCTGATCCATCTGCTTCACCAATGGCATAATCTATAATCAAAAGAACACATGATGAAATGAACAAAAAACTCTGGCAGATTTCCCTCTCATCCAAGTATATGGTGCAAAACTGTCCCCTCTTCAGCATTTCCTGTTGAGTTTCAAGTTTTAAATAATGTTCCAAGAACATCTCTAAAACAAACAAAAAAAACCCATACAAAATAGGAAACCTAGTGTCACTTGCCTTCCACCATTTTCAGTAATTGTGGCCCGTGCTAATTAAGTACTAGAACTACATTTCTACTTGATGCATGTGCAGCTGCGTTTTCTGTGTTTCTAGGAATGTACAAAACCTTAGAAGTTTATTTTAGAGCTGTATTTGCCACTAACAGTGCACAGGACACACTGTCAGTTACCAAAAACCACACTAACAACAGTGAAACCTTACCTGTTTCATACACTGGATCTGCTGGATGCCATTTCTCAGCTGTGCACAGTGCAGAAGCAGAGATGCCAGATTTTGCTCCTCAGCCTTTGAAAACCCTACATTTGGAAGAAGATGATCTTTTTATGAGGTAATTACAATAAGCAGTATAAATAATACACAATTTACAATAAGAAGAAATGACTGCTAAATTCTTAGCGGTCTTTCCAGTTCCAGTAAACCCATTGGTGCCACAAATCCTTAAGTCACCTTACAACACCTTAACACGATTTTTTTTCCCCCCTAACAAATGAAAAAATAAGCTTCACTGGAACACAATAGTAGGCCTCATCCACAGTATGAAGACCTCTTTCACAAAATCATAGCATGGCTGAGCTGGAAGGGACCTCTGGAGGTCATCTGGTCCAACCCCTCTGCTCAGGTAGGGTCACCTGGAGCTGGCTGCCCAGGACCATGGTCAGATGGCTTCTGAATACCTCCAAGGCTAGAGACTCCCCAACTTCCCTATGAAAGCTGTGCCAGTCCTCAGTCACCATCATATTAAAAAGTGTTTCCCTTCACATTAAAAAAGATGTTTAGAGGGAATGTTTTGTGTTTCAGATTGTGCCCATGCCTTCCTGTCCTATCGCTGTTCAGCACAGAAAAAATACTGGCTCTGCCTCCCTTATGTCCTCCCTTCAGGTATTTTTTACACATTGCTAAGATTCCCCTGAGCCTTCTCTTCACCAGGGCTAAGAGTCACAGCTCTCTCAGCCTTTCCTGATAGGAGGGATGCTCCAGGCCCTTCATCATCTTAGCCCTTAGCTGCAGTCTCTCCAACATGTCCATACTACTCTTGTACTGGGGAGCCAAGAACTGGACACAGCACTCCAGGTGGGACCTTACCAGTGCTACCTCACAGTAACTTTAGTATACAAATCTTGTATTACTTGGTTTGGGGTTTTTTACAGTAAATATCACTGGAAGTTTCTCTCATCAAAAAAACAAAAAAAATCCCCCCAAAAGAAAACACCATTTGAACAGTAGCTGTAAAGCAAGTTAACTACACTAAACCCGAGAAAATCACCTCCAGAGAACCCTTCCAACCTCAGTCATTCTGTGACTCTTGGAAACTCAGTGTTATCCCACATATTAAGGCTAAAACATCAGGTATCACTGAATTACAGGCCTGACAGTAGGATCACAAGTAGGACCTTCTACTACCTTCACACCAAAGATAAACGAAGTAAAGGGTTTTCAAACGAAAGCCATGATACTCCAAAGGATTTTTTTTACTCTGCCAAGGTAAAAGCAATTGTCATTACAAAATAAAAACAAATCACAGCAGAACAAACACACATGAAACTCACAAAGCAAAACCACTAGAAATAAAACATAACAAGCAAAATCCAGATCAATTTCAGTACCTATTCAAAGGCAAGACATACCACACATTAGTTCATAAAAAACACCCTACTTACTCTGAAGTTTTTCACGCTGATGATGATCAAGCAAGAATGCATCCACCTGAATTTCCTTCTTTTTCTTTAAAACCATTTTAGCTGATTAAGAAATGCCTGCTTAAAAAAACAAACAAGCAAAACACAAAAAACACAAAACAACAGGTCACACGGTTTTAAAAACATAATTACAAACCACAATTACTTCCTACAATAATCATCTTTTCACTGTCCTATCTTGAAATAATGTTTGTTGCATTATCCATGCAACTTTTTTCAAGGAACTAGCTCTGTTTAATTTTATCAACTTCAACTATTTCCAGCATTTCACCCAAACTTCACAATGCAAAACAGAAGTAACAGAAGAGGGGAATTGATGTATGAATAACATACAGTCTCACTGGAGTTTTCACTGTACTTGTTATGTAGTCTGGGCACGACCTTGGAGCACTGTTTGGAGACATCATACAGAAGCATGGAATTAACGCCACAAAACTTCCCTTGCTCAGTTTTACTGTTCAGAACTCATTCAACTTGTATTAATGTTAAGTAAGAACAGTGCAGCAAATCAAACTGCTTTGCTATTACGGATGTCACAAATAGCAAGCTCTTTTATGAATGGCAGTGGTGATTTAATATGCCTTACAGTTTCACTGACTTAAAGCTCATTATCATCGAACAGCTGAGGTCGGAAGGGGCCTTTGGAGGTCATTTGGACCAATCTCCTGCTAAAGCTGGGCCACCTGGAGACAGTTACCCAGGCCCGTGTCCCGATATCTTCTGAATGTTTCCAAGGATGGAGACTCCACAGCCTCTCTAGAGCACCTGTGCCAGTGCTCGGGCACCTTCCCTCCAGATCTGGCACTTCTGATGGTCTCAGAGACCCTCCCGTGTTTCAGTCTGTACCCATGGCCCCCCGTCCTGGCACCACGGAAGAGAGCCTGGCCACATCTTGTCTGCGCCTCCTCTCCCCATATTCATGAATTCTGGTAAGCTCTCCAGACCCCTTTTCCCGTCCCAGCTGTTGCACCCAACGCGGCCGCCCTCAGCACCTCCGGGCACTCACGACCAGACCAGCACCGGCCCGCCCGCGCCTCAGGGGCGGCCGCC
>VYXC01011982.1:58267-218396 GCA_013397175.1 Platysteira castanea | reverse complement strand
GCCCTGCGATGCCCCCGGCCCGGCCCTGCAGCGGCGCCGCCGCCGCCTCACACCGGGATCGCCCGGGCACTCGGAGCGCCCGGCGAGCCGGTGCTCCCCGTCCTTCTGCGCGGCGGGGGCCGCAGCCACGGCCGCCTTTCCTTGGCAAATACTTGTCTCAGCTAAAAGGTGAACCAACGCGAGTCACTGAAGCACAGAATCAGTTAGGTTGGGAAAGCCCTCTGAGATCATCGCGTCCAACCTGCGACAGAACGCCACCATGTAAATAACCAGGGCACCGAGTGCCGTGTCCAGCCTTCCCTTAAAACACCTCAGGGATGACAACTCCACCAGCTCCCTGAGCAGCCCATCCTAATGTCTAATCTCCCTTTCTGTGAAGAAATTTTTCCTAATGTCCAACCTAAACCTCCCCGGTACAGCTTAAGGCTGTGTCCTCTTGTCCTGTCTTTAGTTGCCTGGGAGAAGGGGCCAACCCCCACCTGGCTACAGCCTCCTTCCAGGCAGTTGTAGAGAGTGAAAACGTCACCCCTGAGACTCCCCTTCCTCCTGGGTAAACAACCTTGTCGCCCACAGCTGCTCCCCATAGGATGTGTGCTCCAGACCCTTTACTAGTGCCATTACCCTTCTCTGGACTCACTCCAGAGTCACCGGCCTTTATAAGGCACGACTATCTTTCCTTATTTAAAATGTACTCTCAACTTTGGAAAAAATTGGTGGTAACTCCGATGTATCCCATGATGGCCTTAGCTTGTGTTTCTCGCCGAGTAGTTACTCTCCCTCCTCAGTTCCTCGATGTCCTCAGCAGGTTGGAATGGATGCTGTGTCTTTCGGAGCCTAATCTGTCAGGCGCCCTTGCTGCACACAGTGACTGGTCGGCCTCCCCCCAGGGCCATCTACATTTCAGAGCCAGAGGAAGCAGATGCTCGTTTGCATCCAAGGCAAATCAAGCTGCTCTAGTCACAAACCCTTTTTCTAAAGAGCAGAAAGAGGCTTGACTAAACACTTCACAAAAATCCAATAAATGTAACTTGAAAAGTGTGCCCCATTTGTTTCCTCATAACCATATCTCTTGATCCTTTCCAGCAGTCCCTAATTTGCCACCACTTGCACATTTTCTAAAATGGTAAAATTATTAACCAAACCCAGCTATGTTTTTTTTATATAAGCATTTATACCTTAGTAAATTTTCAAGTATCTGAAGGGAGCCTACAAGAAAGGTGGAGGGAGAGTATTTACAGAAGCATGTAGTGACAGGACAAGGGGGAATGGATTCAAGCTACAAGAGAGCAAGTTTAGATTAGATGTTAGGAAGAAATTCTTCCCTGCGAGGGTGGAAAGGCACTTTAACAGGTTGCCCAGAGAAGCCGTGGGTGCTTCATCCCTAGAAGTGTTCAAGGCCAGGTAGGATGGGACTCTAAGCAACCTGATCTAGTGGAAGGTGTCCTTGCCCATGGCAAGGAGGGTGGAACAAGATGATCTTTAAGGTCCCTTCCAACCCAAACCATTCTATAATTCTATGATTTTTAGACAGAGAAGATTTTTTTTTTAAGTTTTCAACATCTGTGTTTTGTGCCTTTCAAAATCCTCCCAGGTCCCATGTGAATATAATGTACATAACAAATGCTTAATTTATTTTTAATAGATTATCAAATGGGGACAGCCTTTCCTGAGTCTGTCAGTTGTATCTAGCAAAGGAGGAATCTTGCACTCATTGTGAAAATGGTTATTGCAAAAGTGACTATTGTAAAAGGGCAGCTCAACATAGCAGTCACGCTTCCACAGACTTAAAAGCAACAATGTTTAGGTAAGGAAAAAAGTGGAAAGTATAACAAAACACATTCCTTGCCCGTTGACTTTCACCCAACAGTGATTTTCCTTAACAGTCTAAAGCAGCCAGAGGCCATTAGGGTCTGCTCAGGACTTTCAACAAACTTCTGGATCCCTCTTTAGCACTGAAGGTTCACAGTGCCTTCTGACTTCTGACATGGTAAAGGCCAAAGGAATTGAGAAAAGGTTTAACCACATACAAACAGGTAAAGAAAGTAATTTGAATTTTTTGCTGTTGATTAATTGAATTTTCCCTGTTTTGTGTTCAGCCATTTCAAGGAAACTGACACAGTTATTTGGCATTACCTGTCCCAGTGACCTACTCTAAACGTTGGATTATCTTCAGCTCAAAGAGAGACTGAATGCTCTTAAGTGATTTAACTTTCCAGACAAATCAGACAATTATCCTTATCCTCACTTAGTGCAAGCAAAGTCTCCAGCTCCTTCAGCCCAGTTCAATACCTAGATATTTTACATTCACTGTGATCCTCTTTCTACAGACTGGCCAATTTCAGGAAACCTTTCCAAAGCTGCAGCTCTATGTATTCCAGCTCATTTTCTATAACACTATTTCCAGTAACTTTCTCCTCTCCAAAAGAGCTTTACTCTCCCCAGGTTTTTCCAGTTAGGGGAAACATCAGTGCCAAGGAGCTGTCAGGTAACACCTGAAGAATCCATATTTTGTAGTGCAATGAAAGCAAAGAGGCATCTAAAGAAGTGAAATGATAACATGAAACACCCACACACGTCAATTGCTCTGTTCTCTAAGAGCACCAAGTACTCAAAATACCTTACTCAGAACTAGCTTACACACCACCACTCACCAGGCAGGGGTTATGAGGCTTAACTACCTTACAAAGGTAACTCACTCTGTTTTCATAATTTCTGATCTGCTGGTAAGGAGCAACAGACCCCTGAATTACTGCTGCTGTGTCTGTGCTGTGCTCTGCTGTGTGCCACAGATCCTGCCAGAAACCAGAAATGCCACATGGCATTAGAAATTGCTAGGGAGAGAATAAAAACCAAGCAAGAAAGCATCACTATGTCACTGCATAAATACACCTACACCTCAAACACTGTGTGCAGAACGTGGTAGGACTGCCAGAGGTGTGAGGTAGGGTAGGCAGGATGGCCAAAGGTAGAGAGGGGCATCTGTGAAACCATTAAAGTGAATTGGTAACTTCACTCTGAAAGAGAAAATGGAATATGACAGAAATTTCTAAGAACATTTTTCACTGTCTCTGCAAAAATTTAGGGACATCAAGTGAAACAAGCAGGTGGCATGTCCAAAGCTAACTGAATTATTTCAACCACAGAGATCATAATCTTAGGACATTTTGGATCTTAAGAAAACTATGTTTGTTCAAATGTAACTGGACTAGATCACGAGAGGGAAAAAAACCCCCAAGAAAAGTTTCTAACTATAAAATTTCTGCCTCACAAAGTCCCTGAACCTCTAGTGACTGGGACAGTATTCTGGGGTGATGACACTTCCCTGGGCACTGTCTGAGGACAACAGTTCAAGTGACTGGGTACCAGACTGGCTGACCAGGTACAGCCATTTTTACTGGGATGTCTCAACATACTTCTGCAATTCATCAAAGTTTTTTTCCTAAGCACTGGGTTTATGCTCACAGACTTTACAGTTTTGACAAATCAACATCCACCAGTGAAAACTGTCCTCAAAGGAAATAATCTAACCCAAACTGTTGGAAACTTTAATGTTCAAGCTGTGCATTCTAGTCCCCTTGAGCTATTCCTTTGCCAGTAAGTGTAATATTTTATATTTTATATTTCTTTCAGAGATGATTATATCATCATTTGAAAACTCTCAGAAAACTGATTATTTAGAGCAATATAGAATTTTACCACTCTGTGGCGCCAGATAATTAAAAAGAGGTTGAGCTGTTAAAGGGAAGCTGTTAAAGGAACCTTCTCATAAACTACAGTTTTCCTAAGTAGAAAAAGCCTTTATTAGTAACTGAAGTAACTCCAAATTCTTCCATTCAAAGGTACCAAAGCACAAATACTAGAGGTTATTTAGATAAAATGCCATTTTTCTGTAACTGAAAGTCAAGTCATAGCCTCGAAACAGCAACACTTTAAGTCATCTCATAATAATAATAATTGAACAGGAATGATCGTTTTTCCTTCCTCTCCTCCACTTAAATAATACCTTAAAAGTTTTCTGTCAAGAAAGATCAAGATATTTTTAAATTAATTTGAACATCATTGGAAAATGATGTATTTATATCAGAGTTTTGTAATTGCAACTAAAAAATGGGAACTTTTTTCTCTATTGCAAGTCTCAAATATATGTCATCCTTTCAAAGAATCCACACAAAAACAAGCTTACAGAAGACACTCTATGATCTAAGATTTTAGAATCACAAGATGTTTCCTGGCCTATATCTCCAACTGTAGACACACATACCAATCTGAAATACCTAAACTTAAATGGTTGCAATATTTATCTTTGTGAGAAAGGACCAGAAAAAGCTCCTTTTGTCATGAAGGGGTAAGGTCCAAGTCCAGCATGTCAGAATGATGTCCTACATATGCAAGAAAGTCTCATAAACCCAAAATTTTACATTCTAGTTGCAGATTTGATGACAGCTTGATCATCTCTGGAAGGAAGCTGATGGCATTTTTTGGATTAGCTTCCACACACCAGAGCAGATGTTTTGCAATACAATGTTCATAGTACTTTTTAACAAATGAGGTTAGTGTTTAACAAGACAACCAAGAACTTAGAACTTACTTTCTTGCATTAAGTCAGTTACAGACAGTAAAAAATCTGCAACATCTTCAGTGCACATGGAGGCCAATATTCAGAATTCACATTATACAGAGAAATAGTTCGGAATGTTCTGACTTTGGTTCACTTCTGCAGGGAACTAGCTAGCAACTGATCACTCCAAAGTGCAAATACCTGATCTTGCAGTTTGCCTCTATAATGTACTGTGTATCAGTTTTGCATTTTCTGCACGTAGTTTCAGGAGTATGTGCAGATTTATTACTGCTTGACTGTAACTTCCATCAGCAACAAGAGTAAAGAGGAAGAACTCTCTTCCTGAGTCTGTGCTGACATGTACAATAGTTTTCTGTGTCTTTGCCTGGAAGATTTATGTTGTTCCCCCTTGCTTTCTATTTGCAAAACAAAGTTGTATTTTGTATATTTGTAATTTTTCCTATGCATCCCAGTTGTTCTACTTGTAATTCTATTTCCTTTAGTAACGTAACATAGATTCTAGCCACTTCTACATACTTCACAGCTAAGAGCAGTTGAGAGAAAATCCTGAATATCCATAACATTCTTTTCCTTCTTCCATAACATTTTTTCAAGCCTCTTTATGTATCAGTATCGAGAGGTTCATGCCTGTAGAGCATTTTTATGACTTAGAGGGCAGTGAAAATGTCAATCCACCAAACAAACTGAAAGAAACACTCATTGAGCCAGCACGCTTTGCTCTCCCTCTTGCGGCCCAAGCACGTCATTCCCGCAGCCTCCCCCAGCTCCGTCCCTCTGAATTCAAAGGCTTTCCGCACACTTGGGAGTATCCAGAGCGAGGGAGCGTGTCATTATTCAAGAAAACGATATGGACAAAGTTTTCATTAAACGCCAGTGCTAAATAATTTTGTATAGCTCTCGTTAGGAATCAAAAGACGATTTTGATTCTTTTGGCTAAATCTGGTAATCCAAATAAAGGTTTTTTTCAACATACGTGTTTTTAATGTAGCTTGAACAGTCTAGACAGGAGGTGTCGGGTGGAAAACAATGCACTCCTTGCTATAAAACCAATCATGTTTTTAACACTCTTTTCAGCGACCAGTGTTAAAAAAATACATGAAGCACTTAGGAAAGTACCAGCAAATGAAACAGTTTCACTGAAGTTGTTTGGATACTCTAAGGTCACTGTAAGCGGGTGGAAAATTGGAGCCTGTACTGAACTGAATAGGAAAAAATGAAATTGTGTGTATAACCAGATGGGGAATATTTCAGCTTCTAAGACCTTTTTAATTTTTTTCCAAAAGAAAAAACTCCACTTTAAATGACTCACAGATGAATGTGAAAAAGCAGTTTACCCTGCACACCTACATTATAAATAACCACCAGAGGAATTGGTGCAGTGTGGTTTGTTTATGCACCAGAAGAGTCTGTGAAACATTTTGCCTCTATAAATCATAATCCAAACAAAATGCAATCCCTAAATCTCAGTCCAAGTCAACATGCGTATGAGGAAGATTCCTCTACGTGCCACACAACATACTAATTACTCCTTCCAAATACTTTGTAATACTTCACTCAGTCTTATAGAAGAGAGAGACGCCTGGTTACCTGAGATGTACTCTCACCTCTTTTCAGGCGGAGGGGACCAGGAGCCTCCTGCCTGCACGACTCAGCAGCACATGCACCTGCTGCTTTATCCCGGCTGGAACTCAGATACAGTGTGTTGTTACCTCTCGGACAGGGCAGCTCAGCGAGACCCGTTTAGCCCATAATATCCCCAGCATTGCCCCGGGGACCGCACGGTTCCAACCCTCCGGTTTGTACTTGACAAATGACCTTTCACAAGACGTGTAATTTAAAATACAGTAAGCTTCAGTGTTGGAGCCCAGAACTGCAGAGCAAGCGGATGCTTCTTCCTAACATCGTCTCCGAAACTAAGAGGGAAAATTCCTAATTCACAAAGGAACTTTAAAAACTGCGATGGGAAAGGGCTATCGGCAGGCCATCTCTTCCTGGGACCCCTCCGCCAGCCTTGCCCTCGAAGCCCTCCAGCCCTCCGGCCGGGTTCCATCGCTCTCCGTCCGGGCGCCCCCTCCCCGGGACGCCGTCGGGGCCGGAGCAGGCGGGGAAGGCGGCGGCCCCGGGAGCGTACCCCGCCAGCAGGGCCGGCCCGGGAAGGGCCCCCGGNCCGAGGGGCGCGGGCAGCGCCCACAGCCCGGACGGCGCCCGGCGCGGCGAGCCACGGCCGGCCAGGTTTGACCTCGCTTTCCTTGTCCCCTTCCCTCCCTTCGCGAGCGGGGCCGCGCCCGGACCGGTCCCCGGTCCTTCCCGGCGGGGTGTCGCTCCCGGCGGGGGGGGCACGGCGGGACAGCCGGCGCGGTGCCNCGGGTGACACCGGCGGGCGGCGGGTGGCGGAGGGGGATGCAGTGTCAGGTCACCGCGGGGTGTCGGGTCACGGCAGGACCCCGGGCTGTCCCCAGGCGGTGTCCCCGCCGCTGGGGCTGGCGTGCCTGAGGTCCCGTAAGGTCCCGTAAGGTCCAGGCTCCTCTCGTCCGTTGTCAGCGCCGCTGCCGCATCCCTGCCGTCCTCCCGAAAACAGAAGAGCGAGAAGAACACAACTCCCAAACAAATGTGCAGGATCACGACACTTTTGAGATACCTACACGGTCAGCTTTCAGAATTTCAAGAAATCAAATTGGTACGTAGTGTGGTATCACACTGCGACTTAAAAATTGCTGTCATCAGGAAAAGGACATGAAGTGATGTTGCGTGCTTTAATCTTGTTTGCTGCACGCATTTGACACTGGGAAGCCGAGCAGGCAGTAATGAGCTGGGAGGAGGCAGCCTGGCCCCTGAAAGCAGGGGGCTGTGGTGGTCTGCACCCAGGGCTGGAGTGGGCGAGCACTGCCTGACTGTCACTGCACGAGAACAACCTCATCAATACCTAGGAAGCAGCAAAAAAAGCATTTGTAAATCAGATTTTGATGGAAGTTTTAAATAGCTCAGGCAACAGTTTGTCGGAGCATAGAATTATGCAAAATGAGTCAAATGGAAAATAAAGTTGCCAGTGTTTGGAGGTGAGTAAGGGCCTTGGCCAGCAACAAACCTGAGAATGACTTCCTTGATTCCTAAACAGGTCCACTTTGTGCCTCATCATTTCCCTTCTCCAGTCCAATCTTTATGGCACGAAAAATATTTATAAGTGTCGAGTTTGGGTGAACAGATGGAAGAAAGGGACTTGAAATTCAAGAGGTATGGTTCAAATGCATTTAGGCCAGTAAACATTTTAGGATGGTGGAGAGAATCCACTATGTACTGCACAAACCCATGCCTATTGAAACAAAAGAACTTACCAAGCTTTCCCCAGCAGAGAAAGGACATCCAGAACATACGGACAGAATATGAAGAGTTTAGTTAAACACTTCATTTTGTTAAAAACAGAGGAAAACACTGACAGTGTGATAAGGAATATGTAAATTTTTTAACATGCTTCAAAAAGTTAGAACATTGTTCCCTCCCCCCTGAAATGTATTTTGATAATTTCCAAGCAGACAGCAAAGAAAAGGAAATTATATCAAATCCTTTGGGGAGAATTTGACATTCTGACTTATTGAAGCCTAGAAAGAGGTTTATAAACTTAAAAAATGAAAAAGACGAATTTAATCTTTCCAGACTTGTCAAACTTGTCTCAATTAATTTTTGATGACATAATTAGAACTTAAGGCTTTAATGTGTGCTTTTTTAGTTTACTTTTCAAAAGATTTAATTTTTTAAGACTCAGGGGAAACAGAGGGCTTTGCGGTGGGAACTGGAGCAGGAAGAAGGGGCGGACTCTGTGTAGGTTTGAGTGCTGATTCAGAGTACTCTATTAAGCCAAGAGAAGATGAACTCATTTTTATCCTCCCTTGGGGGATCAGACAAGAAACAGGAAGTCATTGATTCTAAGTAAGATCATTCACTCTGCAATTGTAAACAGTGTATTATGTGCCTGTAAATATTTCCAGAACCCACTGGCTTGCTGGAAAATACGAAGTAAATTATTACAATCTCTAGCGAACAACCCACAATAAAAAGAGTTATTTTCAATCTTTTTATCCATAATGTTTATGTAGGGGAATATTAATGAGTTTGGACATTGAGAAACTACTTGGCTGGACACACTGTTCACTGCCAGAAATCCATCTACTCAAATGTTTTGTGTGTTGAAAGACAAACATTTTTAACTCCACCCTGTAATATTGCACCCTACCAAAAAGCAAAAATTCTTTTATTACTTGACCCGTGTGTGTTTTCACTGCTACAAACACTGAAGTATCCCACTGTTAACCAGATATTGGCCTTGTCCATTTCTGTTTTCTGTAGCTGCAATTAGTTAAAAAGGAAAAACCTAAAATATCCTAAATAGTCTAATAGTGTGTTGTCACTCCTCATTACTTAGGAGAGCAGAACCCACATAAATCTGCAGCTGAAACTACTTCTTCCCTCTAAAGTAGGAGAAGCTTCTGCTTGGAAGTGTCACCTTCCCTATCCTGAACAGGGGGATTCTGGATAAGGAGAGAGGAGCATGGATTAGGGACAGGACAACGATGAGCAGCTTGCTTCCCCGACAGTCCAGGAAACTTTCTGCTAAGCTTAAAAGATGGGGGAGAATGGCAAAAGACACCAGAGGTGTCTTGGTCACCTAGGAAGACTGCAGTTGAAATGCTTGTGTTTAGAATGTGGGTGTTGTAGGATTGGCTTAGGAAACTATTTTAATGACATACTTAAGTCCTAGTGATTCCATGGGGATTCCTGAGTGGGAGATTCCTGAATAAGGATAGTTGTAACCTCTGGCTTAGCAGCTTGAATTCTAGCCTGCAGGACCAAATGGAAGAAAGAGTGAAAAATGGAGCAGTTTTCTTCAGACAAGCGATTGTGGTGAAAACTTACAAACCTCAGTTTTTCTCTCCTAGTTTTCCTTCTAAGTTATGGTATGGAATGAAAGAAACAAGTAATTTAGGGTATCAGAAAGGAAAGAAGGTTTTGAGCCAGAGTTTTTCACCTGTTTAGTTATAATGAACTTGAGAGTCATGTGAGACGTGGGAAATTTAGAAGATAAATAGCAAATATTACTGTAGCAAAGAAAAGTGAAGGACTTTTTGGAATCCTGCTCATGACTTTGATCTGTCTTGTGGTGCTTTTCCTTTTTTCTTCCTGTTGCAAAAACAATCAAGAAGATAAATTCATAGGTCTTTCACCTCCAGCTGAGGGATTTCAAGTGGGGCTGCCTCTTCGATGCAGGGAGGAAGGGAAGTGCTTGAAGCTAGGCTTCTGGAGGACTAGGAGAGGGGCTCTCAGTGCTGTCACTTATTCTTCCATGCCATGTCTTCCTGTATCAGCCTCCTGCATCACACTGAAAACAGTGACTACTTGCTGTTCCTCATTAGTGTCCCACTCTTCAGGTGACAAACATGCAATATAACCTTAGGACTTGTAGTTTTTTCTTTGTTGTGATCTTCCAGCAGCCTTCCACTGAATGGTGTTTTTTACATGTTTGTTATTTCTGAGATGAATTGGATACTTAGGAGCTATTCAGGCTTTATTTTCAAAGCCAAACCGAAGTGTCCAGAACCCTGCAAAGGCCAGGCCTTTACTTAGCAAGGGAACTTCTTGGACTGAATAGTTACATTCAGCCATCCACTTACTCTCTATTAAACTGCCTACAAATACTTGGAATACAACAGAGCCCAGTCCTTCTGCTTACACACAGATGATTTTCTTGGCTTCTCAGACTCAAACCATGATGAGCCAGCTCTCATCCTGAGTAATTTTTCCAGCAATGCTTGTCCAGAAGGGCACTGAGATTAATTTCCAGAAGGCACGAGCAGTTAAATGTGGATAAAAGCACAGATTTGAGACTGAAAGATGCCTGAACCAGGTTGTCCTGAGATCTGTAACAGCTAATGTAAAAGGATTGTTTTTCGTGGGGGAAGGGGGGGGTCCTTTAGGGACCGTTTGCTCACCCACCTTTACATTCGGAATCAGAAACTCCCCCTTCCATTGCATTAATAATGTTGAATTTTAAAGGCAATATGATTAAGCAGAAGAATTTTAAAAGACTTTTAAAAGAGTGGTCTACCAAACATTAAACTTGTGTAAAACCAAATGTGCTACTAACTCACAGGCAGTTACACCTATGTAAGACATTTGCTAAGCAAAAGCTCAGTTCCCTATGAGACTCTCTTGAGTAAGAAAGGATTTATGCAGTAACTGAAGATTAGTATGTGTGATGTGTCTCTGCTTATCAAGGAGAAATAATTGCAGTCACAGGATAATCAAAATTAAAATAGGATAAACCTAAATATTATCAACACAGATTTCAGAATTTGATAGTTATGATAAGGGCCTCTGTAAACCAATGTACTTTTGCTAAGTTTAATGAAACTGTACTTGTATAAAATTTGGGGGAATTCTTGAGACTTATATTAAATAGGTTGGTATGCATATTAAAATAAAGTCAGACATTAAATACAGACTGAATTTGACATGGGGATTTTTTCCCTTTCTTTTTCCAGCATAAATATGGCTGAACTTTCAGAGCCAGAAGGTACTGTAAACTGGAAGGAAAGATGTTTAACTTTGGAGTCACAGTTAATGAAATTTCGTCTCCAAGCAAGCAAGATCAGAGAACTGTTAGCAGAAAAGGTAGGTCTCATGGGATAAAGTTTAATGGTGTATAAATTATTTTATTTTATTATGGGAGCCAATCACATGTCATGGTCAGATATTACAACTACTGAGATTTTTTCAGAAGGGGAAAAATAACATTTTACAACAAAATACATGGAAAACATGTATGTTTTAATGCTGTGAAAGAATTTTACACATCAGAATTGCCAGCAAGAAATGTTAATTTTCAAGTAAGAGCACACTAGCACAACTCTCCTGCAAGGAAAAATATGTATCAAGTAGTCACTTTTACAACACTGAAGTTAATATTTAACACATTTGTTAAGTATTTGAGATGTGATTTAAGACACAGAAATCATCTGGAGAAAATCCAGAAGTATTGTTTTCCCAGTATTCTTTAATTAATCCTATAATTTACCAGACTTCATTTTCCTATAAGAAGACGTCTCCAGCTATGGCTCATCATCTGAGTCTCTGGAACCAGAAAGTTGAAAAGTATTGTATCATTTAATTTGAAAAATATTGTTTAAATATTTACTTTATTTTTCCAAAAAGAAACATTTCACTTGGCCTATTCAAACATGTGTGTCCCAACAGTCAGTTATAATTGAGCCCATACTGAAATATAAAGCCCCCACCATTTTATTTACCTGGTAACATTTTGACCGAACAAGGCAATTAAAAGAGAACAAGAGACAAAACATCTTAGAGACTTATGGCAACTGTGTCATCATTAAGACTCACTTCAGTGAATTTCTAATTAAAAAGTTTTATTGTAGTAACTCTTCTATGAGCTAAATTTTCCATCAATTGCTGCCCCTAAAGAAAAGTAAAATTCAGATAATCTGATAGTATGTAAGTGAAAATACTTCTACTTTTTACATGTAAGTTAATGCTTCTCTTTTGTAGTTTTATCCATTCTCCATTTGAAGCCATAAATACATTTAATCTCCACATTTAGTCCTCTATGAATCATTCCCATTTTACTGTGTTTTAGTGGGAGCAAGAGCTAAATAGTATTAGAGCAGGAAGAAACAGAGACTTTTGTATTTACAGAGAACCCTGGATGATGTACAAAGTTCCGGATGTGTTCTGCTCCTTTCCTAATAATGCTTAACATTGTTTTCTTTGACAGATAAATTAAAATTAACAATTGAGTGTGTTTTCATGGAGATACCTATCTTAACTCCAGGATCTTACTCAAAGTCCTATCGATTTCTATGTTATGTGTTATCTATTATTTTATTGACTGCACACTAAATCTTTTAAGGACCTGCGTGTAAATCTTGCTTGTCAGAAAGCTTCTCCAATCCTGAATAACAAAATACCACCAAAAACTTTGTCACTTCACTGCCCAGTGTCCATTACCAAATGTGTCCCTTGAACAGCAGCGAGCCCTCAACAGATCTCTGCAGATCTCCCCTGATAGCTGCTGGTCATTTTAGGAAGTAATTGATGATGTACTATTTTTAGTGAGCCCTTTTTTTTAATTCATGGAGGGGCATTGCCTCTTACCCCATGGCTTTTTATTTCCTTAAACACTTGGCAAAATCCAAATAATTATAATAACCAAACCCTCCCTATCTTCAGCCTTGGTGATCTCCTCAAACTTCAATAACTTTGTCGGCAAACACCCCTCTTTTTAAGGGCCACTGTAACTCTTCCTTTACCTATAATACTTATCCACATGCACCCTAATTTTGCTGTTACATTTTCTACTGATTTACTTACTACAGACATAAGACTTACAGATCAAGAGTTGGTTCAGCTATGTAATCCGCTTCTTGACTGAATAAAACTTGGCAATTTATTACTATTAATTTTATCTATTCATGGCCTTATCTGTTCTATGGAGGCACCAAACCTCAATTTGAGATGGAAAAAAAAATGGAATAAGGAATTTAATATTTTCTGTATTAGATTTCTTTTCATTAAGTGGGCAGGAAAATTTACAGCAATATAAAATAACTTCTAGTAAAAAACTTTTTTAATAACAACAAATTCCACTGAAATTGTATTTTTACAGTTAGTGCTCCAAATAGTTCTGCTTTGGCACAACTAAAAATATTGCTGTTAGAAATTAGTGTAGTTGAAAACTCTTAATTGTTTCCTAATGCTGCAATTTTTCTGTATGGCAAACTCTCATTGAAGAGGTATTGCAGAATATTAGGCTTGGGAAGAACAACGAGCTGTGCAGAAGCCATTCTTGGAAATTTCATTTCAGAATTTAAAAAAAAAAATTAAAAAGGAAAACTACCTGCGTCTTTCACTGTTGTTAGCAAGGCTTGGAGATGAGCAAGTTACTATCATCATTGTTGGAGGAGAACATCCATCCAAGAGTACAATCCTGGCGGCTGTAGCACTCAGCAGATCACTGGATGCTTACACAGTCAGAGCTGTTAGATCAGAGATATCTCTTCAGTCTCTTTACCCCATCTGGATCACTGCATTTTGGGATGGAAAGTGGCTGAACACTGGACATGACTTTCCTGGCAACTTTCCACCAGCCATAACTACCAAGTTTTATGCGGCTGCTGCTGATTGTAGTTTTGGCAACCAAAAGTTAAGATTCATGAACAACACTTCATGAAACTATCTGAGTTTTAAAAAACATTTTATAAATTTGAATGCTTTCTGTTTGACTTTTCCACTTTGTTCATTTACAGTTTGCATTTCCAGACACTTAACTGAACTAGAAATATCCTCTTAAATTAATAGAATTGTATGCATAATAATTTAATTTCAAATATCCACATAAAAAACATAAAAACAAGCAGAATAAGAGGGATAAAATCACACATCTTCAGTACTGTGCCTGAAATAAAGTATTCAAAGGCAAATTACTCTCATCTGTGAAAAGTATGATTCTGAAACAGATAAAAAAACTGACTTGTCATGTTACTGCTGTCTTGTTTTAGTTTGCCTTATCTTTCTCAGAAATTTTAGAAAAACCAAAGTGATTACAGGAGTTATATGGGAGAAACATTTTCTGTTGAAGACCACAGGTCCAACAAATATTCAGTTGGCATAATCTGACATAATACTCTCCAAGCAGAGCATTAGCAGACATCCAGAAAAATGATCCTTCTCCTTACTGTGCCACTTTGACTTTATAATATGAATCTTTCACTCATAAACTGGAATTCAGCTGGGACATGTATCAAAGTTTGGTCAAAACTTAATGAAATTTGATCATATTCAGCTGCAAATTTAGCAATCTTGCACAATTCAAAAGCAGTCATATTAAAAATGGGCAATAAAGTCTTTGTATATATTTGTGAGTTGGTTTCGTTTGCCACTGACCCAGTAGTTATTTTTTCACATGTTTTAATTTCTGAAATTATACAGAAAATTCTTGGTATTGGTTAAAGGAAAGATACACTAGTTTGAAATTGAACTGCATGGAATTGTTACTCAAAAATATATTTGGGAAACAGTAAAGTGAACAATGAAGACCCGGTTGGCCAGTAGTTGATTGTCATCCTGATCCTAATGACAAAAGAATAATGCAGCTGAAGTCAGCCTTTATAGGTACCTTCTAGGGACTTGGTACTTGTTATAGAATGAACAAATTGGCAAAGCTCAGAAATAATTCTCGCTCTTACTTTGATTAGCACAGGCCTTTATTTGTGGTTTTGTTTACAATCATCTCTATGCTATGAAATGTGTATTGAAACATTGAACAATAGCAGCAGACAGTGTTCCACTTCAAAACAGCAACAAAATCACAGTACTGTGGTGTGACAGACGTAAAACACTGTGAGTATTATACTATGTAATTGTTGTAGAAAACAGAGTAAGAATGATACTGTGACAAAAACAGGGCGTCTGTAGAGGAAGGTGAGAAAATGGATTGGTGGTAGTTCTCCAGCCTTCCTCCTCTGCCTGTTTTTGAGAGGTATCTCTTCAAGACAGTGTTTAGGAAGTACTCATCCTTGAAACTCAGTTGAGGAGTTTGAGAAATTTGCATTGAAAATGTGTTTCAGCAGTACGGCTACCAGAGCTTAAATTTTTTACTGAACTTGAGGAGAAGAAGAGAGAGAAGCAAGGGAATATACAGTGTTTTCAGAAAACTTAATCAATTCCCTGTTGTTTATTTGTTTTAATATTTTTTCATTTTGCCAAGCAAAGAGTCTATATTTATAAATCTAACATGCAAAGAAAGAGACCTTGTTGGAGTTTTAAGCAGAAGCTGCTGCTCTAAGTGGGAGAGGTCTTTACAGGAATTTAAGGAATGATGTTAGAAAGTATCCTGGTACGCCAAATTTAGGATGGCTGTGAAACTGAGCTTTAAGCAGAAGTCTGTATTTTAATGCAGCTTGAGTCTTACGTATGTGAAGAGTTTACAAAAAAAACCCCTTTGTTGAGTAAAAGATTATATGTTTCTACTGCAAGTTTAGCTTCCAGCTGGCATTTCAAGTCATAGGAAAAGTTGATGACCTTCATTCTTTTCATAGTAAATGCATTTCTCACCTAGAATATGCATGCAACATCAGGTATAAAGTTGATGTTCTTCCTACCACTAAAAAATAATTTTAGTAGGAGAACTACATAGCTATGTTAAATTCCCACTTAGGCAGCCTCCACTGAATTTAATCAGACCCCGTAAGGACTGAATATGGCACTGACCCAAATGCTGCGTTAGGGGCTGTCCAGTAATACTCAGCCTTCCTATGAATGTCTCCAAGTTTGTTTCCTGCAGTGCTGAGGGTCATTGTGCTATGCTTTAAGTGATTTTCAACAAATATAAATGATTATGAGAGAGAATTTTCTTCATATGTACATTGTTTTAACCTTCCATTTGGATATTCTCTGTATTCATGTTCAGCTGGCAATGAGTGTGTACATCACAAATGCAATATTATTTATACTTTCTGAACAGATTATGAGAGTTGAATGATAACCAATTTTTAGGCCAAATACTATTTTCAGTATATTCCAAAGCATAACACATTTTAAACCTGGCCTTACAAACCAACAGCTAAATCCATGCCCCACTGTATTTTACAGTCCTATTTATGGTATGTCATTTGACATTTGAAAATAAAGCAGATGCAGTCTGTTTTGTTATCTCTGGCCTGGCAATTTCATGTTTATTGTTTTTGGAGGAGAAGTCAGTAACACATTGGACTTACGCAGTGATTGCCAATATAAAAATTGTAAAAAAGCACAATGAGTATTTCCATTTGCAGTCAAAGGATTATGAAAGGTAAAGAAGAACAGAATACAAATGAACCAAAATTATTCAAATGAAGGTTATTTTTCAGTCTTTAGTTGTTCTTTAAAAACTTCTCATTGTGCAAAATAATTCAGTTGCAAGGAAGGTACAAACAGGAGAAAGCAAGGAGAGTTAAGGAGAATAAAAGTTTACATGAATAGAGTCATAGGTTTGTTTACACTTTTTTAGTACCTACACATATTTCTTAAAGTTTCATTTTTATCCCTTGTCTATTATTAAGTTTATGCTATGCCTTTTTAAAATGGTGGGGCTTTTTTTGTTTTGTTGTTTTTGTACATCTTAAAACTCCATTCTTTCTAAGGAGGCTGAAAATGGAGGAAAATAAGAGAGCTCAGGAAGCAATAATCAGCTGTTCTTGTAGAGGCCTGGCATAAAGAGCACAGCCTTTGCTCTGAGGCCAGAGGGTTAATATCTTCTCTCTGGTGGTATTCAGTTCTATTCCAGCCCACATGAGATGGGGAAGTTGATGGAAGTTGTGGAAGCTGTGATAGTGGGTAGTCACCTGTGCAGGTTCTTAGCCAATCTAATACTTGTTTAGCATTTCACTTGTAAGAGCTACAAAATGTTTTTTCTCTATTTTTCAAGGTGATAACTCTTTTTTGCTCATTTAATTTTCATTCCCTGGGAGAGTACTTCCATGCTTTAAATACCTGTTGTCTTGTCTTTCAAGTACAACATACTCCTTACATATATTTCTGGAATTTCTTGCTCCTTTACCATGTGTTTCCCAAGTGTCCTATACCCTTTAAAGTAATGAATAAATTCAGTTTCAATCAAGTTTTCTTTTTTTTAAATGTTGGCAGTGAGTGGTACCTTTGCTTCTTAAGCCGTAACCTCTCAGGTAGTGGCATGTCCTGTTTCAGGTGGACGCTCATGCTGTGGCTCTAATCAGAAGCCACAAGTCAGGGAGACAGAGGGAGCAGAATTTCCACAATTGCAGTACAGTGATCAGTACAAAACAAATCAGATGAACAACCAGTTCTTGATATAGGTTTGTCTTTTTCATGTTAAGCACCACGTGAGACTTATTTTTCCTTGCCTGCCAAAGTGCTTTGGTACCTTCTCTCTCACTGAACAATATCTTCACTCCTTTCAAGATTTTGAACTCTGTGAGAATGTCTGTGCTAAGAGTGGCCATCTACCTAATTTGTGTTTGATTGTGTCTCTCCAATTTAACTATCAAGACAAGATCTGAGTTGGAAAAGATGACTTCAAGAAAGAGGGAATTTCCTAGTGTCTTACCAGGCTTAGGAAAGTTCTGTGACTGACACTGAGAAAAGCACAGTTACTGAGCCAGCATTACAGGCTGCTCAATTGTCCTTCACTACACTGCCTCCTTGAACCCCACTGCTGAATTTAACTTCTTAAAATCTCTATGTTTGCTGGCAGCTGTCTTAGACTACCAGTCCTGGAAGGGTTCCCTCTCTGGGCTTTTCTGTTTTATATTTTTAAGTTATATAGTTCCACAAAGAAATCATTAATTTTACTACAATGAACTCAACTGAGCTGTGAAAGATTGTTTTTTCATATGTACTTTTCACCCATTTAATGACCACTGGAAAACCTTTTGAGCTAAATAATTCTTAAAATCATGTTTAAGTATTGGAAAGAACTTGAAAGAAGTAAAATAACTCAATAGTAAAACTGGTCTCATCAAGGAGAGCAATAGAAATTTTGAGCCTGGTTTTTCATTTTGGAAACTGAGCAAATAGAGAATGATAATTTTTGGAGGTTTCATTTTGTTCCAAGGAAAATCTTTTGTACTAAGCACAGTTTGTATGAATGAGCTTAATTTGCAAAAAGGAGAAGTGAGAGAGGCTTGCAGTTAAGAAATGCTTTTGCCTACCTAGGAGAGCAGTGCCAGCCAGAAATTGCTGTAGTTAGAAGTGAACAGGATTGTGATTCTGCACATGCAGGTTGTAGAAATGCTGGTCATCTGCAGAAGTGGATATGTGTCTGTATGTGGTGTGTGCATGTGTGTGCACACAGATGTAACTGACATCAAAGAATCAAATTGTTTTTACACTTCATACATCAGTGTGACAGAGAAAGACAAAATAAAAAGGAGTTGGTTGGATGGCAAATTTGCAGAGGAATGGATGACAGTGCTTTGTTCATGAGAAAAATTGTAGTCTTTTACCTCTTAATTGGTATTAAAAATGAAGAAGATGGGAGAAGAAAAACCATAAGAAAAACAGCTGTGTTGCTGTAGTCATAACCTAGGTGAGCATTCAAGCAGGTTTGAAGGAAATACAAGGCTGTAGCTTTCTGAATTTAAGCTAGGTGACTAATTCTTTATCTGAATAATTTTTTTTTCATGTAGGAAATAGTAAAAAACCATAAAATTTCATATACAATATATGTTTGGTCTGTAAGTAGCCTAAGGAACATTTGAGCCCCATTGAGACTTAGCCTTTAGCATTAGCCCTTTTGGGGAGATTTGTGACAAAAAGATTAGGTTCAGAAAGCAATTCTTCATTTTGAGAACTGAAAAATTGAGTAATATTTTTATAGGTTTCATCTTGTTCTAGGGAAAAACTATTGTGTCAAAATATCCATTTTTACTGAAGGCATATTTAGTTTTATAAATACAGGTGGGTCTGAAGTATCACTTCCTAGATTATATAAGAAAATGGATTTCTACTAATAAGTTAAATTCAAAGCTGTTCTATTAAAGATAAATCTCTCTAATTATTGTAGTCCCTTTGAGATAAAAAAAATCAGCCAATAAAGAACAAAATATTTCTTCCCCAAGGCATGTGCTTATTCCTTCTTTATAAATTATCTTCTTGTTTATTTTTCCTATGAAATGTTAGTATATTTATTTTACATCTCTTTTCCTTAGGTGTTTTGTCTACATGGCTTTATGAGTCAGGTCATATTTTAAAGTTTGTTGTAGTTTATAAAGATTTAGCACTGTCCTTATGGAGTGTACATATTACACAGAAGAGAAATGTCAAGGCAGAAGGAATAATGTTAAAAAATATGGATGGAACATACCTAGTCAGCTTTTTAATAAATGAGTTACAGAATTAGGAGGAATATTACTGTATTTTCCTAAGCTAAACCACCAGAAGAGAGACCTTTTTGTGAAGAGAGCAAGTCATGCTTCTAGAACAGTTTTACCGTTGCTTTTAACTAACAAATGTGTGCAAGGCTTATATGATTTGGCAGAGCATATTGTAAAACATGAAAACTGGTGGTCATCAAAGCCATTGAGAAGCAGATTACTTGCTGTTAAGAAGTACTAACTTTTCTTCTGAAAATGCAGAGATTTGTTGAAATATTTGGGTCTAAATATAGGAATAGAGAATCAAAAGGGGAAATCTTGGTCAGATGTAGTCCTGTGGAATAGCTGGCAGGCATATTCTTCAAACCATTTATAAACTTACCAAGTATCACGTGAAAAGAAACCCAACCAGATCTTTTGTCTTCATAGCTTCTATTAGAAGGCAGTTCTAAAATCTTTTTTTACTCAGTGTGAAAAATGAGTGTCTTCTAAATACCAGCCAGTGTTTATTCATCACCTGTTTATATCTACTGGCACCTTAGAAAGACAGTTGTAGGTGTGTTTATCCCTCAGTTGCTTCTCCTGTTTCTTTATTTATAGAAGCAACCACATACCCATGTCTCTGGTTTTGGTAAGTCCTATGTGGTGTAAGGACTGGGAGTTCACCGTATCTAAAAATTGACAGATTTACTACTCTTTTTTTTTTTTAATGGGGAACGTTATTTTTCAACCACAGATGGTTTGGGCTTCTTTTTCAGATGACAAAGATTTGAAAAATTGAAAAGCAAGGAAAACAACAGACTCTAAACATACCATTCTCAAATCACTGGAAGTTCTTCATTTCATCAACAGACAAAATATTCAGAAACATTAGGTTTTAACTCATCTTTCCTTTTTGAAAACTTTGACCTATTATCAACATGCTTTGAAAGGCATTCTGAGAAGTGATGCTTTTTCTTTTCATCCATTAGTGGTTGTATTCTTTCCTATATGTATTTCAAAAAGATTTCCAAAAAGTTTATGTGATACAACTGTGTTGTTTATAGTATTAAAAACTAGGAGACAGTGTATTATGCACTGAGTATAATGTAAATTTGAAATATGAATGGGATAAATTGTTATGTTGAAAATTAACTTGGATAAAAAATAGGGGTTTCTTCCTAAACACAACAAGCATTTTTCAGATTTCAAAAAGGAACTAATTACAACATTTTTTATTTTAAAAATAAATTGTTTCCTTTAAAATTATTAATTAGCTATTTCAAATAACAGGAAAGTTATCATTTTAGTGCTGTAATTTCTCTTTAACATACACTACAGGAATAATGATCTCTCTATATATGTATAGAAATGAAAGTATATATAAACATACAGGCATACAAAAGGGGTACTTTTGAAATTCGTGAGTGATGACTTTGGAGTTTATACGCTTTGGTGATTTCATGTAATATGTGCTTTACTCAAATGAAAATTCCTTTACTGGCACAAAAATATGTGTGTTCAACATTTCTGAATGAAGCCAAGCCACTTCCAGGTGACCTTTGGAAAGGAATCACTTTATGATTTGCCTTGGTATTGTATAAAATTCCCAATGACTGCATGTTCTACTTCAATGTCCAGACCTCCAAGGCAGTACACCTCTGTTTTTATTGCTGCTATGTTTCTTCAAAGCATTCACTATTTATTCACATGTGGCATTTCTCTGTTCATTGTTTGAACAAAAATAACTCAATTTGATGAGTGTCAGATGTAGAGTGGTTATTTCCTTACTAGGTTTAAAACCAAATCTGTTTCTAACAATAGAAACTGTTTTCTATAATTCTGTAATTGATGCAGCATGTACTTAGCCATTTTCTGGAAATTTTAAGATGATTTTTCACTTCAAGACAGAAGGAGAAAGTGCAGGTTAAAGTAGCATCTGTTCTTCTGTACCTATGTTGTTCAGTCAATATGTATGTATTTTTTCTTCATGGGCCTAAAACATTTATTCTTTATATTTAAAACTGTAAAATCAAAACCAGCATAGATTATGACAGGTCATCTCTGAATTCTCACTGAATTTGCACCAATACAATGTGGGTGACAAGAATATTCCTTACATGAGGTTTGTTGAACTGGGGCATTATTTCAAGTTACCTCGTTCGGGACATGATAAAAATTAAGCTTAAATATATTTCACATGCCAAATGTTATCAAAACCATGATGGCCCTCCATGTTTGTCCTGGGAAGCCAACTTTATGTCCGTTGATCCTTTACAGACTGTAGTTCATTCGAGCCACGTCTCACCTAACAGCTGATACATAACATGTTGATCCAGTGATGCTGGCAATTTGCTGAGGTGTATACAGAAAGAAGTTGGTGGGACAAAGGTCTGATTCAACAGACTTTTCTTTTTTTCAAATCATGTTCTTTATAAAGTCAGAGTTGGTCATCAGTATTCAGGATGCTGCCATAGGTAGAGTTCCTCTGCATCTGACATTTGCCCCTAAGCATGGATATGGCTGCTGTTACTTGCCACGTCCATCCTCAGGTTATGGATTTTTTAAAAATTTTTTATTTGGGATCTTAAGCTATCAACCCATGGTCCGAAATGGCCTTCATAATCATTGAGTAAAGAGGATTTAGCACTGCATTTTATTCCTGATGAGTTCAAAGCATGACTGGATTTAAACTATTTGACCAGTCCCATATTTCCACCTTCTCTCAATAATGCTGTGATCATTGTTTTGAAACTTGTCACTCACTTAAGAAGGTTTAAGGTTAGGTTTTGTTTGTGAAGAGAAATCCTTCCCTTAGAAATAGTTCCAGTCTTTTGCCCAACAAATTTGATAGCCTTCAGAGTATTCTAAGGCAGTGCTTTCTTCTGTTTAAGTTCACAGGCTTGTAAACAAGCAAAGCAGTCAAAGTATAGACGTAAATCTAATTTTTCAGGCAAAACTGTTTGGTGGCTTGTTTAAAGATTATTTATGCAAATAGAAAAACCTTTTTTTTTTTTTAAGTTTCATTACTGTTACAGTAGACTCAGCAAAACAAACCTATATAAAGTCTAAATTTAGGGGAAAATCAGCACTCACTTAGTAATTATTATGTAGCATCAAATTATTGAAACGCTGCTGAATTTAATTTTAATAGAAGTGCTCATGTTTGGTAACCATGATATTTCATCCTTGCTGAATAATATAGATTGCTTTTTTTTAACAGGAGTCTCCTAAAAGAAATTGAAGACCCTTTAGGAATTTTGCAAATAAAATCTCACATTTAGTTGTTGCCAGGAAGCTGATTAATATATCCATATTGTGAGACCACACAAAGCTTCTTAGCAAATCTTGAAATAGTTAACTACTGAAGAGGCAAAAATAAACTTCGTTCTTCCCTTTATAATCTCTGAATGATCTTTTGCTTGGTAGTTATTTTCTCAGCTTCTTTGGCTCCTGGCTTTATGCTCTTCATAGCAACAGCTTTATTCAAATCAAATTCTTTGTCCCAGTAGTCTACATGAACATATTACTACGTTCCTGGTCCTGGGCAACAGTGTGCATTCCTAGCCAGAGGTGCACTGTGCAGTGTCAGTGCACAGCCGTGGAAGGAACGTGGGCCTTCAGTGCACTGGATTGTCCAGGGCTCAAACTGGTGTGTAGAAGAGCAGCACTACTGCCCAATCTGCTGCCTAATGCCTGCACTGCCCTGGCTCAGTGATCGTGACATGCTGCTGGAGAGACCAGCTGTTGGCAGGTTTAAGCCAAGTTGGAGCTGGTTGAGCTGCAGTGGCACCTGGGTGAACTTGGCAAGCAACATTTTCAGGTTTTAATTCCATGTACTAAATCTGTCAGGTTTCTGATACTACCTTACAGATGAAATTACCTTAATTTATGGAACATAAATAAATTGCCAGTTGCGGCCATGCATTTGCAAATTGCCTATGAAAGTGGATGAACAACTTGCTACTCATCTGTGAATTTCACAATATAAATACCTGAAGTTTTCTGTCATAATGTTGTAAGAGTATTAATAGTGAGAACTTTATAGAATATTAGTTCATTATTAGTACCTGCAGTTCCACTATGTTCAGCACAGTGCTTTTAACTACAGTGGAATTTTAGCTGACCATATATTCAGAAATAACCTCGATTTCCAAATCCCAACTCACTAAAAATTAAATGTCTGAAAAAATATTTTAAAGTGAGTCTTGCGAACCAAACTTCTGTTTGAATGTAAAACCAAAAAGACAGATGGAAAGGAACCTTAGAAGTCCAAATTCTAAAAATTAGGCTAAAATCTTAACATGAGGCCATTTAAATGTGAAATTAAATTCATGTGACCAGAGAGGAACAAAGAAGGCTTATCTCCCTGTCCATCTGGCAATGAATGACTGAGAAGATCATATCCTTAGAAGTGTTCTTGCAAAACAACTCACTGGGGACCTGACCATAACCATGTGGATTGTGAAATGTTTGTTGCTCTTGTATCAGTGGTGTGTTGTGGTATTATTATGATGTAGACTTTGGGGTTTTGTATTGTATGAGAAAGTACTAGAAGGTGAGTCACAGCTTTTTTTTTTTATGTTAGTGAAAACTTTTTTCTCCATTTTCAGTTACTGATTGACAGAAAATGATGACTCTGTCCTTATATGCATATGGTGCTAAAAGTTTCATATGATTGGCAGCATAATTGGCAAGAGAAAAAAAGAGATGGAGAGTGAAAAAGAAACTGAAAGATGCCAGAAATTGTGTAGAAACAGGACAGGATGAAACTGATTATTTTAAAACCATGCAGTAAGCTGGAGAAGAGGTTTCATTTTATTTGCATCATACGCTTTTCTAAGAGCAATTTTCAAGCTGAATACTGAGTATGGCAGTATTAATTATTTGATGTTTCATTCTCTTCAGATGAACCGACGTCTTATCTAGATATTTCCTGAGAACCACCAAGTCCTTAAGTCATGGAATACCTCATGAACTTTCAGGTGTTACTTCAAACCAGGGCTTACTTTTTTAAAAAAGTCAGCAAAACCAGACTAGAAGGCTCTTAACAAATGTAACAAAATGTAAACAAAGTATCTCAGTATCTCTTTCTGTCTTCTTCTGTGCTGTATTGTTGGAAAGCCTTCAAAATAAATACTGTAAAATGCAGGGGTTTTCCAAGGGCCTGGGCAAAGGTTGAGCCTATGATTCAGTAAGCTTCAATATAAAGTAAGAGATCTGCCCCCCTCAGAAGTGACCTGCACTTTGCCATGAAAACTGGTCTCTGTCTTCATCCACTGTTGCTGTGGAGCACCTGAGGCCACCGTGTCCCTTCTCCCACATCCTGCCTTCTTTCATGCAACAGTGGAGAAGTCTGGGACAGTCCTTGGGGCATATTTGTCCAGAATGCTAAATTTGTCAACTTCAGACGGAGTAGCAGCCAAGTACCCTCTACTCTTGCCTCTTTTGGAAGGACATGAGGAAGGTTTCAGCACTATTGTCAAAGGAATTTCTACTCTTGGTAGCGGGAGAGAAAAAGCAATGTGTCATATGGCAGCCGGAGAATTAACTATGAAGAAAAGGTGTATATTTTTTTTTCTGCTCTACAGTCTTTACAATGTTTTAATACATTCATGATGGTGAATTCTTTTCCTGGTCTGACACACTGTTTATCCTTTTATTTTTATGCTCCTGCCCACCACGTGTCCTTTCCTTTTTCAAAACAGACCGTGAAAATATGTTTTTCTGATGAGAGGCAGAAGGCATGGCCATTTAACTGTGTTTTTATATATCTACAGATGCAGCAGCTTGAGAAACAAGTTATAGATGCTGATCGTCAAGCAGAGAGAGCATTTCAGCAGGTATAAACACTTAGAAAAATATCTTCACTAGCTGTGTTTGTGTGGTACTTTAATGAAGTGAAACTCAAGAAATTGCTTTATTCTTAAGTACTTCTAAAATTGGAGAAGGAGACAGTTTCTTTTAACGTCTGTTGATTTGTCTTAACCGAGAGTTCTAAAAACCTTTCCTTGTTCACTGCTCAGTTCCGTTCGATAAAGTCAAAGTTAACATGACAAATCAAAAATAGATATATGTAATGAGCTTCTTCATTGATGCATCAAAAGTCTTTGATATATGATGCATGTGGAAGCAAAAGGGAGAGGGAGCAATGACCTGTTCTAGAAGAACTGTAAGAAAATAAAATGAGGCTACCCAATACAGTCTCTAAATAGAACTGTTTTGGGTTGTTTGTTCCTCTTGTAGAAGTTGCATCATTTGTAGAATGAGATCGTGGCTAAATATTTAACCAAAGTTACCTTTTGATTCCAAATAGCAGATTTAGCTACTGTAGACATTCTATGAACATACCTCTGCTATTCCTGAAACATTCCTCATATCTTACTGTGAGACAGATAGAAACTGAAAATTATAAGACTAAAAATGTTCATGTACTAATTTGGAGTTAGAAAACATTCCTGACTACTAGCCAAGTACTTTAAAGCAATTTTTTAGAATGCTACTGATAATTTGTTGGGTTTTTTACAGTGTGCAATTGTTTATTTATTAAAACATTGTTTACAGCTCCCTGTAGATAAATTGCATTCTTCCCATACTGGTGTTTCTAAAAGCTTGTGTGTTACAAAACTAGAAGCCTCTCACAGATACTAACAAAATCTGTGTGGGATCTTTCAGTGTTTTGCCAGTCCTGTTGGTATTAAATGCACAGGGAGACATCATGAACTCTGGGGTTTCTTCTCAAATAGGCTTCAAAACTTTGCAGGGTTATCTTGAATCTTAAGTGTGGAAGCAATTTTAACAGTCTATTTTGTGATTAAATTACTACCTTTGACTTGGAGTATTATGGTTCTTAAACTTTTATATTTGACTTTCCAAATAGGTGCAGATCATGGAAGAGAAATTAAAAGCAGCGAATGTTCAAACAAGTGAATCAGAAACTAGGTTGTATAAGAGATGTCAAGATCTGGAGATCCTGATACAAGATAAAAATGATATAATACAAAAATTGGAGCAACAACTTGAAGAACAGGTTAGAAATAATGGTGTTAAAAAAGAGAAACATCAATTCCCTTCTTAATTATACAAAAGGAAAATCAAAATTTAGATCAATAGAGGACAGAAAAGTTTAGCATTATTTCTGTTGTTTGACTGAAGAGGTTCCCATTGGAATTATGTAATTTGAATAATGTTTATTCCTTTCCAAATTATCCTCTGGCTTCCATTGAAAGAACATCTGACTTTTAAGAGGGGAAAGATAATATTCCTCTTCGCTGTCTCCCCTGAAGAGCTTTCATTTTTACTAGAGGAAAGAGGAATAGCAGCCTCTGTGAAGGCCCTACTCTTCATTTTTTTAAAATCACTGTGTGTTGCCCAGGCAAGCAATTACTTCAAGCAATCTTAGGAATTGTGTCTGAAGATAATATTCAGGCATATTATATTACTTAGTGAAAAATATGCTTATGTCAATTTTTTCCAGAAGCAAATAAGACTGCAAGAAGCAAAAATCATAGAAGAAAAAGCAGCTAAAATAAAAGAATGGGTGACAGTCAAGCTTCATGAGGTATAACTCTTGCTACAATACTTACACAGAAAATAAAATGGTATGACTGGATATCCCTTAGACCTTTCGGCTGTTAAAGGCCTGCATGCCACAGTGAAAAAAGTACTTCCCATTTTCATTGATTTTATAGTTATTTGCTGAAAAGAGGAAAATTGAAAACTATGGCACAGAGAGCAGAGTGTCCATGTCACCTAACTCCTGATGTCTGATTTGGTCAGCCACTATGATCTGGGTCCTCTTTCTGGAGAAAGGGCCCAGAACTGCTCTCTGGAAGGTCAACTTCTCCACTACTTGAGAGAGCTGGCAAACTGAGCTTATTCAAGCAAATGCCTGAAGTGTGAATAATCCCCAGAAAGCCGACCAAGCCTGCTGGGCCTGGCAGAAAAAAAAGGCCTTGATCATTTTTTATTTCACAATGCCCACACTACTCTTAGTCATGAATAGTTTCAGGGACACCAGCTCTAGTTTCAAGAGACCAGTTGTCTCCCTTTTTTCTCTGCTGTGGTAAGATAACCATGTCCTTGCCCTGCCTAAGGCTGCCAGCTTTGGGGTGCAGCTGTGCTTTCTCCTCCCTGTGTGTAGAATTTAAAGTTGCCTGTAAAAGTTAAAATCTTACTCTCTTGTAGTTAACTGCAAGTTATACTCAAGTTGAAAAACAATTAAATTATTGTTTTTGAAGTAAGAAACTAGAAGGTACTTACATAAAATATTTACTTTTAGTCTGTGAGGGCTAGAGTAAATTATTTTGAAATAATTTAATAAAAAATGCCATTAAATTTAGCTAAAATTACCATGAAAAAATTTGGACTAAATCAAGTATGACTCAAACTATTTACTTACTCTTTATGGAAAATCTCAAGCTAGTTTCACAGATGTGACTAAGTGTCACTCAGTGGGAAGTGGAATTGCTGGCTCCCTTCTGTGTGACAAGGGATACTCAGATTCAAATCTGTTTGCCTAATCTGGAGCAGGAGTTTGGACCAGCATCTTTTACCTCCCAGTGGTGGGCAACAGCAATGGGTCGTTGGTTTTTTATTTCCTGTGGAAAGACTTCTGCTTTGTATAAAGTTTGTTGGCACCTATTTTTTTTTTAATTTTTGCTGTAGGATTTTAAAGAGGCATTAGGACCATCATTCCCTCTGATTCCTCTGCTCAGGAATTAGTTTTGTGAAGTGGTGCAGAAGTTTGTAGTTCGAGCCCTCTGCTTTTATTAAAAATGCCACTGCAGTTTTCTTTTTCTCTTATTTAGTAAGGATTTTTAAAGCAGTCATGGGTTTGCTTGGTTGGGGGAATGATTTTGGCAGAATTGAGCAAATAATCATTGCAGGGAATTTAGTTGCTCAGAATTAAGAGATGCCTAGACTGGTATTCAGAGAAGTAGCAGAGAGGAGCTTATTATTTGAACTAGCTCTATCCTTAGATAGGCAGAAATTCAGAGAAAATGTAAATGATGTAATGACTTTAAGATTTGTTTCACCAATGGATGAGATTACATTTATATGCTTTTAGTTAGAGGTGGAAAATCAGAACCTTCGCTTGATCAACCAAAAGCAAACCAAAGAGATGAAAACAGTACAATCTAAACTGCAAGGTAAATGTACAAATCTTCTGAAAACTTCTCTCTATATGGCATATTTCTTTCTATTCCCTATTAATGTGTGCATCTACGTGAACGAAAACATCTCGTGAAATCACAAAGATTTCAGAGTATGAACTGACATCAGAGTGACTGTACTTGAAGGTGTTAGGAAGGAATCATTTGGTTTTATACTGAAAAGACAACAGACAAGGCACAACTGGTTTTTGTGCAGTGAATGGGTATCGCGGTTACTGAAGAGATTCTGCAAGTAATAAGATTTTACTGGATTTATGACAGGTCTTTGCTTTCACTTCTTTATAGCATAGGTGGTCCTAGCACTGTTAAGGAATACATGAATGTCAGTCTGCATTTGCTTTCTCTGGCAAATGGTCAGAACTCCAGTCAAATTTTTTTAGTTACTACCTTTAACTATGGTGATCCAAAATGTTAATTCAGACCAAGTATCACCAGGTACCTCTCCAAATGGATGTAGTAAAATTAAAAATCATAAAGTGTAAATAAAAAAAAAGAGGAATATCCCCTCCAAGACGCATAATTTCACATTAATCCAAGCTGAATTTTATTCACCACCATGTTGCCTATTCATGAACTTCCATAAATCTGTCTGAAGGTTCCCATCGTCCTCTCCATACTTGGTTGATATGACAATTTACTATCATCTGAAAATTGTGTTAATTTGCTACCTAGCCTTCATTTCTTGATATTGTATCTCACATATACATGTAAATACACAGGTATTTAGAAATGTGTGTAGGGAAGTGAGTGTGTACACATATAGTATGCATAATATATGAAAACACAAAATTTTAAAAATTCATATACAATATGAAATTTTTAAAGATGCACCTTCCTGTTAATGAAGAAACTGGATTGTTTTGCTTCTTTGCTATCTTTTGATGAGTACCAATTCCATACACTTCTAGTCATTCCTCCTCTGAGAGATCTATTTAAAGGCTTTTTGAGGCCCTGTGGTTTCCAACACACAGTTACTGATACACCCAAAAATATTAAGAAATTTATTACTATTTGCAGTGTCCCTGCTAGTGACAGGCTATAATTTATGAACACATGGTACCATTTTAAGCAGTTTTACAGGTATGGGTAAGGGCCTTTTGTTCCTGGATCTAGCACAGGTATTTTTATGAACAGGGATGGACAGATTTCATGTTCCAGGCAGTTCATTAATTTCTGCTTTCACTTTCTTTTGAAGTCCTCCTCCATACAGACCTTCTAAAGCTGGCAATTTACTCTTCTGTATTTGCTGAAGCACCTGTTACAGATTCTCTCAGTATTTTTATCTGAAGGGAAGGCCTTCACATATTTTAATGCTATTGTTCTACAGTCTTTCCCATATTACATATGCTAGAACAGCCCATAGGTTTAATTGCAGTCATAGCAGAATAAAATCAGGCATTTTCATTGGGTTTTCATTAAGTACATGTTTTATATCTTTGTACAGTGAAATTGTTACAAGATTTTTTCTTTCTATTTTTAAAAAAATATCATTTTTTAAGAACTATAAATGTTGCTCTGGGTTTCTCTTGATATGGGGAGGTATCAGGTATGTTTTTATCCCTGTAATAAATTTTTAATTTTCTTTTTTTTCTAAATTTTAGTTACCTTATAAAAAACCTCTTTTCACAGCAGAGTAAAGAGAAGAGTAGCATAGCCTGTTGTATCTCACTAACACAAGATTTCTGAATTACTATTCTTCAGAAGCTACTGGCAAGAAATCTGTTACTTCAATACAAAAACCTGGAGAGTGTCAGCGACTAAGCAGTTTGACTTTTGGATGCTTTTCAAATAGAGCAAGAAGTCCACAACCGTCTCCTAAGCTTGAAGAAACAAGCAAGGCTTCATCTAAAGAGTCAGACTACTCTGAAGGCAAAAATATGCCAGGTACCTTGCCACCAATACTGCCATTTTATTCTGACACAAGCAGAAAACTAACATCAACAACTCTGTCAGTGCATCCAAACCAGCTGTTTTCAAAGTGTATACCAGTACTGTCTCCCCGTTCACTGCTACTCTTCTATCACTAGGAAGAAATCCTGTTAAGCACAGTGTCTCTGTAATACCCCTAATACATCATTTGACAGCATGCAGAGGCTCCTGGGTGCTTTGGCTGTGAAGGAAAGATGTGGTTGTGACCTTTGTTGTTGCTCTGGTCCTTCACTAGAATCCCTCGTACTGTTCATGACCTCAGTATTTTCTCCACAGTTAATCACAGTATCCAAAATGGCTAGCTGAGGTGTTTTGAAAATCAGAAACTGAAATAGATCCTATGAATATTTTGTTTATTTATATTACAGCAAGTTCATTATGAAGGTGGCTATTTGTTAATACTTCCATTTTTATAGATGAGGGAATTGAAGTGAGAGTGATTTTTTTCAAGGGAAAGGATGAGAAATAGAACCTTAGGCTTGCCTAGATAATTTTGGGGACTTCATTACTTTAATGTGGGTGAAATGAAAATCTTTGTCTTATTCAATTCACTTTAACTTTATACAGCTACTTAACATACACTTTTCCAAATGTCTGTGTAGAAAAGCCCTAGTTCTTGCATCTGATTTAATTTGACAGCATCCAGGCCTTACTAATATGTTGCAAGCTATAGCTCTCTCTTGCAAAACCAGGTAAAAGTGAAGAGCAGAATCAAAGCTATTTTTAACATAGCGTCTTTCCTGAAGTACTTTCCGTGAGACTCTCTTGGATATCTTAAGCACTCACCACTGGGAATACAGTAATAGCTTCCAGAATAAATTTCTGTGTATAAACACTAAAGAAATGCTCAGAATACTTGATTTGTTAATGAAAATCCTTTCTGACAAAACTTTACTAAACTTTCATTTTCCTTAGATTTAATAAAGCAGCTAAATTTGTATGCCCTCTTAAGTATTTGGATTTTTTGTTAGTTTTGTTTGTTTCTTTTCACACATACATGGCTCACTTTAAAATATGGCTCCAGTCTGTTTATCTTTATATTTATTGCCATTTTTAGACAGCTAGAACTTTGAGTAATGTTTATTACATTTTTTGGCAAACATAATTTGCATTCAGTCACATTAAAAAATTTATAATCTTTTTCTTAATGTTTATTATGTACAATATTAAAAAACTCCTGCATTTGGAATTATTACCTTCTTACTACTTGCAGGCATGATGACAAAACCATTTATCAGTCAAGTTTGCTAAAGTAATTTTCTCATGTTCATTATATTTCTCCTCTAGAGAAGGATATCCTGGAAACTACCTTTGCTGGTCCTGTACATGAGACAAATAAAGGTCAGAAGTCATTGCAACAAAGTTCCTCTGGTTCAGAGCAGAACAAAAATGTGAGAACAAGCTGCTCATCCAAAGACATAGACAGTGACATGTCAAAGAACTCATGCACTACTGGGAGTGACTGGAGCTCAGATGAGGAGGGAGGAGACAATAAAGGACTGAAATCCAGGTGTGCATCGACTCTTTCAAGCCACACATCTGAAGAGAATGCAAGGTACAGTAGAGTGGGAAGTGAAATGTATCTGACAGCATCTGATGACAGTAGTTCTCTATTTGAAGAAGAGAGTTTTGAAGTTAAGAGGACTCAGCAAAAGAAGCTATACTCATGGCAGCCAGGGTCCCAAAGAAAAGGCCTGAGCAATCCGGGTGGAAAGTGCAACTCTGACTTCACAAGGAAAAAGAAAGACCAAGATAGCTCTTCGGATGAACTGAATAAGAAATTTCAGTTACAGAGGCTAGATTATTCATCTTCATCCAGCGAGGCAAATACCCCAAGTCCAATTTTAACCCCTGCTCTGACACCCAAACATCCAATTCTAGCAACTTCTGCAGGTTCTCAATGCACAACTCCATCAGATTTTCCCTCAAATTTGCCACATCCAAAGTTACGGACTCCTAATGTCTTTAGTCTAAATTCAGCATTAGCAAAGAAACACCTAAGCCAGCCCCAGCTGAGTTCTGACAGAATGTTTGGTAGGAACAGAAATGCCATAAGCATGATCCGTCCGTGGAGACCTCAGGAAACAGACATAGATCTGGTGGATGGAGAAGATACTGATATTTTAGAGAAAATGGAGATTGGCTGTGATGAAGGAGCGTTTACCTATGACTGCACTGAAGCAAAAAATGCTGAAGCCCAGGAACTTTGTGATATGACAAAAAAGGGTGCTAGCAACAAACCTCCAACACCTCCATTACATCGATTTCCTTCCTGGGTAAGCGTGGTTATAGATATTTTTCCTACTGGCAAAACTTTATTGTCATTACTCTCTTCTATGATTTTTGTTGCCTCTAGTTTAATTATTCTCTGTTTAATGACAAGACAGGGCATTACCTTAATTGTAACTAAGACTACAAACTCAGAATCGAGTTTTATTTTAAGCACAGTATTCCTGCCATTGAAAAACATGGTCTCTATTTTATAGATAAACCCAGCTTTTTTTCCTGTCACATCAAAGTTGTGTACGTCTTTTTCAGTGTATCCAAGGATGTAATGCTTGTGACTGCATTTATTATTTATCTGAACGCTAACACAGCCCAAGAACGCTGGTGTCCATGCCTTTGCTGTAACCACTGTACCACTCACAATCTAGACAATTAAGTCGACAGAAGACATCTACAAATTACAGAAGTAATTGATCACATTTCCAAGTAAAATTTTAAAGCTGTCAGTCAGGATATTGAAATAGATATTAATATGTCTTACACAAAATCCAAAATTAACTGTGTCAAGACTAACTTATTCTGTGGTTTCAGTGTCAGAGATTTATTAATTATTAATCTATTAAATATATTTATTTATTAATTATTTTTCAGAGATGAATAATACATTGATGCAACAGCTTCTCTATTGTATATATTTTAGTGAACTTCTTGCATTATAAATTTTCTTATTGTAGCTTTTTAACACAAAATGGTTGAAAAGTTGTCTTCCAATGGCATTTCTCTGTTCTTTACACTCAATCTTCTATTATAAAACAGTCTTGTTATAACTTCTTTGGCATCTGATAATAGCATTTTTGAGAATAAGTTACTTACAGGGCAAGCATTGTATGAAAAATGTTGAAAAAGACTATGGCTATGATATGTATGGCATAGAAAAGAAGGATGCATTTTTCAGCTGCTATTGAGAATGTCATTTTATGAACCATTTTATCACATAGTTGCACTAACACAAAGACTAGGAGGCTAAACAAAACAAAAGTAATTGTTGTGTTTTAATTATCTATCATCAAATCCATTCTGCTTGTATAGGAAAGCAGAATTTATGCTGTAGCCAAATCTGGTTTAAGGATGTCTGAAGCTTTCACCATGGAATCTCTTAATAAAAGTAAGTGGTTTGATTGTTCATTGTCCCATCGACAAAAGTTGTCTTCTTATGGTGATTTGTGAGCAAGGACCTTTAAAATATTTTTATAAACATTTAGTTATCAGCTAAATCCTAGATCACTGGTGATCTTTCCATTGTCTTCTGTTACCTTACATCTTGACTTTGTGCTGAATTTGTACTTCGTTCAGTCCAGTTCACTTTGCAATTCACTACTTTGAAGATTCTACACCAGGTACCAATTTTAAAAGGGTTCGTGTTCATGACTGCAATTTTATTTATGCTTTTTAAAAGCATTGTAGATTTCAAAAAGCTATAAATCCAGAACAGTTCAGGAGTTAGTTTGCTTCTCATAGCAGTTATACAACACAAAAAAATTAAATTTGAATTTGTTAATTGAGGGGTGAATTAGGAAGGTAATTTATAAAATATGTTGCTTTTTTAGGTGCTGTTTCACTAAGTTCATGCTCCGTATCTGGATTATATACATCTCTGATATATAAGAACATGACCACTCCTGTCTACACCACCTTGAAAGGGGTAACTGTTTTACTGTTTAAAGAAAATTTTTAAATACCGTTAGGATTCACATCCAGGAACTTGCTGTTTCACATTTGATACTACCATGCCAAATATGTTGTAAGTTGATGTATAGAGATCACAGACCTCCAGAAGTAACAGAAATGTCAAATAGCTGGGGAATAAAAAGATATTGTTTGTAAAATGCTACCAGCCTAGGTCAATTCTTCTTAGGTTCCTTGGTGATTTTTTCCAAAGGCTTGTTAATTATTAAACAGAACCACATGGTGTTCAATGTCATAATTAATAGTGTGTGTCTGTGTAGAAATGTCTTTGTGTCTGTGCCAAAGCTGCTTCTAGTCACACAGCCAGCAGTCAGTAATCACAGCATTGTTTGTTTTCTGGCAGCCTTTTGTGATTTGGAAAGACCCATGCCTTGAGCTACCTCAGGTTTCTGTTTTAAAGTATGGGTGTGGTTGAGTATACAGAGGGCAGAGGGAATTCAGTTTCATGTTAATATTTATGTGCCAAAACTCACAACCCAGGCAAGAACAGCTTTGAGTATTACGAAGCCAGCAGAGCCCTGCCACAGTATGAAGGAAATGACTGATACCCTTCATGCAAGGTATCAAAGGATGTTGTGTTCATTTCTGCAGAAAGCAACTCAAATAAGCAACAGCCCATTTCTAGATGAGTCTTCAGGATCTGAGGAAGAAGACAGCTCTCGGTCCAGCTCAAGGACTTCCGAGTCTGATTCTCGAAGCAGAAGTGGTCCAGGGAGTCCTCGGGCTATGAAACGGGGTAGGCAAAAACTGTAAGAACAAGTAACTTCTGGGAAGTTTGGAAAACTAGGCAGTCTACATGACCTTCTTAGGAATTGATTTCTTCTTAAACAGTGTGGACATCTAAAATATAGGCTCTCAAAGCCTTGATCTATTATTCAAGCAGGAGAAAGGGCTGTTCTAGATGGATTTCTTTTTATTGCTGTTTTTATAGGTATCTTTTTAAGGCATTAACCTTGTAGCTGGCTGTTGTCATGGGGGGAAAGCGACTTGTACATTTAAAGCAAGAAGCACTGTTCTATCTATAGTCTGTCATGCCAAGGACTTCCTGTGACTTTTAACTGTAGAAAAGTAAAAATGACATAGAAGAAAAATAACTTCCATCAGAAAAACTCCATACATATATTCAAGATTATAAAACAATTTCAAGTGATCAGAAAACAAGTGGAAAATGTCCTTCAATAAATTATTTGGTTCTATCACCTCATGCAGTAAAAGACTTCTTTCATTTTTACAGTTACTGTCTCAGGGTCCTGTGCTAAGATTTAGTTAAAACACTTGAATCCAGTAATGTTCTGTGTTTTGTGGAAGACTCACAGTTCTAGGTGACTGTGTGCTTTCCGTCTGCAAAATGGAAATAATATGCTTCATAATACTGAGAGATACAATGTTTCCTCATTAGGTGACATTATCAGTGTTACATACCTGCCAGTATTTCTTCACTGGGTGAACCAAGGGAGACCAAGATCCCAGTGAGGCCAAGCGTTAAGATCCTTCATTATATATTGCTTTAGAAATGCAAAATAACATTATTTGGTAGTCTCTATTACACATGTAAAAATCCCAGGTAGCAGGAGCTCCTCTCAGTGATCCTGGGGCAGGTTGACAGAGCCACTGGTCCCACTCGGCGTTTTCCATTGGCAGCCACAGCTGGAGTCCAGTCATGTTTCCAGTGATGTAATTTTGCCACATTAATGTGAAAAGGACCCATAGATCCTGCTTCCCAGCAGCTCCATCCTGCTGAGCAAATACCAGTGCCATGGCTGTAGACGCATCTCATGTTACACGCTTACACAACAGGAAAGCTAAATTGGGTAATTTAAAAGCTGGTTTCACCTGCAATTTCTGTGTCTGTAAAATGGAACCATTTCTTTCGCCTATGCTTTCTTCCCATAAAATAGTCCTTGCATTGTTTTGTGTGTGGAAACCTTTCTTAACCACAAAACACATACGTACGTCTTTGTTGAGATCACATTGTTTAAAAATCTAGGCTGTCACACATTTCACCAGAAGCATGATTAGCTCACTGCAATTTGTTATTAAAGACTCACCATGAGAAGAACCCACTCTGAAAGTCCTGGTGGCTTACCAAAGCAATAAATGAGAAGAGCCTTTTTTAAGAATAAAATTGGCCAGTGAGTTGGGAAATTATTGAAACAAAGGAAAAAAGGCCTTTTCATTTCAGTTTTGGAGAGTATAACCTTGCAGAGTGGAACACTAGTCCTTACAAAATGACACATGTACATGCATGAAGATATTTCTATGATGAATGAGGGAGGAGTTTGAATTTTTATTACTGATTGACTTGAATTGAAAGCAGGGTGCATTTTTTTTCAGGATTAAAGCTAATAAACTCCTAAAACTCCCTGAAATATGACATTCAAACTTTTAGAAAACCTTGCTATACAAATTCATACTAACTGCAAAACGCAGTCACCTCCAGCTTCAACACAAAGCAGATGCTGAGTATGACTTCTTAGTACGCAAGCAGTTGCATGAGAAATCCGGATGCTATAGTGAGGGAGAGAAAGTGCAAGCGGAAGGTTGCTTAGTTTAATTAAAGATCCTGGGGTTTTTTTCTAGACAATGAGTATGACTCATGGCACTAACTCTCTCCTTAAAAAAGCTGTGGTAATATAACAGAAGGTGATAATATACAGAAGACATTCTTTGTTGTTCCATTTACAAGGGACTTTAACTGTTTAATTATGAATAAAATGAGAACTAGCACTGTGCTAGTAGTTCTCTGAGCTGATATTTTAAAAAATCCTTGGTTCCTGATGGAATGTCTGCCTGCAGATTCTATTCAGATGTTCTTTCTGCATGGCTATTCTGATCTCAGTTGTTTCTAATGTAGTAAAAAAAATATATAAAGAACTCTCTTTCTTCTTTTACCACAGGTGCTTCTCTGTCTTCTGTGACCTCTGAAAGTGACTATGCTATTCCTCCAGATGCATATTCAGTAGATACAGACTATTCAGAGCCAGAGCAGAAACTTCCTAAGACCTCGTCCTCATCTAGTGATAATGGAAAAAATGTGAGTACTGAAATTCTGTGAAGAAGTGCACCTGAGGTGCCATGTGTATATTTATGTTCAAAGACTGCTACCAAATCTTTTCATTCAGTCTTGCTGACTCACAGGCTGCCTTATGAGTACAAACAGCAAAATATACCAACAGTGTTAGCCATGTAAGACTGTAATTAGTGAAGGAAAGTGGACAATAATTCTAAGCTTTCTATATATTGAAAGAAAAATAGGTCAGCAACTCCAGAATACAATTCAAAGTACTGGAGATTTCCTTTCTTGGAACCAGATCTGCAAATGAAATACTAAAATCAGTTTAAAATTATTATTTGAATATTCAGGTACATAGAAGGGCATTCCAAGAAGGAGCTGAAGTCATGAGTAGAAATCTATATGCAGCAGTAAGTTTCCATACTTTCCTTGTACAGGGAAAACATCAAAGAAATCTAAAGTAGAGTAACATGTGAAGACAGGTCAAAGAAACCAAACCATTACGAGATATTGATCAGTCTCCAGGAGCTTTTTAATGGCTTGTGTTAGTGTCTTAATATACAAGTGAATTGACTACCTGCTGATGGAGATTATTTTAAGCTTTCTTCACAGAGCAAAACTGAACTCTATTCTGCAGATGTACACACTAGAAGTTTGTCTGTGAGGAGCTCAGAATGAGTGTTTTATATCTGGTCTTCAGGTTAGGACCTGGAGTTGGGAAAAAACTTGGTTTTGTTCTTTATTCATTCTGTTCCTTGTTTAATATAACTAACTAGAAAGTAAAATCAGAAATCACCATATTCTTCATTCTTTTGTATAGTTTGGGGCACTTACTCTCCTTCATGTACTGTAACAGTAAGTAGGGATGTTATTAGTTGTCCCACGTGCATGACATTTGACTTAACTGATGCTTGTAAAAACTTTGTCATTGGATTACAAGTTTCATCAAATACTGTAATTATTATTTAGCATGCTTTTAAGTCATTAATATCTCTCTGTGTATATTTATACGTATTTCTGAGGGACCGAGGTGTATATGAGTAACTAACCACTTTTTATCTAACTTCGAAACAACCAGGAGCCTTTGGAAAAATCTGGATATCTGTTAAAAATGGGTGGCAGAGTAAAGACCTGGAAACGACGGTGGTTTGTGCTCAAAGGAGGTGAATTGCTTTACTACAAATCTCCAGTAAGTACATGTAACTTACCTACTGTTTTATATTAGATTGTTTACTGAGAATCTAAGGCTGCTAGAAGGAAAAAAAATGCACTTCTGCTTTCTGAGCTCTTAAGACAGTGATTCAGTACTCACTTCCTCAGGAGGTGTACAAGGTACATAATGTCTGACTAGAAAGTATTTATCAAGATTAATGTTTAAATTAGTCCTGTAATAATTTATTGCTATTTGTTGGTAGATTTAAAATATTCTTTTCCTGTTCTTTCCATACAGAGTGATGTCATTCGAAAGCCTCAAGGTCAAATTGAGCTAAATGCATCCAGCCACATTGAAAGGGGTGATGGAAAACAAACAATTCAGGTGCCTGCTTTTCTCTTCTATTGCTGAATGTTTCAGCATTCCCTCCATCCCCAAAGCCAACCTTTTGTTCCAATCCCTGTTGCACTGGAAGTCCAAGTGTGGACTTGGAATTAAATAATCAGTGCCTTTCTTTTGAAACCAAAGAATCATTTCAGTGACAGAAAATACAAAGAGGCCTACCTGAAGTCTTGTTTGTATTGCCACAAAGGTTAGATCATCACGTACAAGATAGAAATAAAGAGAGCAGTCTTGGGGTCAGCCACTGGGGTTGAGAAAATTCATTTGTCTGAAAGGAGAATTGAGTTTTCTCAGCTTGCTGTCCTGGAATTTTTCAGATAAAGACTTAAAAAGGGTCTATCTGCTCTGCCTGGTCATGGAATGTTTCATGAATAAAAAGTACTTTGGATAAGATAAACTTCCCTAAGTTGCAAAGCTGCATTGGGTGGTGTATGTTACAAATCCCACACTGAAAGGTCGAATGTGTCAGGTTCTTGGAACTCAAGATTCTTTGTTATTACACAGCTGACCACAGAGAAACGAACATACTACCTGACTGCTGATTCCCCCAACATCTTAGAGGAATGGATCAAAGTGCTGCAGAATGTTCTTAAAATACAGGCAGCCAGCCCACTCTTCGTACAGTCCGAAATCAAGCCAACCATGAAAGGATTACTTACAAAGGTAGGAAAACACTTCTTCCCCCAGTCTGCTTTATTCCAACACTATTTACTTTAACACTGGCCTCACTATGCTTTAGATGAGCATCTCATCTATTGCTTTGATTCTTATGCCCTTAATAGAATTACGCAGTTTTAATTTGATGTCTAGCAATGGGGATAGGAATTTGAACCGAGGCATGCATTCCCAATATCACCAAAGTTCAGAGATGGTGAAAAGTAGTCTGTATTTCTCTGGCTGTCATTGTTCCTAATGTTCTGTAATTACAGGTGAAACATGGATATTCCAAAAGGGTTTGGTGTACCCTAGTTGGAAAAATTCTGTATTACTTTCGTAATCAAGAAGACAAGGTAGGTCCCTTACTTGTTTCTTCAATGAATGTAGACTTTAAACAGTAACCTACAGCTCTATTAAGGTACAGTTGGCCTTGGTATTGTACACAGATTGTCAACTTGGAAGATTCTATCTAATAGCCTGTTGCCCTGGTTTTTGTAAGCCTTCTGTTTTTAACCTTGGAGTCAGATTCTTTCTCACACAGTTTCATGTAAATAATAGCCAGTGTTTACTTAACGGTATTTTCTGTTTTTCATTCCTTTTGTGATGTGACAACTTTGATGAGCACCTTTCTTCTCCAGTGAGATGGAGAAGGAAGTGACATGCTCTCCAATCCCTTGTGGAGTTGGGACGTGTATAAGAATGACATAATGTAAATAAATCCATCCATTTTTCCTCCTTTCTGCTGAACCTGGCAGGTGCGAGAGTGTCTTTATTGTGTCTCCGCAGACACAATAGCCAGCAATCCAGACCACACCCACTGGTCTCTTTCTACAGGACATATTGTGCATCTTGTCCCTAGCTGAAAGGAGACACTGGTTTGCTGAAGAATTCAGGTGTCCCTTTCTGACAGGCATCAGAAAAGACCCAGCTGTCATGTAGTTCTGGAAGCAGACCCTTTCTAATGTCTCTTGCAGTGGGCAGTGACTCCAAGTTTCAAAAATTTAATATGTTCTTTCTGTTCTTCCGTTGACTTCCAGATCCTGTTCTTTGGTATGTCACTGTACCTCTACAGTGCTGCAAGAGCTAGGACACTTCCTAGACATGATTTTCACCTGTCCCTTTGCCCTCAAGGCATTGTATTTTGTCATTGAGAAACATCTTTTTAATGAAGGCAGGTCAGAAACAAGATTTTGGAATAATCCACTGAGCCATTATAAAAAAATCAGCAGAAATTCTCATATTTGTACTTCTGTTTTAAGAAGACAATCACACTGGAGATAGTAATTCATAGCTTTTGTATAGAGCCAGTTATTCCCCTTGTTGCCCTTTCCTTGTATGACAGTTTTAAATATGAACTAAACCACATTTCTAGAACTATAGGAATAAGATAGCAGTAACCATCCATCGAAACATTTTATTTTAATTGCTCCTAAAAACAATGTAGAACAGGGTTTGGGAATCAACTGACTACAGTATTAATCTCTAGCTCATCCTACAGAGACATTAAAATTAATGTGCAATTTCTCATGGGAAAAAATCTCCATGTTTAACATATCTGCATTTACACAGATTTACCACTGAAGATTTTGGTATTTTAGCATGCTCTTTAGTTAAGAATTTTAATGGATTCTTGTGAATATTTCCCTCACATTTGGAAGAAGTTTAGCTGCCCTTTTAAAGTAAAATTGAAACTAATCTGCTAACTTGTAACAGAATGAGAATTTAGCTTTTGGAAGGAGAATATGTATGAAAAGTTTTCCAAAGCTACTTTATTTCTAGTGTTCAACAATATGCTAATTAAAACCATGTTTTCTGTAGCTGACTGTGTCTGTGCAGAAATAAATTACACAATCTGCAGTGGTTAATACAATAACAGAGTCCATTTAATTGACGTCCTTTCAAAATGGAATTCAAATTAAAAAGTCAGCCAACTGTGTTTTAGTTAAACTTGGTGAATAAATCAATCTTGACTACTTACATGTGAAACAACATCTTTTGATTCTCAGAATCTTATCTTATTCAAAAGGTTGAATGCTTCAGAAGCACTACAGAAAGTACAAATCACCACATCATTCTTTAATCCTTACCAGTGGCTCTGTGGGAGAAGAGGGAGCTTTGTGTAGAGTAGCCAGTCAGCCTCTGTCAGTCCTGTCACCCAGCTGAGAAGAGATTTCACACTGTATTTATGTTTGTTGTGGCTTCCTGTTGATAATGGCTGTGAAATAATGACTTCTGTGAAAATTTCCTCTTGAATGGTTTTTTAAAATAAAATATTTCCTGATAAATGATGCTATCTACATAAACATCTCAACACTGAAGCTCTATGAACTCTCAGACTGGAGAAAGAAACCAACTAGAAGGTCTATCATACAAAAAATTACCTTTTTGAGTTTAGAGTACGAACAAATCACATAGATCAACAATACATTACTGTCGTCTAAAATAACAAGATCATAATTAAAGTTCTAGGCTTGACACAGGAAATTTTTGCTTGGAACCAGGTTTGGGAACTCCGAACAATGACTTGTCTCACTGTAGCGGGTTCAGTTCGTAAACCAGGCAGGAACACCAATTAAGTGTAGTGGTTTTGTTCGCATTTTTTATCTTCTTTGAGGTAAGAATTAGGAGGAATGCAAAGCAGGATCCAAACTTTAAAGAATATAAAGATTTTTATTAACAGAACTAAAAGAAAAAAAGAGTAATAAGGGTCAAAATGAACCTTCAGAACACTTCTCATCCCCCCATCCTCCTCCCTCCTCCCGCTTACAACATAAAGACACAAATTTGGGATTATTTCAGTCTGTTTACCACTTCTGTAATTGTCTTTCATCAGTTCACTTAGGGAGAGGAGTCTCCTTTGCCCATGCTATGGGGTTTCTCCACAAGAAACAGTCTTCTCGTGGCTTCAATGTCACAGCACAACAGTTGCCCGGGGGTGGTTTTCTGCTGGCATGTGTGAGTCCCTTCCCTCGACTTACAGCTTTCCCCACAACTGTTTTTGAGGGTTTAATCTTAGCAAATGGAGTACCATTTTAAGGATGAGCTGTTCAGAAGCAAAGGTTCTCTTCATCTATCTTTGGAATCATCATCTTCATCTCTAGGAACAGAGGTGTTCTTCCATGGGAGCAAGGGTCTTCACTTCATCACTATCTCTCTCTGTTCAGGCTTCTCATTGGATCACAGCTACTTCAACATTTGCTTATTTCAGCACAGGCACCTTTGCTTGTGGCTGCAGTTTGAATGCTCCAACTCTCATGCTTTCATGAAATTACAAAAAGATTCTCTGATGTATCGTAGTCCATCACCATAGCTTTACAAAAGAATTTCAGCTTCTAGGTTTGAAGCATCTCCTCTATCTCCTCTCTCTGGGCTTCAGCTCTTTCTTCTTCACTGACTTTGGTGTGTATCATGGTGTCTTTTCACGTGCCTTTGCCTTTGCCTTTCCTCTGACCTGGGAGAGGACTGATGTCTGCAGGTTTCATTTCTTCTGGGGATCTTAGAGCGCTGAAAAGGTTGATCTTACCCGGGCCTGGGCCTTGCAGCTGGAACTTATCTTTTGCTGGTGGTCACATGATCTCTGCCAAATGGTGGCCAGACCGGAGAGGGGGCCATCCATGCCTCAGGACCGGTTTGCACGGAGCACAGCCATGATTTTGCCAAGCCGGCTGGGGGGGCCGGCCCACAGAGAGCCACTGGGCCGTAGCCCAGCCCCTGCCAGGCTGAGTGGCCCAGCCCAGCCCGGCCCACTGGGCCAAGTGGGCACCCTAGTTACCTGTCCAAGGGCCGGAAGCAAGAGAGCGATTCCCGGGCTTGTTCGTATTTAAATGTGTTTTTTACAGAGGCATGTCCAGCTTCTTAAGTGGCTTAACAAAGTTGTCAATATTCAAATTAGCCAATTGATTAGTTCTGTCAGGTCTGGAGGAAGTTACAACAGCCCCTTGCAAAAACAACACTTCCGTGGCTGGTGGAATTTTTTTTTCTTAACTGAAATCCCAATCTGTGCTAACCCACTACACTCACCCTAACATACATTTATTGTATTACGTATGTATGGAGGCAGACCTGGAAAAGCATTTTTGACAATCTGATTTTCAGACTTTGGCACATATCATTCTCTTTTTGCTCTCTGCAACATCTGGCTTATCTGACATTCTTTGGCAGGACTGAAAATTAATAAATAAAAATGGGTATGGATGGCAGTTCATGTTTTAATTTCTATTTGCAGAATAAGAAAAAATTGTGTCTAATAATAATAATAAATAATATATAGTATAAAATCAGTGTGCCCTGAAACAAACATTACCCTCTCACCACTTTTGATGTTTCCTTTTAGTTTCCTCTTGGTCAAATCAAACTTTTTGAGGCAAAGGTTGAAGAAGTTGATAGATCCTGTGATTCTGATGAAGATTATGAAGCCAGTGGTCGCAGTTTATTATCAACCCATTACACTGTTGTTATTCACCCCAAAGACCAAGGACCCACTTATCTTCTTATAGGATCCAAACATGAGAAGGTAATAAATGGATATTTTTATTGAGTTTCAGTAACACATCTATGAGTATGGTGCTATGATATGAGTATTTCTTGAGGAGGATGAGGAGGACTACAAATCACTTGGCTTGTATTTGGATGTAATGAGAAGGTTCTGCTTTAGTAACATCGATCAGAGTTTGTCTGCAAATCAGTGCTAGTGTAAGTAATCCTTGTTAAAATAGACAAAAATATGGAGGCTTGCCTACGTAAGTAGATGGTGCAGAATATCTTATATGCTGTAATGAGAATTTTGCTCACATACACTAACTTGTAGACAGAGCTGTAGCTGACTTTCCTGAGGCGTTACGGGATACTGGTATCCATTTTCACTGACAAGATTAACATAGCAAAGACTTGCCCTACTCTAGTAAAGGAGCAACGAGAGGTGGGGTTAAAACCATTTTTATTGTTGTTGCTTCATTGTTCGGAAGTAATCTTGTAGACGTTGTTTTGCTTTCTGGCCTTATCCCCAGGTTAGCAGGATCTGGTAGTGATAAAAAACGACTTATGTAAGCCTTTGGAAGAGGAAAGGAAGAATGCCGTGATAATTAGACGTGATTTCTGAGGGTGAAAACTTTTGAAGAGAGCCTTGTCCAATCTTCCTTGCTTAATATTTGTAACACAGAGACCAGGAATACATGTTTATTCAACCAAAGGCAAACTCCTTTGAGCTTCAAATGGAGTGCATGGTAGGGTTTCAAGTTGAGAGCAAAATCCTGAGGAAACGGCTCCTTCCAGCATGGAACAAGTGAGCTGCTATGTTTTTCTGCTTTAGGACACGTGGCTTTATCATCTGACAGTTGCAGCTGGAAGTACCAGTGTAAATGTTGGATCTGAGTTTGAACAACTTCTTTGCAAATTATTAAATGTGGAAGGTGATGCCAGTAAGTTTATTCTCATTTCAACATACTAATCTTCCAATGCTTATTTCCAAAATGTACTTATGAACATTAATTAATTGCAAAATGTATATATTTTATCTGTTTAGCTTCTCAAATTTGGAGACATCCTACCCTTTGCCACAGCAAAGAAGGAATTACTTCCCCTCTTACAACACTGCCATCAGAAGCCTTGCAAACTGAAGCAATTAAATTATTTAAGGTAAAACCATAGAAGATGCCTTTTTTATTAACTGACTATTGTAACTCTTAGCTAAAGAATGGTTATTAGTTGGCTTCCTAGAGATATTCAACAGATAAGAAAAAAGAAAAGAGAAGTTTATTTTTATCTTTAGTGGAAGTAACTAACGAACAGCAGCAAAATGTGCTCATATTATCTCACCAAAGACTATCACTTCCAGTGTAAAGATGACTTTGAGTTGTGAGGGAGCAGTTCAGGCTTTAACTTCTGGTGTTCCTACTTATTTGATAAGTTAGTGATAATGTGCAAGTTCGTAGAAAAATCCATGGCCATCATGAGTGATAACAACTTTACCTTGAAGTTCATAGCTCCAAAGAATCTAACAGCATAGACAGATCTCTGCATTCAGAAAACTCTATCTGAAATACTATTTTTTCAATTAGACTTAGGAAAAAAATAGTAGGCAAAAGTTTTGTTGTAGATACATTTAAGTCATCTGGGAGATATTTTAAAAATCAGAAGACAAAGTAAATTTTAAGGAAGTTGTGGATTATTTCAAACTGAGATAGAAAGCTGGGATTGTACTGTTCTTTTTAATAAAAAGAAAATATTTTCATATGAAGTAGCTGTTCTTAAAAGACCAATTAGATACCCAGTAAGCTAAATACAGAAAATATTCCAGACCAAAATTATTAAAAGTATTTCACAACAGATTTTTTAAATTCACCTTTAAATATTTTTATACACCTTTAAAAGTACACATATATATATATCTATTTCCGAGTGTAGTGAAAATGCTTTATGATTAGGAGACACATACTGGCTCATAACCATTGAGCCACAGCTAGTTTCTTGAGAAATTTTGTCTGCCTTACAGCTTTCCCAGTTGAAGGCCAGATAGGTAGTTGGTGCCAATGAGAGGGAGTGTGCTGCAGTGCCATTAACCTTCTTCCAGTGTATAAAGCCTATTTCAGAGACAAAATAAATTTTTGCTGTTCCTTTATCTGTACGTTGTAAAATAAATTACAGGTTGGAAGGCATGAAGCTTGGATAAATGAACTTTCTCCACAAAACTTACACAAGTCTAAAGAACAAATTCCCTGAAGCATCAGCTATCTAGAGAATTTTGATGTTATGGTTCAGATCTAGAGAGGAATTCAAGACAAGCACTGTATGTTTAGTCACGGCCACTTTTAGGCAAACTTTCCAGCTTGTTTCTCTGCAATGTTTGAAGCACTTCAAAGAAGTACATCCATCTTATTTTCTGCAGTCCTGAAGCATGAAAATTTACAAGGAAATGTACTTCTTTGATAAAAACAAATTTACATCTATTTGGAAATCACTTTTCAGACCTAATTCAAATCACAGACACTTGCCTAAAGTAAATAAATGAGAGATTACTTGTATGACCTTTATTGAAACCTTGCATAAATCAGCTTAGAAGTCAGGTAGGGAATTTATTGAGAAACAGATTAAGTCATGTTTCAATTATTCCATTGCTGATAAAAATAGACTAGAAATAGATTGGGCTTCCATCCAGTTCTTGTATTTTTGCTTATATCCCTTAAAAATGCAACTATTGTATACAGTAAATGCAATGAGTGATACATATGTTTTCTTTGAACACAGCACAACAAATGCTTAACACCTGGCTTTCCTGAGGCCGTACTGGGTATAGGAAAGGTCATACTTAAGCCACAGTAAAAATACCACGGAAAGCCAAGATGTAAATCAGTAGCTCTGAGTTATGGATTTTTTATCTGTGTATATGCTGCCGTGTTGTGCTCACCACTGACAGAAGCATTTTACACTGTCTGGCACTGAGAGCTGTAGACCTTAAATTTCCGAGTCCTGTAGAGGCGTGAGCTGTGTTTAGCATGTTCTTAAACTTGCCTACCACCACAATTGTTCCAACTCCTGTTACAGTTCACTCCATTAGATACAGAGTGAAAAGCATGGGTTGTAGGAGGTGTTCTATCTCGAGTCTCTCTGTATAGCTTTTCATCCATTCTGGCCCCTCTTCACCCCATTTTGCAGAACCAGCAGGGTTTCCTAAGTCTACTGGTAAACTTACTAACTGTTATTGCAATTAAAGTACACTTTTGATATACAGAATATCCTAAAGATTTGTTGTATGTAAACTCACTTGCTTATTATTTTATATCTAGACCTGCCAGTTGTTTATAAATGCTGCAGTTGACTCTCCTGCCATTGATTACCATGTATCTTTGGCCCAAAGTGCTTTGCAGATCTGCCTCACACATCCTGAACTTCAAAATGAGATCTGTTGCCAGCTTATTAAACAGACCAGACGTCGACATCCACAAAACCAGGCAGGACCAATACAGGTAACCCAGTATTTATTTTAATGGTATCCATTTCAGTGGCAATGAAGGAACTACACAGAATGTTTAGGATGGTAAAGAAGCTCTGCTCTTTTGTAGCATCTGCTTAATTAAGATCCAGTTTTCTGCTGCTGTGTCTTCCTGAAACAAAGCTGATGCCATCCTCCAACAACGTATGTGTGTATCTGGTGGTAGAGTATATCTCTGCCCATGCTGTTTGTAAAGGGTGGACATAAAATGGGCTGTCTTCAAGTCAAGTGTTAAGTAAGAATGTATGAAACCAAATTCTCTTTTACTGCTTCTTTCCTATGAGAGGTGCTGCCTCAGGAAGCTTGGTGGGCTAAACCACATGGCAGATGACTCAGTAGCATGAGTGTGAAGAAAAGCTGTGATGCCATGTAATGGAATCTCAGATAAGGCTCAGGGCCTCTGACAGATGTCACCTCTTGTGTGCCATTCTGTTCTGCATGCACCCGGGATGCTGTATTATAAATATATACTTAGAATTTTTCCCTTTGTCCACTGGCAGCTATTCACTGGTATCCAAATATGAATTAAAATTGAACAAGCTTCTCCTCATTTCATAGTACTTGGCTTTGCAGCCTTAATATTTTTTCCTTTGTATTAATTGCTTTTTATACAAACTGAGCTGCTTTCCCATTTCCAGCCCCAAAAGAAACTTGCTGTACACAGGTAAATAGACAGAAAGCATTTGGGCCTTTCAGTGAGGTGATGTGCTTATTTACTCAGCTTTTTCTCTGTGTTTTGTTTTTTTCATTCCTATTTCAACAGTCTCAACTTGGCACAGTAAGCTGCACTGCTGGCCAGCAGCCACAGCAGGAAGTTTTATGTTGTAGGATGTTTAAAACAGTGAATGTATTCCTTTTGTTCAGGGCTTGCAGCTCTTGGCCCTCTGCGTTGGACTCTTTCTGCCCCAGCACCCATTCCTTTGGCTTCTTAAACTTCACTTAAAGAAGAATGCAGATTCCAGGTGTGCCTGAATATTATTACCCAGCCAGTCGGCTGGTCTTTCTGAAGTACCGCGTTTTCAGTCTTTCCTGTAATATATCAGATCTTTTGGCATATATTTTAAAATGAATTTGAATAAAATTGCTACTAAAATGTAGTACATGTTACTTCTGTGCATCACCTGGGAAAGTTATAATTTTTTTTGTTTTTTAAATTTTGCATTGCATACTCTGAGTATATGTTGCAGAGCCGTGAAAACCAAAATATGGCAGTTACACAACACACCCTGAGCCATGTTCATCTTTGGCACGGTTCTGCTGGTCTCAGTAGACTAATTCTCTTTCTAATTCCATATGCAAAAAAATGTATTGGAAATCTCAGAGAGTGAAATCTGAGTGCTCCTCCCATCTGGCCTCTCTAAAAATATTCACTCGCAGTTTACTACCCTTTCAGTGAGTCCCCAGGAAGTGCCTTATTTCTCTTTTTGCCACAGGACTGAATTTGGAAAATATGCAATATATTGCCAGCGCTGCGTAGAACGTACCCAGCAGAATGGAGACCGAGAAGCCAGACCTTCCAGAATGGAAATCCTTTCCACTCTTTTGAGAAATCCCTACCACCATTCACTGCCCTTCAGCATCCCAGTTCATTTCATGAACGGTATATATCAGGTAATTTCATGCAGGCCACAAAATCTGAGTTCTCACAATCCCCTGCTGTCAGCATATACATGAAGCAGTATATCAGAGAGAGAATTTTAAAGTAAACATGGCTCAGGTTTCATCCTGTGCCAGTGCCAGCAATGGCAGGCACAAAGTACTTGTGATCTGATTTGATCAACTAAGAGTAAAAATTTGGGGGGAAATTGTTAGGAGAAAGAAAAAGTAAAACCTCTTAAGAGTGAAAAATGCCAAAACTCTGTTTCTTATTTAACCTGACCACCAGATGAATAAATTAGACTGAAGGAAAAGGAAAGGCATTAAATTCCACTTCCTTTCATCAGACATCTTGGAAGTTAAATATCTCACTGAAGGCTTGGAAGCACAGCTGTAATTCCCATTATCAGTCCTGAAGGATAACCATATTTGTTACAGAACAAACATGGCTCCATTCTTAACTCTTTTGGGATGTCATTAGTCAAAGCCTGTAGGAAACATTCCATGGGCTTCCATGCATGCTGCTTCACATCCTGGTTTGTGTTTCCAGCTGTGAGAGATGGCTGAAAAGACTTCTAACAATTCATAGTATTTATAGACAGAAAGCAACTTTTTATATGAAATCAAAGCTATATCAAATAAATGTTACATTTCAGGTCACAGAAGAACTCTGCATTTTTTCACCTCAAAGTTTCTTAATTGCTTACTGCTTTCCCAGTAAAATGGAAAGAAACCAACGTCCTTTAAATCATCCTGAAGGGTTTGAAAATTGAAGTTTGGAGAAGAAAAGGAGTAACTGCTCATTAGTTATTTACTGCCCAAAATTGTATGGTTCCATCCAAGAGCTAAGAAAATTGTAATTAAATAGATAAATTACTTTAATGAGATCAGGAAATAAGCAATTATAGTGGTATTAAAAACTCTTGTATTAATCTCTGAGCTAGATTCATCAGATTTTTATTTTAATGCCAGCCACCGAGAAGTACCCAACAGAAGTTCAAGATCCATTTTCAAGACATTTTTTTACCAAAACATTTTCAGTATGTCAAATACACAAAAACACCCTCAATACAGATTTAAGTGAACATCAGCCACTGGTATCTGTAAAGAAGCCATTTGCCATCTCTTGGTAAAATGCTTCAATGCCAGTAACAGCAGATAGAAGTTCAGATTTGGGGAAGTAAAATTTAGAAGATTCTCTATATTACTGACCTATGTAATAGTGAGAAAGCAACATTCATAAAATATTTTGGATCTGCCAGTGTAGATCTGCCATCTGATACCCCTCTGAAGTTGCACATGATGAAAAATGATTAACAGATCGCATTTGCTTCTCCACTGTACTGGAAGGTGCAGGAAATTATAATCTTCACTTTTCAAGTGGTAAAAGTCACAAAAAGCTCAGATACTAGACTGCTATCTGTCATATAAATTCTGTAACAGAATTCCAAATGTAGCAAGTGCAAGGAAACCAATTACACTAAACTGACTTCCCATGCGGAAATCTTTTCCAGGCCCTTTATGGCAATTTTTAATTTCCAATGACAGTAATGGATGGAGTGGGTCTTATAGTCCCACCGCTATTCTAGAGGTATTATATTTCAAAATCTTAGATTTAAGGGGGGAACGGATATGAGTTTGATAGCAAAATACATTTTTGCTGCTTTTTTAGGTTGTTGGGTTTGATGCCTCTACCACAGTGGAGGAGTTTTTGAACACCCTGAACCAAGATACAGGGATGAGGAAACCAGCTCAGTCAGGATTTGCACTGTTTTCTGATGATCCCTCTGGCAAGGATATAGAGCACTGTCTTCAAGGAAACATCAAGGTAAACAGAAGCCTTTAATGAGCTCTGCATATAAAAAACCAAAGTATCTTCATTTGACAGAGCTCTCTTTAGACAATGTAAAGGAAAACATTTTTCAGGCTGAAAACTGTCCTTTTTTCTTAATGTGAAAGGAAAGATTTTTTTTAAAGAATCACTTTTTCAATTCCTGAAATTCATTCAGTGACCTATAGTTACAAGCTTTCTCCAAGAGACTCATATTATTCAGAAAAGTAAAAGCTGTGTTGAAACAGAAAAAGTAAGCTGTTACAGTTCTTTGAAACTAAAAAGCAATTAGAGTCAAATGCAGATTTAGAGATTTCGGTGAACATTTTTGATACATCTCCAGAAGATGACTGTGGAGGTCCAAGAAGTCATTGATACTGGCGTGGAGATCCTGGGGAATTAAAAAAATAAATGGTTCCTTCTCTGAATACAGAACGATTTTAGGGTTCAGTTTAAGAAATTCTAATTTTTGGCTTGCCTTTGTTCTGAATTCTGAATTTTAGCTTCCTCTATTGCTAGAATTAAATTCTTTGCAGTAAAGAATGAAAAAATGCAATATAATCTGTGCTTTAGTAAAATACTAGATATTTTTCAAATCTTTTAGCAACTAATAAATAATTAATCTTTTGTACTTCTACCAAGTAGCTTTTTGCATCCTTTGGCCGATGTTCACAGCTGCACTTTTGAGTTCCAGGGTATGGTACAACCTGGCCTTAGTGATAAACAAGCGGTGTCACCACAATCAGAAAAATTACCATATGGAAAGCAAAATTTATAAAAGATGTACTTATTTTCTAGGTAACTGTAACTGTAGAAACTACTCATATTACTTCTTCCAGGGACGCTCTTTTATGAAGGAATGGTGACATGAAGCCCAGCTGGGGTCCTAGGATCTCTGTTCCACGTCCTCCCCATCTGCCTGCCTACCCACTTACACAGCTTGTTGTGAACCACTTTTGGTGCATTTTATAACAAATTTCATGCCAACTTCATAGCAGTTACTAGAAAGGACCTGAAAAACTTGGGCATGCAGCAGAAGGAGAAGGCAGAGATCAAAGGCATTTGATTAATTATATAACAACTCACTCTGTATTATTACACATTCATTGGCAGCTGCTAAATTGAGTATCTGGCCTTTCCATGTTATGGCTCGTTTCCAAAGGTAGTGCAAGTATTACAGGATAAACAAAAACCAAAAATGTTAATTGTTGCAGGATAAACAAAACCCAAAAAAGTTAATTATTAAACACTTTGACTAAGAAATGCAAGTTATACTTCAGTGAGTTTAAAAATTCAAGCTGTGTATGTTTCTAATAGGTGGTATGCAGAGGATATTAAAATAAGTTGACCTCTATTCAGAGGTGTTTTCAAGTAGGAAGACAGGTCAAATCAATTTTGTATTGCTTTCCTTCTAGATCTGTGACATTATTTCAAAATGGGAGCAAGCCTCCAAAGAACAACACCCTGGGAAATGTGAAGGCACAAGGACTGTCCGCCTTACTTACAAAAACAGGTTTGTTCAGCAAGTATAATATCTCTGCCTTGTCCCAAGATTTGTTTTTTAGTTTCTGCAGTTTCTTCATCTGAGAAACACTGGCTGACTTGAAGTTTGCAACAAAAATAGTAAATGGGTGTAACTGGAGAATTTTTTTTTAAATATAGTTACTTTTTTTTTAGTTCTTAAGAGGTGAGCAGGGCTGCAAAAAAACCCCACTGAAGTCAGAAGACTGACGTTAAATATTTACCCACTGGTTCAAGTACAAGTGTTGCTCTGCTAATGTGTTTTGACACTGAAATAAACATGCCACATTCAGAGCAGATACTGCTAATCCTCAGGGCTAATGCATTTCCCTATCTTCTTTATTTAATAACTTTCTGTCTTTTCTGTAGGCTTTACTTTTCAGTTCAAGTTCATGGGGAGACAGACAGAGAGAAGCTGCTGCTAGTGTATCAGACAAATGATCAAATAGTCAATGGACTTTTCCCTGTAAACAAAGAATTAGCGATGGAATTGACAGCCCTTTTAGCTCAGGTAATCTTTATGCATGAATGACTCACACAGCAGTTTTTCAGGAGAAAATCTTAAACAAACTGATCCAGGATTGCTTGACACTCAATTGACCTCCACCTTTTACATATCAGTGTGCAGGAAACAGACTGGGCTGGAATGCTCGTGTAAGGCAGCTCTGGACTGGAGTGGAAATGCTTTACAGCATATGCTGCTGCTGGCATCAGTATCACTAAAATGTGCTTTCCCTCTTACACAGCTGGGCCCTCTTGCATTAAAGATCATGAAATCATGTACCATTTCTTCTTTCACTAGTCCTTCCATAATTTCTGCAAGTTAATTCTCCAAACAGCTGTTCAATGAAAGTCTAAGACTCCTTTATTAAACATGGTCTTGATAAGAACTGTTTTATTTTTTAAAAATTAAAAGCTCAAATGAAGGATTCTGAGAACATTATTTGATGTTGTTATTCAATAAATGTAAACTGATTTGTGTCAGCTGGAGATTTAGTAATCTAAGAGCAGAAGTAATATGTTTGTACAATTTATGTTTGATGTTTAACTTTTTTCTGTGGTATATGGAAAATTAGAAAGAGAAAATCAACAAATTTGTTTTTAGTTATACTGGGTAAAACAGATTAAAAGGTAGTTCATAATATCCAGCTAGAAAATTACTCTGGAGTAACAAAAAACTTTCTTCATGGACTTCCCCTTAGGTAGAGATTGGAGATTTTGAACGGCCTTTCTCAACTCCAGCAGGGCAAGTCACTTCCCAGTCCAAGTCCAACCAAACACTAAAGCAAGTTTTGGAGAGATTCTACCCTAAGAGATACAAGCAGGGTTGTTCAGAGGAACAGTTAAGGTGAGATGGGCTTTTTGATTCATATTCATTAAAGATCTAGGAGTGAAACAAGGACGTTTTAAATTGTCATTGGAAACAACATACTGTTGTGCTATATTTGCCTAAACCTGTGCTTGAAACTCATTTTCTCACTAATCCAAAGAACCCATTTCCTCTGAATGTTTCTAATCTAAACAAAGGACCATCATTAATAACACATTCCAGCAAAAGCTGTAGCAGTTACTACACAGTGTTACAAAACTCAGTGATTTTGAAATTCTTATTTTTCTTATTCAGCAAATCTAAACTCGGTCTGTGCACAGACTAAAGAGTTACTGAAGTAAAGGACATGAGGACGTGGTCTGTTTGTTATTTTAGTGTGCAGTCTCTGGCAGCCAGTCAAAATGGCAGTGTGTAACTTAGCGGACTTACTAGTAAGGTATCACCTAATTTAAAATTAATAACCTGCCAGGCATTTAAAGCAACACCTACTGACATGAAAACGAGCAGACCAGTGTAATAAATTATCCAAAGTCAATGATACAGCAGTTTTGAAGTCAAGTAAAGTTCTTCAGTACAGGGTTGAGAAAATTCAAAGCTATTATTATATACACATAGTAACATTAATACATACTCAGAAGACAATGGGGCATTCAAACTTATGCAATTAATTTCAAAGGATAAATTATAAAAGGTCTCAGATTAGATTAACTCATGGAGGAAAAGTGAAACACCTGTTGAAATGTTTAAGTAGTCCCTACACTACCAGCTGTCAGAGCTGGAGATCTGTGGCAGGGGAAGAATCACTCTGTGCTTGCCCTATTGCCTGTATTTTTTTTGCTTAGGGTGCAGTTTGACTTCATAAACAGTGAGACCAAAGCTGCAAGTGATGGATCTCCCCTCACTACACATTAGCCCTCCCTTTTCTTGGGCTACATCTAATAACCTTATGGCTGCTGGATAAGTCATCCCTGCAGGTCAGTGTCCTAGAAAGATATTCTGGACTGCGGTTTTTTGAGGATTAGTTTTTCCCTAGTATTGAACCAACTCACCAAGGAGCCACAAACTCACAAAAGGAGCCAGAGAAAAAAGCCCCAATGTGAACACGTTGTGCATCAGGAGCAGCCTTTTGGGCAGCAGTGCCCAGACACACTAAAAGGCAGTAGTGCTAAGCCACGTCTTTCACACCTCCTACCAGCCACAGGTAAAGATATGTGCTAAGCTGGATGGATTTTTGGAATGACAACTGACATAGCTGTTGAGTACTGATAAAGGTAGATTGATTCTCTGTAGAGACGCGTTAAAAGCTGTCCCAGACTTTCTGCCTTTATGCTGCAACTGCTACATCAATATTTAATCATAATGTTGTGGAAATTAGAAGATACTTCATAATTTTTATGTGCATTAAAATACTGAATGTAATTTTGGATTTATTTAATACTGTATCAGTGATAGTCGTTGTATTAACTGAAATTATCATTTTAAGAAATGGATTGTTTTGTTGCTCATTAAACTTGCTGTGGGCAAACATTGGAATTCCCTTCAATAAAATTCCCTCCTTCATTTCAACAGACAGCTTTGCCAGCGACTGTCGACAAGATGGATGGCTCTCCGTGGGCACAGTGCTGCAGACTGCCTGCGCATTTATCTCACCGTGGCCAGGAAATGGCCTTTCTTTGGGGCTAAATTGTTTGCAGCAAAAGTAAGACATTGTAATGAGTTTGACTGGGGCTGCAGGGGGGTTAAATATAAATATAATTTGCAAATAGTACTACTTTTTTGTTGAAAATAACTGTGTAATACATAAGCTGATTGAATCTCCTGTCAAATTATTAATTTTTTTGAGTCATACAGTTGTGAAATATAATAGCCATAGTACTAAGTGTGTCATAATAGTAACTTTCCAATACACCTACTGCTTGGTTTACGTTGTTAATCTATATTTCCATTTCCTTATATCTTAGTTTGAGATAGCCTTTTAGGTTTAGACTCTTTTACCTGATAACTAATAGAACACTGAAAAGGTATCATTAACTGGCTGTGGAAGCCGAACCTTGCAGAAACACTAAATGTGGTTAAGGGTATTTAGAGCACTCCCTTCTGTGCTCGCCTCTCTCAATTTCTCTTAACCACTGCTGTCTTAATTCTTTTGATTCAAATAACAGCTCCATTAAACAGAACTGTCACCTCATGCCTTCAGTTTTATTAAGTAATTCCTGAATGTGTGTATGTATACGTACGTATATATATACATATATATAAAAAATAGCTTGTTAGTACTCTGTTCTTTGTGTATGTAGATATATGAGCTAGTGGGCAAACTTCAAGACACCAGATTATTTTATTAATGAGACTATCTATTTTATTGAAGTAAGCACCAGGGTAGGTTTCAAGTGTATTAGGTTGAGTTCATTGTTCTGCCACTGGCCACCTACACAGCTTTGGGCAGGTATTTCAATCCCTTTACTGAAATTTGGACTGAGAGAGAACTGAAGTGAGAACTGTGGATGGAGAGAGGTCCGTAATAGCTGAGAATTAATAATTATTCACATATTGCCTCATTTTGAAGTAGTAACTAAAGAACATTTTTCTTTGTAGCCTCTAGCAACAGCCTCAGGTGAGAAGTCCTTCATATGGTTTGCTGTCCATGAAGATGGCATAAGCATTCTGGATTACAGCTCCATGGTAAGTGAAATTGCTATTTTAAGTTTGGTCAAGATAGATTGTACGTACTAATTATATGGAGAGATTCACCACCATACTATCTAAAAGATGGCATTAGCCTTCCATGCTAAGTTATCTAGTCCTTATCTTAAAGCAAAAATTCATTCCTTTTAAAATGCTTTAATGTTATCATCATTACAGTAGCACTAATAATAGAAGTTAGTAATGAATTCTTTGCACTGAATTTATTTTTGTTTATCAGATACAGTTTTGATATAATTTAATGAAATGTTAATGTTTTAATCATTCAGATGTCAGGAAATCCATAGTTACTCTAATGTTATTACAATAACATTAATTTTCTTTTCCTGGAGACTTAATTTTCCAGTATTATTCATAATACATACACTCTGCAAAGAGCAGTTACTTTAAAAGATTGTTATTTTCATTGTATTATTTTTGTTTAATAGTAGGTAATATAACCCAGTGTTATTTAATTATGTCATTTTAGGCTCAGATTTTTCTTTGATTTGCAATACAAGCTTTCACAGAACACAACTCGTAATCAGTGTAAAAAGCAGTGCCTGAGAAGATCCCTGCTTTCATTTATATCCTGCAAAGAAAAAGAATGGCATGCTGCTATTAGCAAGTGCTAATATTGAATATCAGAAAATTAAAATCTCAGCTTTATAGCTGTGCTGATATGGGCCTTTTCATTACATTTCTTTGCAGTTAAAGAAATAATAAAACAAAGAGTATGAGGAGAGCAAACAGCAGCTCTCAGGGAACAAGCAAAATGTGCTTGCATCAGACTGCAGAGAGCTTTACAAACACTGCCCCTGGAGCTATGGCATTCCTGTAGGACATTGCCAGGTTAAGTATTGGCAGGCCTTACTTGACATTCAAGGAATGCTCAGTTTCCAGGGAACACTGGGATTTTCTGTAGGAAGGATCAGGGGTATCAGAAATAATGTTGCAAGGGGTAGAGATAATATATTTCAAAATTGGGACAAAAAGAGGTTTACTAAGAAAGGGCACTAAGTCAGTTATTGTACAAATGTTGTCTGATGATGAATTTTAAATGCAACTATCTGCAGCAAATTAATATGAGGTGTAACAATAATTAATACTGATCTTAAGTTGAAGGCCTCCATTGTGGTGTTAAATACTGAACAGTAGGAACTGAGGGATGGAAATCTGAGGAGCCTTGAAGAGCATTTATGTTTCATCAGAGACGGGAAAAAAGGAGAACAGAATTTAATTTGTGTGTTTGCAAAGCACATCACTGCACAAAAAGAATACCTGGAGTTAAATTCCTTCAGATGTCTCATACTCTGCCATTTAATTTATTTAGACACTGCTTCAATTTCAAATGGAATTAGTAAGATAACCTTCTCTCAAAGTTAGTCAAGATTTGGGTAAATGGAATTACACACTTGAGTTGAAATCTTCTTACAGTTTTGATCTAATTAATTTGGAATAGAAACAGAGGTCAAACTTAAAAGAGTTATCATCTACAGCAAAAATTCCTCACCATGAAGGTCTAAATGAAGCTGTCCCAAAATTCCCAGTTAATTTCAAGTTTCATAGGAGGCTACCTCCATTAAAAAATACATGTGTAATTGTATTTTAAAAGAAGAATTTGTCATAATCTGTTTTTCTGGCATTGTCCTGCTTAATAGCTTTGTGTTTTGTTCTGGGGGTTTCCTTTTTTCAGCAATTAACAGTTACATACACATATAAGAGCCTGATGACTTTCGGAGGCTATCAAGATGATTTTATGCTGGTTGTTAACAATGCACAGACAAAGGAGAAATCAACTGAAAAACACCTTTTTGCCATGACAAAACCAAAGGTTGGTATATTACCTGAAACAGTTTCCCACCATCTGCTTTTGTTCTATCTCTAGTGGGTAATCCCTAACAGATGTGAAAGATGAAACACTTTCTTTAATCCCAGCCTGCTAGATTACTGACTTTTGCCAGATGATTTTAGAGAGCAAATAATGAGTAACATTAGAGCTAACTGTGACAGTACTGATGTGTTTCTGTTCTTTTCATGTCCCTGTCTATAACATTCCAAATCTTTCATAGAAGGACAAAAAGGCTGCTAGGGACAGAAATTACATGCAGTACCTAAAACTTAGTCTGTTTGCCTAATCAGCACCAGAGATAATTTTATTTTAAAGTATATTTGAGATCTACAGGGAAATTGTAGAACACAAGATCTGAAAGATCAGTCATTTCTTTAAAATCTTAGGATATTTTTCCCTTTGGTTAAAAAAAAAACCAAAAAAAATGCTTTTTAAATCTAGATTTTCTCCTTCACTGGTAAAACTGACTATATTTTTTTAAAAAAACAAAGGTTTTGCTGTTTGTCAGAACAATTTATGAAACAATAGAGAACTGCACATATAAATTTGAGTCAAAACATGATTCTTCATACAAAGAAGCACAGTAAAATACAGGTGTTGAAGTTTCCATCAGATTGTTCCCTTATAGAATCACAGAATGGTTTGGGTTGGAAAGGACCTTAAAGATCACCTAGCTCTGAGCCCCTTGCCTTGGACAGGGACACCTTCCACTAGATGAGGTTGCTCAAAACGTCATCCAAACTGGCCTTGGACACTTCCAGGGATGGACCATTCAAAGCTTCTCTGGGCAACCTGTTCAGTGTCTCAGCAAGGCTCATATGGGTCACAAAGAGAAAATATGATAAAAACCTCCCAGAAGTCTTTATTCCCTTCATCTGAGTTCTCAGAGCACTAGATACTTTCTGGCAAAACTTCTCAGAACATCATCCTTTGGACTTCAAAATCTGTCTCAAAGAAGTCACCTCTGAATCATTTAAGACTGTGGAAGACAAAGTATCTTTGATATATACTGATGGGAATAACATTACATTATTTGCAAAGAGCAGTAAAAAAAGCTTTATTAGTTATCTCCTCTCCCCCCATCATTAATTTGTTAAAGTACAAGTACTTATCCAGTTGATGGTGATTGTCACTTGCTAAAAAGTTAGCTATTTTTTCAGCAGTCAAAACACATCACTGTATTTTTCAAAGAGTTTTGTATGTTCCTGTTATAGATTCTTGAGATCACTCTACTGATTGCCAGCTACATTAACAACTTTCATCAGCTGAAAGGAGCTGCTCATCACCTCTCTGCTCCAGCATTACTGGCACCTCAAAGTGGACAGAAACTCAAGGAAATGGGGAGCCAGCCACTTCTTGCAATCAACAGACCAACTAAGTGTCCCACTTTGTTATGAAAGGATTATGTATCATGATAAAACATCCTTGCTACAGGTTTTCTACATGGATTGAAAACCTTCTGATGTACAAGATGTAGAGCATAAGCAGCTCCATAAACAATAGAAAGGTGGACAGGTTTACATTCGCTTCAGTGCCATATAACAGGAGTAGCTCTTTAATTAAAGCTCTGGCCTGAACTGGAAAGATGATGAGTCAGTTTAAGCGTTATGATTTACTGAGAGTTGCTTGTGCCTCCAGCTCAGAAAAAACACATCTGTTTATAAAGATGAAGAAAGGTGTCATTGGAAACAACTGTATAGATTTTTATAGTTTATAGTAGATATATACTCAGGGACCAAACTGTCTTCAACTCTTCATCCCTATTTTTCAAAATTAGACCAGTTGCATAACTTTCATTCTGAAAAGGAATTTTTGTTTAGAAAAGCAGTCAAATACAAAATACTTTCCACTTCCAGCACCATCCTTATTTGCAATACAAGTATCATGGGACTAAAAGGAACAAATTGTGTATAATTGTTTCTCCTTTGAAAAAAACCAAGCACATAAGCACATCATGTAACTATTACAAATTTAAAGAGTATTCTCATGATACAGTCTTGCCTTTGTTATACAGCTGTTTTACTTGGCAAATCTTCAGCCTTGGTCTGGTAAATTACTAAATAAACCCTCTCTGCTCCAGCCTTTTGAAAAAATATAAATTGGATAGACACTGTATTTAGTATAGTTTGTTAAACAAGACCCTGTACCTAATTTCTCCTTTAATCCAGAATAATAATATAATACAGATGGCAAGACTGACTCATGTGTCTGGGAAGACACAATAAAGAGGCTCTCACACCTGCCAGGTTCAGCAGAAAGGAGGGAATAATCTTTATTATTGACATATCTCACATTCTTATACCCGTCCCAACTCCACAAGGGATTGGAGGACATGTCACTTCCTTCTCAATCCCACTGGAGAAGAAAGATGCTCATCAAAGTTCTCTTATCACAAAAGGAATGAAAAACAGAAAATACCGTTAAGTAAACATTGGCTATTATTTACATGAAACTGTGTGAAAGAATCTGACTCCAAGGTTAAAAACAGAAGGTTTAGCAAAAACCAGGGCAACAGACTCACAATTCAAAACACAAGAATAACACAGAAAACCATTGATTGAAATGTTGTGAGTAAACTTGGAGACCTAAAATCCATGTACAATATGTATAATGTATATTCATGGAGTCAGAATAATATTTACTTCTCGGTTTTCATTTGTATCTATACATTTCTTATTATAATACTAATATAATGTTCTTGCACACTGAAGACATGATGCTGCATCTGCACTATTGGACCTAGGAGCACTTTCCAGTTGACTTTTTCAGCTGCAAGCCTCAGTGCTCCATAGGTCAGATGTATAGAAATTACATCCATTGTTTTGGTTCCAGTTCTCTCTTTTTTGTTCCCATGCAAATAAACCACTTCTGCAGGCTCTGAAATGGATCAGTACCATTCTCTAATAGATAATTTAGGTCCAGCCATAAAGAAGGTACTCAAACATAAATCACTGTTTTGTGGACATTTCAGTTTCCACTTCAGCTCATGGTAATGATCATGGATCATTAATCCCTTACAGCCAGTCCTCACTGGTTTTTGTTTTCATTCTTACTTAAAACTGAAGTAATTTCACAATGGAAGATCTCTGGTTTATGTTCTTTAAACATTTCAAATGCTTATACTTGACAGAAAAGGAATTTTCATCTATTTGCCCTCTATTAAAAGTAGGGAGTATCCTCCTAAAGAATTAAAATAGATTGGAAGGGAGATACAGACCATGAAGAGAACATGGTCTTAAGAAGTGGAGAGGCAAACAGGCAAGCTGAGTTGATAAACTGATTTCTTTAGAAAGCTCTCAAAGTCCTGCCACAGCTACTGAAGTTCACAGGACTCAAGCACCATTTGATGAATGGTACCATGGGCCAACGCTTTCTCTTGAGAATTCCAACCAAACAACACACATACTATATCCAAATGCTTTCACTTTTGCAAAGTGGAAAGAGCTTCCTGGTAACTTCCATGCTTTGGTGGTGGTTGGGACACCAGACCCTTCTCTTTCCACAAGGCAGGGCCAGCAGCAGGAGGTTTTACCTCCTCCTAGGCAGCCAGTCTCCTGCCGTCATCCCGGGAAGCATATTGGGAGCTACAAGAGACCAATGGCATTACTTCTTGTGTTGCACCCCATGGCAAGTGATACAGATCCCATGGTGAAATTCATTTAGGAATTAATGCCCCTTTGCAATCAGCAGATTAATTAACTTCCAAATTTGAGGGGGGAAGAGTGCTTACAAATTCAAACATTACTGCGTCAGGTCATAGTGTAAAGCTTCTCAAATATGATTAAAACTTTCCATTTACAAACACAAAAGTCTTCTTGTAATCATGAAATTATGATAATCTGGAATACTCCAACTAGTGGTCTTTCCTAATTGTCCAGTTTCAAATGAATGTGGCAGATCAGCTTCTGTTATTAGAAGGCAAAAAAGTGGAGCATTTTTCTAGTGAGCTTGTTCATGTAGTTTTTTAAATCCTTGTTGAATTTTAAGACAACATGATAAACAATACAAACAGCTGATGTGCAGATTTGGAGATTTTGAAACAGCTTTCATTAACAGCGTTACAAACAGTTATTCTATAAAGCACTGTAATCTGTGAAGCAGAGTATGACCTTCCTGCTTACTTTTGGGTAGGAAACTCTAGACACTGCTTTGCTTTTCAGTGTTGAGCTCTTGCTGCTGCAGCATGTCCCTACATCATTGTAGTCAGAAGCAATCCATGCATTAGTTCCTTTTTTTTGGCATGACTTTCCAAACTTACTACTGCTAACTGCTCATTATAGGTCACCATTAATCCCATACAGTCACATGACCAGAAATACTGTGTTAATTTTTATGAAATAAATGCACTCCCAGTTACCATGACAACACTGTGTGAAACAATGGAGCTGCTTTCCAGTTTGATTTGCCAGAGTGAGGTTTCTGTAGTGACAGTAACCTCAGCAGACACTTCCCTTCAAGGTAACAGGGTCAATCACAAGTGGAGTCTCTTTCACATGCAAGCACTCTTTCAAACACAGCTCTGCACATCTCAGGGCCTTGCTCCACGGTAATCAAGCTCCAGAGCTACTTAAGGAATACCACACAATGCAAGGCAGCAAAGCTGAAAATTTCACAGTCCAAGCAGATAATCCGTTCTGCCTTCCCCACCCGGCCCAAGCCTCATGAGTGATCCACATCTCAGTCTTGAGTCATCCACCAAAGAAACTCATACTGTGCTACCTAATCCATGACTAAAGCCCAGGTAGGAACCTGACCTTTCTCACCTCAGCAGTGATGATACTGTGGGAGCTGTCAGATGAGCAGCAACATCTGGGACTGTTGCTGGAAAACTTCCCATGCTCAAAGCTTGCAGAACCTAGGTCATAAAAATATTGGCAGGATGGGATTAATATGTTAGCCCATGCAAGGAGACTTCACCTTCTACCATGAACTTCAGAATACCTTTCGTGCTTGCTTTGAGCTAGTGGTCAGAATCAACAATCCATGTAAATGATCAATGAATCTGAGCTTGACAATGACTGAAGAATCACTAGTAAATGTCTGTATAAACAATGACATTGTTTTGAAAAGAGTATTTGGAATGCAATGTAAATTATTGCATTATGCAATATAAATTATATTACTTGAACTTCACTTTGCCTCGTCAATTTTTGAGCAGCAGTACTAGTAAGAGAGCAGCTGATTTCTAGAACAAGGTAGACCCATTTGTAGCACACTTGGCAAATGATAAAGTTATAAGGTTTTAATACAACCCATAAAATTAATGGGTTTTATTATTTTATATTTAAATTTTGTTTAAATTTAAAATAAAAGCATGTATTTCCCTATGAAAGAAGGCTGGTAGGTATTTGGTGTTGGAGTTCCTTGTCAGACTACCACAGTTTTCATAGGTTTTAATTGTTCCTGAAGGAAGAAAATCATTCTTGCATAAAGGAATGCACCACTTAAAGCTTTAGGTAGAGCTTTAATAGTCCATACTGCTTAGTGCAATCCATTAGTTTGAGTTAATCTTAACTAAGGTGATTAGTAACTTAGCAATAATGAATTAGGGAAAAAAAGGTTTGTGTGTGTGTTGGTTTTGGGGTTTTTTTTTTCTACAGTTTATTAGGGCAAAAGAAACGGAGAAAGTTGAAACATAAAATACTGAAAACTCCAATTTAAATTCCAGATTAGCCTTCAGTACATTTACGAACTGTACACCCTTTGACTCTGCTTCCCAGCTCAGATCTGTACTGCAGAATCTTCCAGATTTGCCACCTCTGACAGTGAGTAAGTCACTGTAAAAATACTTTACTTTTTATACTCTTGCTGTTGCAGTAATACCTGCATAGGTCATAGTGCCAGGAGCAATTCCTACCGCAGTTTTGCTCCCTTTGGCAGAGCAAGACCAGCTTTGTCCAGGGTTTTTACTACCTCTAGCTGCTGATTACAGATCAGCACTGGCTTCATATATATACCAAAATATCAGAAGTGTTCTGTTGAACTGAAATTGATGAAAGAAATGCACTTGGACAGACATCAGCATGACCTGTGCTGTACAACACTAAATAATTAAGTTTCTTTCTGGATTTTAATTAGCAAGACCATGGTTTCCATAGGAGGTTAGCAAATTCTTTAAAATATGCATGTAAAAACCTGGAAGTAATTAAAAACAGACAAACATAGCCATATAAAGGTTTCTGGAACTGAAACTGAGTGATTATGCAAGCTGAATTTAGAAAAAAAAAGTCTTATATAAAGAATGAACATTACTGAGGGTCAGTGGAAGGATACATCAGCCTTCTTTGGGTAAGGAAGAAGGAGCAGTTAAAATTAAATCTGAGTTAATCATTATGAATGAGGCCGTTTTCCTGGCTTTGATCAAACAGGTAACTGAATGATTTTAGTTAGGTTTTTCTGTCTCCACTCTCTCAAGAAGCAAAGCAGCTCCTCAGCTACAGAAGATAGCTGTAATTGCTATCCTGGATTTTAGGTCACTTCCCTGATGTAGAACACTTTAGACTTGTTGAGTTCACCTACATCCTACACCCCTTTCATACTCAGGGTCATCCTGCTGTTTTACTGCACCCTTTATATCCTACATTTTAATCCAAGCCCAGCATTTTTGGACTTGAAATTTTTGATAATCTTGAAATAATCTAGCCCCTGTGTGTTACAGTGTCTTACTTTGTATGCCCCTGTAGCTACAAAGTCACAGAATCCCAGAATGGGTCAGTGGGTATTCTGGTCCAACCTCTCTGCTCATGCAGGGTCATCCCAGAGCAAATAGCACAGGATTGTGTCCAGATGGTTCCTGAATACCTCTGGTGATGGAGACTCCACCACCTCTCTGCGCAGCCTGCTCTAGTGCTCAGTCACTTGCACAGTAAAGAAGTTCTTCCTCATGTTCAGGTGCAACTTCTGTGCATCAGTTTCTGCCCATTGCCTCTTGTCCTACTGCTCAGCACCACTGAGCAGAGCCTGGCTCCATCCTCTGACCCCTCTCATCAGATACTGACAGACATTGATGAAGTTCCCTCTCAATTGTCTCTTCTCGAGGCTGAACAGGCCCAGCTCCCTCAGCCTTTCCTCCTAAGAGAGATGCTCCAGTCCCTCAATCACCCTCGTTGCCCTCCGCTGGACAATAAAATAATTACACAGTAATTTTTGTAAAATGACTACACTTACTCTGTTACACAGCAGTTCCCAGGGAGTGGGAACTACTCAGGCCTCGTTTCACTCCCTCCACTGGTAACAAAGCTCACTGAGGGACCATGAGTTTCTCAGGAGCCAGTGCTTAAGGCCGAGGTCAAATAAGACTCCCGGCAGTGTTGTTTACTTATCCCTGGCTTCCTCCACAGCTGGAGTATTTTGTCCCTTCACAAGAGGAGCTACAGTCGAGGTCCCCCGAAGGCCCTCACACTCGCACGGGTACCAAGGCGGGGGAACCCTGAAAACAGATGCAGCCGGGGATCCCAGGAACAGGAGCCGGGGCGGGACCCTCGGAGGAACCTCCACACGAACCCTCCCTCTGCGGGCGGCCGCGGGGCGGGCTGGGCCGAGCGCGGGGCCTCAGCCGGGGTGTGGCCGGGGCGGGCCCGCGGCGCGGCCGCCCGTCCCTCCCAACACCGGAACTACGGCNGGGCCCGCGTCCCGCGCCGCGATGCCCAGGGCCAGGTACCGGGAGCCCTGCCCGGGCTGGTGATGGGGGATCGCTCGCGCTGCCCTGGGGGGAAGGGATCGGCAGCCGGGGAGGACAGCCTGGAAGAGGGAGGCGGGGAAGGAAGAAGGGCTTAAAACGGGCCGTTCCGGCCTCTGCTCCTCAAGCGAGCGGGACCTAGGGCAGGTGGGGCACGCCTGGCCGTTGTCCGGTCTTTCTGTAAGATACCCCACATAAACGGGGTCTGCAGGTGACCACGGGTGAACCTGAGCACGGGGAGCCCTCGTTGCCCCGAGCAGCAGCTTCCCGGGAGCCCGAACGCAGATGGGAGCCCTCCCGAGCCCACCGAGCCGTGCCCGGCTCCTCCGCTGCCGGCGGCCGGGAGCTGCCGGCTCCAGAGGCTGCCAGCCTCCCGCAGGGTCCTGCGGAAAGCCTGGCACGCCACAAAACCTTCTAAAGGTGTCGTCGTACTGCAGTGGGCTGCCCGGGGAGGTGGTGGAGTGACCGGCCCTGAAGGTGTATAAGGAAAGCCCGGACGTGGCACTCGGTCTGGTGGCGTTCGGTCGCAGGTTGGACTCAATGATCTCAGGGGTCTTTTCCCACCGAATGGATTCTGTGATTAAATGTACTCCATGCGAACCTCCCGCTGCACAGCTGGTACGTGCTCAGTGTGTGCCACAAGTGGCTGCTGGGGTTACCGGAGCAATGTCACTTCCGCTGGTTTGGTTAGAAGTACTTCGACCAGTGATGTCATGTGATGTGATGTGAAATAATAATAATAATCTACACCACACTAACTTTCATTTAGATATTTTCAGGAATTATGGTCTAAGGTGTGTGTTTTCTCTAATTATTCTCTTCTTTGTTTTCTTCCAACTAGTGATACTTTATGGGATCTTGCTATAGCTGAAGTGGAGAAGAGAGAAAACCCTGATGATGACAATGTCAAACCAGGAGAAATTTGGGAAAAATCAATATTATTTATGGGAAACAAAAACGGGGTAAACCAAAAGACTATATAATTCTACACTTTTCAAACATAATTTGTGTCAGGGAAAATATCTCATATATTCAGATGTTAAGGTTCACTTAATTTTAAAGACATAATATCTCATGGTCTCATTCTACAGAGAGTTGACATTCCAGAGTGTGAATTCAAATTATGGTTAGAGTTATCAATGATGTGATCATTTTTTGAGGTATGGTTTCATTATTTTTTTAGAGTAACTGCCAGAAATCATGCTACTCTCTTTTAATTATTTCCCCTTGTGAAGGTTTAACTGGTAGGAATCCAGTATAAGTGCATTGATACCAGATTTGTTGTAGATAGAGGCCTTGCCATGCTGCAGTGAATTGTGTCTTTATTATGTCAGACCTATTTGAACATACCTTATCACTGAGTGCAAACTCATTATTTGAGATGCCTAAGGTTGTTTTAACTCCTTGTCTCATAACTTGGTCACTGGTAATTCCATATTTTTTTCTGTTAGCATTTATTTGTTATGTTAATAAGGAAATTTCTGCCTTTTTGACAAAATGAGTCGTATTTTTCAAGAATACAATTTTTCTTTTAAGGATCAGTGTTTGTGCAATCTCTTAATCAGCCATTTACAAAATACCTTTTCCAGAGAACATGACTTTCCAGATTTACCAGAAATTCACTGATTTTTGAGATAGGAAAGGACAGAAGTGAAGAAGTGCTAGCCCCTTCAGTGTGGCATGGTACTCAGTGGCTGCACTTTAACGAAGTAAAGACATATTTTTCTGTATATTTATTTGTATTTTAAGCAATCTTTTTGTTTCCATCTCAACAGTAATAATTAATTCCAGTGGAAACTACATATTACATAAATGTGTTATTAATAATTAAAAACTGTTTAACAGTTTAAAGAGTTGGTCTAATTGATCACTAATATCTCATTCAAGTGCACTGTTCCTATTACTGTATTTGTCATGTCTATTGGTTTATACTTATAATAATGGTAGTGTACCTTGATTCTGATTGAAAATTGGACTTAAGTTTCCACTATAAGGCTGCAAACAGTTACATGCATTTGCAGTTTTCTGGTACTTTATTATTGGAATGTTAAATGAATTTGACTTAGTGATACAACTTTATGCTTTAAAGTAGAGTTCTCCTTTGTTTTTAATTTCCAGGGAAAGACCACTATTATACTGAGGTGCCTTGAGAGGTACGTGTTAAATATTTTAAAGCAGTTTTCAGCTGTAGAGTAGAATTTGACATAAACAGTCACATTGTGTGATAATTCATAATATATGCATGCAGGTGTGTTCTGTGACTGGTTGATCACTTAGGGATGAACTTATTTCCCTTCCCTTCATTATAACCTGTCAGGTGACCTTTTCAGCCCTTCTCCAGTGTCAGCTGAAATGACTCATTTCTTTGGGCTGGTGCTGCTGCTTCTCTTGTCTTCTGTACCTGACACCCCCTGTCTAAAAGTGTCCTCTCTGTATTGCTGTCTCTAAGCCAAATTCTGAACTGACTGACAAATACAATTTAGTAAGCGTAGAATTAAGCTCCTTTCTTTAGAGGATCTTGACAAAATTAAGTTACTTTTCCTTTAGGGAAGAGTCTCCAAAGCCAACATTAGCCTTGGAATATACTTTTGGAAGAAGGGCAAGGAGACACAATGCAGTGAGTATAAAGTATCATTTACCATATTTTTAAATATATACACACACCTAAAAATAACATAAAGAAACTCTTTTGCAGCCTAAAGATGTAGCTCATTTTTGGGAACTAGGTGGTGGAACCTCATTAGTGGAACTCATTCGAATACCAATCACTACCCACAACATAAGGTAAGTATAAATATTACAATTCCAGAGTTTATTTGAGCTTTCCTCCAAACCTTAGTAAATCTCTAGACCTTTTTTTCTTGTTCTGTGAAAAACCCTTTCAAAGTGTAAGATAGAAAATTTATGGGGTTTTGCTAAAAATCATTGTAATACCATGATGCTTTGCTTTGGCCTTCTTTTTCATGCTTCTCTCCTAAATAAACAAGTTCTAAATAATCTTAACAAAACAAAGCAGTAACATGGAGGAACTAGGTCGGCCTTAAGTAGATAGAACAAGAAACACAGAAAAAGAGAAGACATAGTATCTTTATGCTCAATGAGAGAGCAAGAAAACAGGCTTGGGGGCATATGAAAAATAAAATCTTGCTTCCTACTTCTGGGTGCAAACAGAGATGCTCTTTCTGTGACAGGTATTTTAGGGTGAAAACCAAGGCCAAAAATTGTAACCAAAAAAATCTCAGAATTTTTGGGAAATGACCTTTTAATAAGCAGGTCATTTCCCAACAGAGAGATGAGGTTTCCAAGAGGAACTAAAGCTACTGAAATTATTTGAAAACAAAAGGAAACAGGAATTTAGATAAGAGAATGTAGTGAGAAAAATCCATTAAAGTAATGGATAGGAGAAGAAGAAATGCATGAGAAGTTGCATGAAGAAATGACAAGGTTATAGGGAGTGCTTTTTATGGGGTTTTTTTTTTTGTTAGGGAGGATAGGAGTTGAAAGGGGAGAAAAGGATCAAAAGGTAGGTTTTGTATTATGACATATTGTTCTATTTCATTGGTATTGAGCTTTAACTTCTGTGGGGAAGAAAAAGGAGGGATATCATATTTATCAGGTACATTTGCTATCGTTTTGACAACTGAGATAATGCCATTATTTACTGAGAGACTAAAGAAGAAGGAATAAAAATAAAACACTTCTGGCATGTGGAGCCCTTTGTTTCTAGAAGAGCTTGGGAGAGAAAAAATTAAGTATAATTGTTCAGCCCTTGACTAAATTAAATAATTGAGCTCTACCTCCATCAGTCTTTTCTTCCTTTTTTACTGATAAGGGATGATGTGGACAATATTCAGATTCTTTGCAGGGATAGCAATGTTCTGTAAGAACAATTCACTTCTATTCACAAGGTAATATATTATTAACATGCTAGTAAAAATTCTACCATTTCAACTTAAATGTAAGTGCTTTTTGCTGGTTTTGTCATCACTGTAGTAAAGCAATTTGCTTGTTTAAAAATTCCATAAACTAGATCTTGTTTCATCAAGAGACTTTTCACCAGATTTTTTTTCCCCCACAGCATCTTAAAATGAAATTGAACACTCTGTTTGTTTGTAGCTTTTGTAATACCACTCTGGTCTGGGATCTCTTTTTTCAAGTCAGACTGGAATGTGATAGAATGATGGCATCCATTCAGATTACTGCATTTGCAATGATCTTTACAGTTGCACTTTAATGTAGCTGGTGTTTCAAGAGGCAAGGGTTTAGAAAGAGAGAACCTAGAAAGAGATGTAAAACATTTCTCATCAACAGTCCACCTTTAAAAGCCTGGTAGTAGCTAAGGATGTCATGAGTACTCTTTTATCTTCCATTTATCTTTCAGAAGACTTTTCTCATGCACCCATTCGAGGTTCCAACAAAGTGTCGCAATCCATGACACAGAATATTGTCCTTAACCAGGTTTTTTTCATTTCATATTAGAAAAGAAAATGAAAGGGAACTTTCTAATACAGGTAATAGTTAGGAAAGATGCTAGCCATTGGCTAACATTGCTTGGTCTGGGGTTGTAGACTTAGGAGATGGCAGGGATACATGACAGCAGAAATCCTCAGTCATACAGGAAGAAGGAACTACATGGGCTGAGGATATGTGCATGTTTTACTGTTTTGAAGACAGTCCCAAAAAAAAATGTTTGATGGAAAGTTGCCAAAATAATAGTTCTGAACAAGAGACAAGGGAAAGGTTTCTTCAGAGTGCAGAATATCCCTAAAAGCCATCTTGCTTTGCTGTCACATTTAATTCTATCTTAGCAGTTGCATGTTCACATTTGTACTACAGGTATGGTTTTTATAAAAATGCTGATTGCCTCGTGCACTAAATATGTGCCCAAATAATGCCTATTTAATAGGTCATTTGCTGTAGTTCTGGTATTGGATCTCTCCAAACCTGATGAGCTCTGGACTACTATGGAGAGCCTTCTGCAGGTCACCAGGAACCACGTGAACAAAATTTTAACCAAACTAGAAAAGACAAACCCTGAAGTAGCTGCTGAAATTAAACAGAGAATGTGGAACGATCTGCGGAGGGATCACCCTGTAAGTTACTTCTAATATTTTCTCCAGATGTCACAGGCCTTTATACAGTTAAAGATAATGCTTTTGAAAATCATAAACAACTCTTTTAGATTTTTATGCATGACTGAAAATCCATTTGATGTAGATGAACCTGTTCACTGGAAAATTATAGCAATTTAATAAAAATTCAATAAGAGCAGAAACAAGGAAAGAAGGTTTCTTATATCTTTTTGTTAGATATCTAATGTGATTGTTATGGCATGTTACACCAATCAAAAGAAATAGTTTTAGAGTAGCAGTTTGCTTTTTTTCCCCCCTCATCTTTTTAAAATGAAGATGAAAACTAGAATGTACAAAAGTCATCTAGCAAGAGACTAGCTGAAGGTACAAATTTAAGCAAAGAATATAGTTATAACAGCCATCAACATGACTATATACTTTGCATTTATTTAAATGTCTATCACAAACTCAATGCCTTTTGATAATCTGACAACTAATTAAATTATAAAGTTTCAGAAATGTTAACATCAGTCCTTTAAACATAATTGCTAACTAAATCTCTGGAAAAGCTAAACTAGATTATGCGCAATAGAAATGAAAAGTCATTGTGCATTAAACCTCTGCAAATGTTGTGTGTATATAATGCATAAATAAGTATTCAACAATTCAAAAACCTGGCATGTAAATCTAGTTACTGTAACTTCTATAAAATGCTTCAATACACCAAATGCATGTAGAGCTCAGAAATTTAAAAGTAACTGAAAATATATATGAGAAAGCACTCTGTAAATTTTGAGTATGGGGTTTGATATTGGGATTGCTATTTTGTTTTTTACTTTTAGAGAAGGTAATTCACAAAAAGAAAACACCTACATGCATAGCTGGCAATAAATTATGACCACAGTGTCAAGTTTGCATATAGGGGCTTACACATCAGAAAACTGCAAGCTCATTGCAATAAAGAAAAATAATAATGCTATTAATTGTTAAGAAAACTTGTTTTTCTTGCCATATAGGAAACAAAATTATACCTTCTAAACCAGAATTTCTGTTTAGCTTCCATTATCAAACATATCAATAATGCAAATTAAATGTTATATTACTGCTTGGTTCTATTCTTACTTTCATCATTGTTCAAAGAAAAATTGTGCCAATTTTGTGTAAGAAAATACTATCTTTTATAGTCAAATTAAATGACAGTTTATGGAGATTTTTATGTGCCTTTTAATGGCTAAACATATTTTATCATAAACAGGAATCAATGTAATACTTATATTTTAAAAATTAGCTATATTTCATTGGCCTGGCTAAAGAATTATTTGCTATGATGATAACGTGTATTAATTGCAGACCTTGTTTAAAAAGGGTGGATGCATCTAAAGTACTCCATAGTCAAAAATAAACTCCACAGTCAGAACATGAATAGGGTTCAATATACTAATTTTAAGGTTTCTGATGTTATCCCAAGTTTTCCTCTTAGTTAAGAAACAAAGCCTTTTCAATTTTATATTCTATATACTCATTTTTAAGTTGCAATAGTTTTGCTCAAAGCTTTTGCTTTGACAGTGTATGAGTGAAGCCATTATCTACTATTATCTACTATCTACTATCTACTAGCCATCATCTACTCTCCGAGTAGAGGATTTTCAATATGTGCAGCTTCTTTCAACATTCTGTCATTGAAGCTGTGTGTGAAACAACTGGGGTTAGGAGGGAGCAGTTGGACCAACCTGTGCTACAACACATCTCTCACTGCTGCAGCCAAAGCAGCTTGAATAAAGAACTGCCTGAACACACCAGGGGGTTGTCTTGTTTCATATGGACTACAGAAAACCTTCCAGATCACCTGAGGATTCTTGTCATTTACTTATTGAAACTTTTATCACAAGTTAGCTATTCAGCTGTAAAACTACACTCTCTGGCCTGTTTTCCTCCATTGATACTGATTCACATTTTCAAGTTTGTTGGATGATGTTTCATCTTTGTGCTGGTATCAAATATTTGAAATTCACATTAAATATTGTTTAAGTGTTTGGAAAATGTGATGTGGGGAGGACAAATATGTGACACAAGCAAATCATTCCACTCATTTTTCTTGAGATTCTGTCTGTATGTTTTTAGATTTTATCCAAGGAAGTAGAATGTGTCAAAAAGCCAGTTCTACTAATCCAGTCTGGGAGGTGTTCTGTGAACACATGAGATTTTTCCTCTCTTTCTTTTCCATCTAATGTTGGAATATGTAGTGTAAGAGCCCTTTCATGCTAGTAAGTGATCTGACTGCTCAGAGGGATTATTTCCTGACCGTTTAGGAAGAAAATGGGGAAATGGTAGAATATAATATGGATATTGCATTAAAGTCAATTTGTGTATCTTAAGGTTTGGAAAACCTTGTCTTCTGTGAATTAATTTTAACCCTTTTCAGTTGCTTTAACAGTATCTTTGACAGTTTGTTTACAGTTCTTAACCTGTCCTATATCTTTTTAACAGGACTATGCATTAGTTGACCCTTTTCCAATGCCCTTGGTGATAATTGGAAGCAAATATGATATTTTTTATGTAAGTAATACTTAAGTACATTTTTAATAATTAAAATATTCCCAGTAAATACTCTATATACTAAAATTTCACAATATAATAGTAATCTTTTGAACTAAAGTGTGGACAGCCAGCCTTCCACCATAAAAAAAAAAATGTTTCCATCCAACAGCATTAAGGAAGGTGTACTGTCATTCCTTCACCAAAAACCCCTAAACTGATGATTTTTGAGATGTACTTAGAAAATATTGAGACACAAGTTGCTGCAGACCAAAAAGGGAAGCAAGAAAACACCATGTTGATGATTTCCTTTTATAACGAGAGAAATCCAGCTCCATGTGTCCCTTGTGACAGCAGCTGTAAGTTTATGGCAGTGAAAGAGGGGTGTATCTCAAGTCAGCTGATCAGAGTATTTTGGTAGTAACAAATAAACTCTCATTTCAGTCTGGAACTTCTTTTAAAGTACTTCCTAAGTTTCTAGAGACAAATGAGTAATTGCATCTTTTATAGAGGGGCAGAAAGAAATGTCATAGTACTGCTGCATTCTCTCCCAGGACGTAAAAAACCCAACCAAACGCATACTCACAGCACTTGATCATGAGAAACTAGGACAGTATATTTGATTTTTAGCAGTCATGCTGGCAGCCTGTGCTTTTTTGGATGACTACACAGTGCCCTGATACCTGGCTGACTCTGAGTTACTTAATTCTTTATTAATAAGGGACTTGCCTTCTCTCATACCAAAGCTTTATGCTGAGCCATGATCTCCTTAAGTGACTCTCATGTAATAAGGATAAAATGCCAACCTGATTCCTTTGGGGGTCTATGGACTGACTGCTGCAGGCTTCACTGGGACCAAGTTTTCACCCATTTTATCCAGGGAAGGCCATCTCTATGATCTTAGATTAAAGAAACATAGATGAAAAGATATTTTGATGCACCTTTCATATCTTGCAGGTATTAGAATTTAGAGAGCATATACCCAAAGTGTTACTTAAAGATTTACTTTTCTTTCACAAAAAGAAAAAAAATCTTTATTCTTCTAGTAGGCAGCATTTCTACTTCTAAAAATTTAAAACAAAATCAAACAAATAAATTGAAAGTTAAATGTGCATTCTCAATTAAAAAACTTTTCCTGAACTAACATACTGCCTGAATTAGGTTCCCTCTGTAAAAAAGAAACAAAGAGAAATTGTGACATTTCTTTTCAGAGTAGGCTGTTACTGATTGTGTCTTAAGATATAATTATGCTGACAGCTGAAAACCTTATATATTGTAGCTTAAGTGCATTGCAGTTTATATTTTAAAAAAGAAAAGTTCTAACTGTAATATTTTGGGTTTTGTTTCTTACATCTGTGTTCCAATATCAACTTTTTCAGGAGTTTGACTCTGAAATGAGGAAAATAATAAGCAAGACACTTCGATTTGTTTCACATTATTATGGAGCATCATTAGTGGTATGTATATTCACTTTCTATTTAAAGATAGAGAAGATGAACAATATTTCTGTTACAAAAAAATATTTTTTAAAATAGTAATGTAAAACTCCTAGAGAAAATGGGATTTCATTGGTTTTACAGTAGCTTTCTTCATGAGGCTATCTGTTGAACAAGTCAGAGTACTGGCAGGGGATGGACCGACATGTCTTGTGAACAAATAAACTACAAAATTCCCAGTATCAACAAAAACTGAATGAAAATAGTTACTTGTTAGCCAACTCAGTTCCTGCATTGAGTTTACTGCATCCTGGGCAATTTTGTTTTTGGTACAAGAAAGGACAATGGGCAAAAGTGATTGTCTTAGATTAATCTGAATTAGAGAACTGGCCCTTTTGGTAGAGGCACGAGCTTACATCAAGTGACCCAGCTTTGGCAGATTTAAAAACAACAGCTCACTTTAACAGTAGTTTATGTATACCAGATTACTACACTTAGGGTGTTGAAGAAGAAGGACAAAGCTTCCTTGCAGAAGTGGGAAGAAGGATGCCAACATGAGGACAATGAAGTATTTATTTTAGTTTGTCAGATCATCCTCTGAGTAGACAGAAATGCATGCTGAGATTCACAGTCCAAAAATGCTGCCTCTTGGGCTCACTGTGCATCAAAAAATGGGTCTAATTGTGTCAACCATCATTTAGGTAATAAATAATATTCAATAGTAGCTTAGTGATTATCAAAACAACTTATGTTCACTTTACATCCTTAAAATCCCAGCATGTCCTTTTGCATCCATGTAAACCTTTTTCACTCTGACACAGGAATTTGTCTTCTGTTAACTGAGAATACAGCTGTCTTGGTTGGGGTTTTTTTAGTCCTTAAGCATTATTGTGATTAAAAATTAAAACTAGAATACTAAAACTCTTTAGCTGCTAAATCCTGATTGTCATTGAAATGAGAGGGAGAAACTTAATTTCCCACAGCAGGGATCTGACTTCTTTCTCAAAGACATGAATCTGTTAGGATACAAAAGCCCTTAGACAGGAAGAAGCACGTTGTTTGAGAATATATTTTGAGAACTACTTTCTGATAAATCTGTACCATTCTGCCACTTCAAAGCTGCTTTTATGATAATTATATAGTTATTCATTACATTTCTAAATGTTTATGGTATTCTGGATCATTTTTAGTGTAATTTAAAATCTTAACTCATTAGTTTTGGGCAAAAGATTTGTATCTCGTGCATATTTCAAAAGTTTTGAATCAGTATTTTAAAATTTATTCTTTAATCTTTATTTATGCTACTTTTTAATTTAATCTTTCTTGAGCTATATATTCAGTAACAAATACATTCATGTTATTGAAAAGGAATGTGAGATTTTTATTCTAATCAATTCAGTGAACATATATACCAGATTTATTAAGATCAGGAATTAGCAAGGCTCTATCCTCTTTGTAGATGGCAAAATGTAATATATCTATGGTGGAAGTTCATAATGTGTATTTTGTTTTCTGATTCATTTAGTTTACCAGTAAATCTGAGGCTCTCCTGCTGAAAGCCCGTGCTCTTATTAATCACTTGGCATTTGGCTATGATAAAAGGTAACATTATTGTTCAGTTATTAAATGTCTTGCCCAGAGCCTAAAATTACTTAATAAAAATTATTTTAATAATAAAAACTTTTCTTAAATATGATCTCTGAAAGATTTTTGTTCATGGACTTTGACTCCTGTGACTCAGCTGCCTACCTCTTCTAAGGACAGTGGTAACTCCTTGGTTTGGTCCTCAAACTGATGAATTAAAAATGTGGTTACCACTGGAATGGAGTACTTTTTTATTTACATGTATTTTATATGCAAACCCCAGTAAGACTCTAGTCTTGCCTAGAATAATGTCATTTTTTGTTGACTGCTAAATGCTCACTTGATACATTTTCTTTTTTTCTGCTTAGCAAATCTCTATCAGTGGATCCCAGCAAACCTCTCTTTATTCCAGCAGGCCTGGATTCCATGAGCCAAATAGGTTAGAACATTTCCTGTTCATTGTGTTTGTTGCTTAACTGTTTTGAAAACAAGGAAAACATTTTAAGCAAATAAGTAAATTACAGCACATCATTATCAGTTTTAACAGATTATTGAAGGAAATGGCTTAGAGATTTTAAAATCGTGATTCAGTATATTACTGAGAACTATTTGTGCAGGTTTGTTAAGCAGTTTAATAAAGTCGCTGGACTATGTAAAACAGTAAAGTACCAATAAGCTTAGATCTGAAAGAAAATAAAATATACAAAACCTCTGAGCCCATTTCATGGTAGGAGATCAATTTTTTTTCAAACCTGTTGCAGCTTGTCAGTGTAGAAGGTAAAATACTAAATTAGAAGGAGCATTATACAAAATTATTCTGTGATTTATGTTGTTATGACAACACACTTGTCTTACGTGTGCTGTGATCCTCAGGACCACCACCTGCCTCTGACAGTGATCTTGGAAAGATGCGTGCCAACACGCCTTTGGAACTATGGAAAAAAGTATTTGAGAAAACATTTCCTCCCAAGGTAGGGATGTACCTGCCACACACAGAGCTGCTTTTCTCACAGAATAACAGCAATATCCCTACTCATTGTTGTCTTTCAAGTCCACTGATTGAAATTTCGTTCTCACTTAGCAGTTCTGTTTAATACAATTTTAAAAGATAGAGATTTGTATGTAGTGGTGCTTCTACATCTTCAGTCCCCTTCCTACATTTAGAAATTATGAAAGATGCTGTTCTCAGTATAATATGCCCCAATACAATAAAGAGTAAACATCTCAGAAACTGTACAGAAGTGTTATTTTTCATGTTACTTTTCCTCACAGCCTTTAAAAACACAATAAACAAATGCTTCCTCCTGCACCCACCTCTCCAAGTAATTCTTGAACTCCCCCTGAAACAGCTAGAGAAATGAATTACACCTCATCTTGCAGGCTCCATCGCTGTTCATCAGTGGATCAGTCTAATTAAAGATTCGAACATTTGCCAGATAGATTCACAGTCTTCTATTTTGGTTCCAAAAAAGGCTTTAAACTTTGAAGCTGTTTTTATGCATTGTTAAATTTCTTTCTCCATTGCTTCATCTAAAAAGCAGAATTCTGTTTTATTTTACTCCATCACTGGTATTATTGCCTTCTTGCTACTTTCCATTTGATATGAACAAGGAGAAATGAGCAGGACAACATTTTTAAAAACCCTCCTTATTTGATAGCTTTTCTTAGTGTATTTCCTTCTTCGGAATTCAAGTTACAGTTCGCTCAAGTTTAGGAAATGAAAATTCAGGTATTTGGTAAAGATAGCAATCAATTTTCATTTACTGAAGTAATGCTTCTGATAACCAAAAGTGAATTCTAGTCATGAGTATTAAATATTTTAGCAAGGGCAACCTCAACTTTGCCCAAATGTCATGGACCAGAAAGGATATTTTCATTTTGAGGCTCAAGAATAATAACCAACTACCAAAATAAGAATACTTTCTGTCCTTTAAGATCTAGCTGCCCTATTACTTTCCCATCATCTTACTGATAGAACAGCTATTTTTAAAAAAAGAATCTGTGTCCTGTAGCACAAGATTGTTGCATAAATGCGAGCTTTTAATATATTTGTATTAAAAGCAAATACTTTCACTTCTATAGTGTGTTTTTTTTCAGATTAAAAGAAGATAAATTCTATCATTTGCGGTTTTGTCTTTTCTCCTTTTAGAGTTTCTGTGCTTTACAAGATACCAAGGACCCTGCACAGGATATTCAATATGCTGAGTATGAAGTTGATGTCATGAGAGCTCAGAAAAACCAGGTGTGTGGTAATTCTCCAATTGCTGTTCACAGTCAGGTATTCCAGAACCACCCGCACTGCTAAACTAATAGCATATACTCGTACCTCCCCTTTCGGCCCCTAAATAACTTCTGTTTTAGATTGCAGTTTAAAAGTTGGTTGTGATTTTTTTTTTCCGTTGTTAGATACTAAGCTAGTAGAGCATTGTTAGATCTCAAAGTTTCGGCTCTGAGTTTCTTTAGAAATTAATAATTCAAATTTTCCCTCTAACTGTTCTTTAGAATTACCTCACTAAAATGATCTTGAAGCAAAACTTTGAAGCTTTCTTGACAGTACTTTCCTCATTTCTTCACCCTGTACTCTCATTGGAGTGTTGACTGTCAGAAAATGTAGAAAGATCTGGGGTGGGGACTGTTTACTTCTGTCTTTCTCCTTCAAAACTTATTTAATTGGAAAGATAGAGAGGATAACATTTCTAACTCAAATTTGCAGGCTATGTACATTTTATCTTAAACAGAGTGAATGGAATTGTTCCACTCAGTGATATGTGGCTTAACACCTGAATTCCAGGAGAGACCTTTAGTGGGGAAAGGATCTTTTATTTTTTCTTACTAATTTTGTAGTGTTTCTGCCTTTCTCTAGATTAGTGGGGAATTAATTTTATAGAAAAATTCTGTGCCAGACTACATGAAGGTTAAAACATTGCCTTGCAGCCATCAGTAGATAACATCACCTGAGTAGCGGTACCGTATATAAGAGTCTTCATCAGTACCATAGGTATGGGTCTGTTAAAATCAATCCAAGATTTATCCAAAGAATAAAGCATTTCAAAAATCCCCTGCAGCCTTTGAACGTGCACATTACCTGTAATATCCTATTAATGTAGGTATCAGCTCTGAATTGCTGTCACATCAAGAGCAGTCTTAGAAATCATTAAAATTTGTAAAGCATGCTGCTTTTGGAATTCATAAAACAAACATACTCAGTATAGCTACATATCTCAAAATAACTATATAGTGTAGTAGGTTTGTTATTTTTAGATAGTAATGTGTTGCAAAAGAAGATACTGGTATGCATTGATGAAATCATACAGGAAATTATTAATTTTCTGTTTTTAAACAAAAGAGAAAGGCTTTTAGAATCTTTATCTGTTCAAGGGTGTTGCAAACCAGTATAGCTTCTTTTTGTTGGACTACTACAAGTAATTTGAGCATTAAAGAGAAAATTACTTTTGTTATCTGCAGCTATTTCCTAAGTTTCTATCACAAAGTTTAATTTTTACAAGATTATTTGCACATTATTAAAATGTTTCATACACCAAGAATTTGAAACGCACCAAGATGGAAATATAAGAAAAGAAAAGAACTCTCTAGTCGCAGTGTTTCTTGAAGAGTCTTTCTGTTTTCCAGTTCAATGGAAAGTGGCACAAAAATCTTATTGTTAAAGCAACACTTTAAATAACTCTGACATTCATTACAGAGTCTCATGGTATCTCTTGTGTAGGAGAATCAGTATATTAAGGTGGTCAATATGAAATCATGGGACATAATGCAAAATTCAAAGTTTCACGTGATGACAGTGAATGTTTTCATGTTATCATTTTTCTGGGTTACTTTCGGTTAATTAATGTTACTTTGGACTCCAGGTGATAGCCTGTTCGCTTGTTTATCTCAAAGATAAGCTTTAAAAGAAAAATAAGCACAAAATAAGCAAGGAAAGCAAAACACAGCCCCTGTCACTGCATCTGGTAGAAGAATCAGCAACACCTGACTGACTCAGTCTTGGTCAGGACTGCTTGATAATACTCTAATAGATTTATAAATAACTGTGTGTAATAGATTTATAAATAAAGTTTAAATAAATCATTTCCAACTCTATAATTCTGGTTGAAGGATTTGCCTGCATTTTAATAGAGTAAAAGATTGAATGATTAAGTATAAAATAAGAAAACATTTTAAAAAAATTAAAATCAAGAAAGTCTCTGGCTGACTCTTAGGTCCTGTCAGCCAGCATTTATTGGAGATGCTTTTTGGCTGTAGAAGTTTAGAGTCTAGTTCATCAACATTCTGCCATAACTGTTTTCTTTTAGACCAGATTATTTGGCCTCCTTAATATTTTCAGAGTTAACTATGAGATGTACTACTCTTTCTAAACATTTTTGCTCTGGAAAGCTCTCGGAGGCTGTCTTTCCTCACTGTGCCTTTCTCCAAGATGGAGCACATCTTTCTTTCTCAGCTATGTCTTTCCAGGAGTCTTTTCCTAGTTCTTGCCCCACAGACATACATGGTACAGGTTTGTATCAAACAGTGCTGTTGGAATTGTTTGCTGCTTTTTCATTCTCTGTAATTAAGCTCTGAGGGAGAATACAGCACCAGGGACCCTACTGAAATTTACATTTCTAATGTAATTCTTAACTAGCAGATTTTCTCCAGGAGTTACTGGAATTTTGTGGGTTTTGCAGGGCTTTCAAGATTTTTTTAAAAAATTCATTTTGTGTACTTATTAGGCCTTAAATGTCTAGGTTTTGGTTGATTCTTCATATATAAACCACATGGCAAAATTGTCATCCTCTATCCATTCCCTGTTAGATTTTTGGCTTTTGATGCTTTCAGGTCACCTTAATTTGGTTTTTGGCACACACATAACTTGAATAAGAGTGAGATCTTTTAAAATAATATTGCTGGTTAGAGCTATACACATATTACCTGCACCTGTGATGAATCTACAGGGAGCATGAAAGTCTTGTTCCTTAGTTCCTTCTAAAAGTTTGTGGCAATGAGAGCCTGGCACATGGGAACGCCTGTTCCTTTTCCCTCAGAAATGCTCTCTGCCATTGATGTAAGTACTCTGAGGTGTCTTTTTGAAGGTTTTTCTTTGTCGTCTCTTATGCCTTCACTGCTAATACTCGAAGTAGGTGCTTGGACCTTTTGATCTGGACATTTGAGTGCAGTTTCATTCATTGATGCAACAGATAAAGTTAACCTTGAGCTCAAAGAACTGGAGAGCCTCCTACTCAGCTACTTCAGTGCAGTGCCAAAGTTCACGCTGAGTAGTCCTTGTTACACAGAGCTATTACTTCAGGGATTGGTGCCAGTTTTAGCTGAAGACTCTTGCCATGAAGTAAAGTTGGAAAAGTAGATGCCTGGTGCCATTTGGTATCAGCTAACAAGAAGTCATGGAAGCAGATCTCAACAGACACGGATGTAACTGTTAAGACTTTGAAAAGCCATCAACACAAGAAGATTGTATGCATTTCCCCTAAAATTGCAGTGACTTGATCAACCATGTCACTCACCACCAAATGTCACCTCCATGTCAGGTATCAGCTGACAGGGGGAGTGTGTTGGCCAACAGAATGACAGCCGTATTTTTTCAGCATCCTTTGCTGACATGAGCATATTGCTGAACTTCAGGAGACCATTTCAATCTCATTCCACAAAACAGACAATTTCACACTGTGCCATGAACCCCCTTGGTCACACCTGTGTTACTGGGCAGAGAAGTGTAACAGGCACTACCTTAACCTGGGAACAGAGCAGTACCACCTTTCATTTTCTCCAAAGGAGGACATGTGCTAGTCTTCATAAGAGAAAAAGTTATTTAGGATATTTACTTAACTACCAAGAATAAGCTTTCCTGTTTTCACGTGAAAGCATGTCCAAATGGGTAAAAAAGATTTCATTTTTCAACTAAATTAAAGAGCATTATAAGAGCACTGTTATTAAATTTTCTACTGAAGTTCGTGTGCTTGAGATTTTTAATTAGTGTTTCAGTACTTGGTTACTTTCACCATGTTCCAGATTGAGGGCACTTCCAGTAAGAAGCTGCCTGAAAAGGAAAGTTGAAGTCATATCAGTCACTCAGAACAGAGGAAATGCAACAATTAAGGCTTTTCCTACAATCTTAATTTTTCCTTCTTGTTTGTAGACATTATAGTATTGTCTTTAATTACATGATCATATACTATTTTGCTGATGTCTCAGTTCAATTGTTCAGTATTTCTTTTCATCATCCTCATTCTTTATGTACCTTATTTTTCAACCTGCCATTCAGACACTTCAATGAACACAAAAGTATTAATTTTTTTTTCTCTGAGAGTGTGTGGTAATGTTATCTTATCTGAGTGCCTCACAAACATCAGTTAAGTCTTTCTTCCCAATCCCTTTATGAGATTAGGTGTGATCTTCCCCACCTGACAGATGAAGAATTTACAGAAACACAGAAGTACAGAAGCATTAAGGTTTAAAAAAAACCAATTTAAGCCCACTTTATGCCAGTGTTGAGACATCTGTGATAAGTTGTTAGCACTAATTACATTTAAAGCACTCAGAGCACATTGAAAGCACATTTAAATTGCAATTATTTTTGATTTGTATAGCTGATCTCTGCCCCCTACACTTGCACCCACAAAACAAGCATAGCATCATGCTAGCATGAAGATTTTGGTGTACTTTGAGATATATTCTTTTGTAAGATGTTCTTGCACTTTGGAGAGATGATCTCTTAGCTGACTGTATCATTAGTCTATTCTAGAATTCTGCTCATGTTTGCAGTATAGAACTTAACAAGCAGGAAGGGGCCCTTTTTCAAGAGGGTCCCTGGAGTGATCTTTAAATAGTGTTTGAAAGAACTTTGCATTACACTTGTGACTTATGGGGATGTATTTTACTTTCTATTTTGCACATAAACTAGGTAACTGTACCTTCCTGGAAACATTTTCCTTTCCTGAATCACTGACATTTGTTAGAAGATTATTTTTACCCAAATATCCTCTCATTTAATCAATTTTTCTTTTTCTTTCATTTCTCATTGTTTAAATGTTAGCCTTACCTGGATACACCTCCAAAATAAATACTTATAATTTTGTTCTGTACTTCTTTATGTAGTGGACTAGCTATACAGCTTTAATATATGCTGTGGTTTGACAGTTTTCATTTTTGTATTGTTTTGAAGTGCCTTTACGCTGAGTTGCCTTCTAGGCTAGCTAAACTCACAGCAAAATTAATTCTGCTCCTTCTTGAAAGAGTTTAGTCAGAGAATAAATCTGCAAGGCTAATTATTGAGCCAACACCTGTAGACATGACCCCCAGACAGTATTGTCATTATATGGAAAACCTGGCTATCTAATTTTACCCCTTCCCAAAGCCTTCGAGAAAGTTTTAAAATGAAATTACTGAGCATAAAGCAGGTTACATGTGCTCCTTAAAATACCACAGTATTCTTTCTCTTCCTAACTGTTGGCAAGTTTCCAACAGTTCAGTATGTTCCAAGATCATAATTACTTTATATTAATAATGAGGGAGTGAAAATACTGAATAAAGACCAACTTAAAGATAGAACAGTTTGGTAGTACTGGAGCTGCAGCTAATAATGCAACTTACTGGATTTAGCCTAGACACAATATGTTCTGTGTCAGTCACCTATGGAGTTACTTAACTCTAACAGTAGAGTCCTACAATATCAGGAAGAATGTGCACTAACTAAAAATCTTCTCATTGTTCATATAGCTGGGGTGCTTTCTGAAAACTTTGCGCCTCTGACAAAGCTGCTGAAGTTACTTCCTGAGAGAAAATTCCATTTATTATTTCTGTACAGTCTTAAAATAATGATTGCTTTGTTGTTCTACCCTTTAATTTCTTCTTCTTTTTCCCTCTGTGCTCTGGATTGATAGTTAATACTTCTCTTAAATTCACGAAGTGTGACTCGTTATTTCTGTCAGTTCTGGTACTTGCATGCCTACAGCAAAACATCCCTTACTCTCTGAAGTCCATTCTATTAAAAGCAAAATAACAATTGTAAAACACCTGTCCACCTTTTAAGGTCTTTGCTACATTTATACTAAGAGCTGGTTTATGTCCACCTCTTTCCTGATCTGAGTAAGATATGGTGAGGTTTTTTTGTCTTGCAAGCAGTACATGGGTGGTCTAACAGCACCTCATTAGAGCATCATCTTCCTGTAAATTTGCTGGAAGCCTTACTCTGAAATGAATGAAAAGCAATCGTAATACTTCCTAAATTAATATTTTTGCTGAAAAAAATCTTCAGAAATCACTCTTGACAGTACACACCACTAAATGAAAATCAGCAGAGGAAACTGTTGTTTGTAATGGTGCTAGAACCTTCTATCAAAAGCTTCAGTGTTCCCAGTAGCACATTTGACTGAGATGAGCTCATTTGTCTACCTTGCTAGCATTCTGCTGATCTAACGTACAGCAAAATGGAGCTCCCTACATGACAGCAAAGTGGCAATATTCATAGCGCTTTTAGGACAATTTTGTTAAATATAAAAAGATAGTACATTTTTTCTACAGTGAAAAGTGTTTGTACATACATACATTCGTCAAATAAATATCTAAAGTTTCTTGTAACTTTCTGTAATGAGAAGATTAGCTTAATGTGTATTTATGTTTCTTTTTTAGGAACTTGAACAATACAAAAGAAATGCCTCTAAATCCTGGAAAGAAATGGATTTTGATTCCGATTCATGAACTGCTCTGTCTTCAGTTTAACACAATTTACAAAATTATTTTTACCATTTTTACATTACATTAGCAGTTTCATCTGATGCAGTTGAAAATACATAATATCAAACTACAATGTTAATACTTATTCAGCATCCTTGTTCTTATTTTTCATAAAAGGAGCTGTTTATTCACTCAGTCCAAATTTGGACTTGCACTGGCAATATCTTGGCACTGGCAAAGAGTTTTAAAAAGCGAGGAGAAAGGAATTCTAGGTTGCGCTCAGATGGGTTTGTATATGAAGATTGGCATTAGTCAGTCCTACCTATTTTATGTTATAACACATTATTGGGTTTATTTTTGAATACTTCTACCCTAAGCATGTATTTAAATATAAAAAAGTTTTCACACCCAAAATATAACACTGTGTAGTGTGCTAGGCATCTTTTTGTAGTTCAAAATGAAAGCTTAAGAAATACTTGTATAATTGTTTGATATATTTGAATAAATAAATAAAACTAAAACTGGCAGAATAAAGTGGAGTTAAAACCATCTTTGACCTGAATTCTGAAGTGTGCTTTCTCTCTGTCTCAGAATCATTCAGTTCAATGCAGAAGTTATTTCTTGCAATGTCTAATGCCATGTAGAGTTTAGAAGATGGATATTTCTGTCATGTATTCAAATGCTAGGAAGTCAGTCTAATTAATTTGACAGGTACTTGGTTAGTGCTGGAAGTATTATTCATTCACATTCAGCCTAAGCTTGCGAAATCCTGGCCTAAACTAGGTATGGGGTTTTGTCCATGCACACCTCATTAGTGTGAGATGCACCGAGTGTTCTGAGAATACACAAAACAATCCAGATTAATGCCAGAGGGGTCTCCTGAGAGCTCAGACTTGTCAGAGAGTGAATGTCTGAACAGTCACTTGGCAAACCAGATCAACCCTACATGCACATAAAAATGAGAGAGACAAACTAATGTGGTATCTTTACAGCTATTTAAAGCTATTGGTTATTTTTAACATATTTATTCACCAGATGTTTTTCTGATACAACACTTGTATCTCAGAGTATTTTACATAAAGATATTAGAAAAATTCTTGGCCTCACACTTAAGTGGAAATACTGTATTACCTTGAGGACTGGATGTCAAATTCTTTGTTATGAAGTGCCTCATCTCAAAACTATCATATAAAAACTAGTTATATAATTACAGAATTTTAAGATACAAATATACTTAATTACCTCCTTGGAGAAATCTATCTCTCTGCAAAAACTAATTTCTTCACTGAATGTGAAAATAAGATAAAAAATTTAGGAATTCCATGTCTGTTATGTTTTCAATTTTGAGAGGCCCATGAGAATAATTTCCAAAGATGAAAATGGCATTGCTTCTGACAAACAATTTTCATACTTTTTCCCTAGTTAAACTGACATTTTATTTAATAAAACCAAAACATTATTAAACAAACATTTTTCTTCTCTTATGATTTATAAACTGCTTCCAAAACAAGATTAGAACTTGACAATGAAAGGAAGGAATTGATATAAATAACTGTCTTCACTGATTTACCATCATTTACAAGGCAAAAACAAGCTGAGTAACTTTGATACTGCCTCAAGATCCTGTACTCATCAGTTGTACAGTGTGTATAAGATTAAAGTGGAGTGATGTCTTGATTCTGTCTTTACACATATTTGGTTTGTTTCCTTTCTACAAATTCCTAAAATGGTATCAAAACAAGGCATAAGACTGAAAATACAATTCTAGAAATGAGATTTACTAGCAGTTGTACCCCTCTGCTTATTAGCAGTGGTTAAAAAACAAAATAATGGGGAAAAAATTAGAGCACCATTGCTACATGGTTAAAAATTGTCAGCAACAGCTGACTAAATTAAATGCAGAAAGCCCATTAAAACATGAAATACTCTTGATTACGGCTGATCTGGAGATCAGTCAAAGGAGAGGGGTGGGGAATACCAGTATCAGGACTCATTCACACTTGTAGGAGAACATTGGTTTTCAAGATGAAAACAAACATGAGAAGATGAATGTTTTTATATGTCATCACTTAAATTCTATCTAAAATCCAACAATACAAGCCTTTGACCATAATAAAGTTGCAAGTGTAGTATTAGACATGGTTGGAATTGCTACTTTTTCATTGTCTGTTAATAATTCTCTCTCTTAATTTGAAGCTCAGAATTGCAATAATGGCAAGTACTGGTATAAAAGCATAGAGTACAAGGAAATCGATTGTGAATCGGGACAATGCCCCGGGATAGTTTTTTTCAATGAACTGGATGCCTTGGGAGAAAACACACGCACCATTATTTGCAGTGGAACTGTTGGCTCCACCTGTCAAGAGAAACAAACAATTTCTTTAGTAGGTATATCAGTAAAATTAAAATTCAGACTCCAGTCTGTAGCTCATGCATTGAATACACCTCACCTCTCCCTGACATCATTTCCATGAAGAACCATACCTGCAGCAGTACTTCTCATCACTTTGGAATAAAACCAGGCAAGCCCTATGTTTCTGCAGTTAAACCATGACACAGTTTTTGAAGGGAAGAACAAAGGGTCACTAGGAGCTCTCTATTTTGTTCATGCCAAAGATTTATGGCTTTTCAGACACATTATCTGGAAGGCCTCAAGAAGCAAGCTGCCCCATGTGGTAGACTTAAGAGTGTTCATATGTGTTTAGGGTTCCAAAATGCAAGAAATGGTGACTGTCTGAAGGGCACATTAAAAATCAGGTGTTTATTGATACTAATAAATTCATGGATTCATTTTATAACAGCTATTGATAGAGGTACAGGAGAGACTAATGGATAAAAAATATGTAGCCTTGGAGAGGAGCACAGACACCTGGCTGCAAAGCCCTAAATATCGTAGGGAAGGTCCAAAGCTGTAAATTTTACCCCACTAATGCATATTAGCTGCTAACCTTGCCAACCTGATTGATTCGCTTGTTTTGCTGGTTATCTTGCTCACAACCAGCAAAGCACAACCCGACAGACCCAAGCTGCTCAATACATACCACAGAAACACGTTTGAACTGAAGCCTCTCTAGTATTAGAGGAGGTATCTGGTCAGCTGTTTGTTACCTCTCAATACTCCCTGCACTGATGCTTGATCTTCGATTGTGCAATTTGTGTAACATTACTCCAAAAAAATTTCCAGCCTGTTATAAACTTAGCTTCCAAAATGCCTCCAAAGAGGGGATAAGAGAACAGGTGAAAAAGAGAAAGATGAACTGGAAGAATGAGAAATAGTTGGAACAAAAGAACCAAATTCTGCTCTAGCTTGCTGATGCAGCATTATAGTCTTTACTAATTAGTGAGTTGGTTTTAGCAACTCGAAAGTTATCTTTATTTTATCAGGATACATGTACATAGGAGGAAAATAAGCATCAACATCTCTTTAAGATTATTTATAATGGACTTTTTTTAGAACACTTACCACATGTGAAGTTTAAGCCATAAAATTCATTGACTACAAGGATTTCACTGCTGTATTTTTGAAAGGTAAGAAGACTGAGCAGTTTAAAAGGTGTTGGCATTTCTTCAAGGGTCCTTAAAGAAACAGAGAAGTTAAGCTGGCTTTTGCTACCTACTAAGAGCCCCCAAATTAAAACAAGCTCTCATTGTTTCTAATCTGTGAGAGAAACAGTTCTTGTCTCTACCTGCAGGGTTTTCAAACATGAAGTCCATTTTTAGGGCTAAGTGATGAGACAACTGTGAAGGCTGTCCCTGACTTTGGTACAGTGTCATAACATTCAGCCCTGACTTGTTTATGGACAGTCACAAAGAATTCTATGGTTGTTTGCTGTTCACATGGCAGTGATAAACTGAAAATGACAAGACCCAGTATAAACCTTACTGGCCAAAATGTGTTGCTTCCAAAGTAAGAAACCACCACCCCTCACTCCATCTTCAAAACCAAATAAGACTGAACAATTTCAGCCATCTAAAATATTTCGAGACTTATAATTAAACAAAATCAAAAAATTCAACAGGAAAAAACTCTAGCAACCCGAGTCTCAATGCTATTTTTAGTGTCCTTCATTGCTTATGAAGATTAATCAAAAAGATTCATAATATTAATTAGCAATATCTCTGTAAAATAAGGTTAGAAACCACTCTAATGCTTTTAAGTTACCATTAAGGCATTAGACTATGGTAGCAGGAATAAACGTCACTATAAACACACATCTTCCTGAAATAAGGCAGGGACCAAATAATTAGACACTAACCCAGCTTTACTTCATAAGTATGAGCTGAGATCTACATTAAAGAGACAAAGCATCATCAACTTTGTGAAGATTCATGTGGTTTTCTTGAGGAGAACACCATCAGTTGTTAGGCTAACTTCATTTTCATTGGCAGGGTCTCAGGTAAGCATATCCCACTTGCTCAACATTTTAAGAAAACTGCTTTAACAATTACAAGTTTATTCTGGTATGTTCCTCAAAAAAACCATTAATTTCAGCATTGACAAATACAAGGGGAAAACTGTTCAAACTTCATGGAATTAAAATGCAAAACCATTTATTTGCATAGTAATAGAGCAAGTGGATCACAATTTTCCTGCATATTTACTACACTACTTTTTAATTTTTATATAGTTCAGTTTGCATTGGTAGAAAAAGTGACTGAAAAGCTGGATAATAATATCTAAGCTGGATAATAATACCAATAAGCTGGTTGAGAGCAACTGCTTTTTAAACCAGCATTACCAGTGTTTAATGTCTGATAAGTTCCAGCAGTTACTAAAACCTGTAGTAACACGGGTTTTTGGTAGGCTTCTTTAAGGAGGACAGCATTTCACATCATAATGTCACCATCAGTAAAAGAATTCAGATGAGCTGATAGATATTAATTGTTCAGTTTTATCTTCAATGTATTTGCAAAAATGGGGGGAAATCTTCAATATCTTTGTTCATATCTAAAGATATTAAGTGTCTGTTTTGCGTGTTTAGTACAAGGCCCACCAAGATTAGGTAGTTCTGCCTGTGAAGGAGCACAGCTGCACTTGCTTTCCATTGCTACCTGTGCTTTACTGGACTTCTGCAATACCAGCTGTTCTAGGAACTCTTCCACAGTTGGATCATTTTAACAGCAACACTATAACAAAGTAAGCTTTTTCCTACCTCACTAGTCCCGTTCCCACTATCACACCAGCTGAATTCAGTAGCACCACGCCACTTTGGACTATATTTGGGTCTTGAACCACGCCAAGTATAACTAGTGTTAGTAGTTCACCAATCATGTGAGATGCTAGGACAACAGCAAAGAAAATTCCAAATCTGGAAGCATCAGGATACAACCCTGTAGTCCTGTACAAAGACGAGCAAAAGAATATTTAAAAAACAATGTTTGGGTATTAAACTTGGAAAGTAGCTTTTACTTTTGTTTCCATTTTGGTTTTTTGCAGATACAGCTCATTAAGTGAAGAGTTTATGCCTTAATCCTTAGTACTGTTTGTAATCTTAACACAAAGGACATCCACTTACTATTGTAATATAAGTGCAGACGTATGAGGTTTTCTCCATCTAGACTAAAGAGGGTTAGGCAAAGATGTAATTGTTGTAGAAACCCAGGTTGTTTCAAGACAATCACCTTGGTTTTTCAATTCCTTAAACTAACATGCTGCTTCTTGTAGAGTCTTTGCAGTGGGAGTTATTCATGTAAGTCACATATTTAAAGAACATCTTTACGCAGGTAATTAACAGATGGGATTTTGCACTTCTGATACTGTGCAAGCAAACATAAGTGTGGATATACTCAATTAAATGAAAAGCTAATTGAAGTCACCACCCATGTAATTCATACCAATGCAATTTCCTCCATACTCCTGCATTCTTTAGTGCAACATGCTGTTTCCAGTTTTCCCTAGCTAACCCAAGGGGAAGACTCCTCTCAATCTGTACTAAAGGTTAAAAACTTAAGAAAAGCCAGCAATTGCTTGACAAACTAAATTCAGCCTTATAGTGTATGTGACAGATGACAAAACCTTTTATTACATCATGACACATTATTTTCCAAAATACCTCGTGCCAAAATTGCCTCACACTAGGTGCAGAATGCATGCTTTGCTTAGCTAATAAGCAGCAATTCGACATTTAATTTTCTTTTTTTGTTGCTCAGTGCAAGACCCTGTGTCTTTTTTTTAGTCCACCATGTTCAAATATGGTCTTCAAACAGAAGTATCAATTTTCTCACAGGCCTTCCTGTAGCATTTTTTGTAACACCAGAATAATTTATAAGTAGATGGATGAACACTGACTCATCCAGGATTAAACACTCAGCGAGCTAGCAGGTATTTAACAACCTTTAAGTACTGATTGGTGCAGAAAAAACAGCTTTCCAAAGTCCTAGCAGAAACCTACCACCTTCTCCGAGCTGCTCTAATACTTTACACAGAGGTATGGAGACACAGACTAGTAAATCTGGGGTAGGAATAGAGCAGAAGAAAGCCCCAAAAAAGAAAAAAATCCAGCTCAAAGAGAGAATATTACAGCAATAAAACAACATCATGATGTGAACTGCCAGAACATTTCCCAGAGCTATCTTAAGCTAGGAAAGTCTGCAGAGACAGGACATTTGCTTGATTGCAAAAGAGGCTCTCTTTGATCTTGGCCAGACCTGCCTTGCCTCTGATCAGGTAAGAGTTTGGGTCTGCCTGACCCAACTGTCTGACCCCACAAACACAAACTCTGTGTGCAATGGCTTCTAAGAACACACGCCAGAGGCTGTCAAAGCCTCTCAAAAAGTTAGTCCATCCAGGAAAGTTCAGTCCTGCATAGATACAACTGTCAAGCATCCAGAAACTGCTTGCCCTAAGAGGTCTAAGAGCACTGTGAAATCACTTTGACACATCACCGATGGCTTCCAAACAACTGCAATATTGGAAAGATAGTATCTGTAAATATTATCCATTAACTGAAGCCACACTATTTATTGTTGATTGTATTTGAGCCAACCAAAGCATGGGGGCAAAGTCTCTGCCCATTTGGATTTCCTGTTTGTTAAGGAGTGAGTGTGCCATTGAGCCTGGAAAGCTGCTTTCCAAACGGCTGCTTTCTCAGCAGCAGTCACAAACAGAGGGCGAGCACAGCACATCGTGGGAGGAAGAGTAATTTCTGTCTGTCTGTGAAAAAAAGACTTGTCAGGCAGCCCTGCTTCAAGCAGGCAGCACTGATAGCTTGCAGAAATAAAAGCCCAGGTAGCTAAGGGGGCAAAGCTGGCTACCTTTCACAGCAACACCAAACTACAAAAAAAACCTGGCCATGCATGCAAGTCCTCACACCTGGAAGAGCAGATATCTTCCTCTGAGGGATCTTCTCTTTTCATTTAGGGTCTGAAAGTTGTTGAGATTCCAAATGGAAAGAATTAAGTCCATGCTGAACAGTGCCCCTCATTGCCTACTATAGACCAGAAGGAAGAAGAGAACAGTCATCTTTTTTTTTCTGAGTTTTTCTAGATGGGGGAAAAATGCTATTCCAAAATTCCCTGTGCAGAAATTCTGATTCAGTAGTGCAAGCAATTTTGTGTAGTTCTACTTCATCCATTTTCCATCCATCTCACTGGAAAGTAAGAGCAGTAACATGTATAGCTACAGCAGAATGGCTGCTGAACCTCAGCTCTTTTACAAGGGTCTATCCATTTACCATTTTGGAACAGCTCATCAGAGAACATGCATCCAGGACACAAACCAAGCCTGCTCACCACTCGTACACATTTTACTACAGACTGCCAACAGATTGCAACTGTCCCAGGGAAACTATTGGTGCACTAGACATCTCTCATAATGAGAAAAGAAAAAGACTGAAGGACAGAAATCTGTGCCTTTCTCTGGAGGGTGTAAGAGAGGGATCCAGATTTTATCACTTCCATATGTTGTAGCTAAACCATAATGTCCCAGGAAATAAAAGTTTTGTTACTGTCACATACCTACAGGTCACTTCCTCACTTCTGTTTTTTTTTTTTTAAATTTCCTATCTTTCCAATTGGAATGTAAAATGCCACTTCCTGCTTTCGGTGTGACACAAGAATGATAACTGTCCCAGGTCCACTGAAACTTCCCAAATTACCTAGAGAACTGGTAATTTACTTACTCTGAAAGAATTTTCAGCTCTGCCTGAAAGAGAAGGGCTAAATTTGTGTCATCTTTCCCTCTGCTTTCTGTGTAATCATTTTGAGAGACAAGAGCAGGAAGCCATGCCAGGAGGCCTTTTGCTGACATGGTAAGTGACACTGATAACAAAATAAAAACGACAATCCAACAGATGGTCCAAATGCTTACCAGTATATAAAGGTGCTGAAAATGGCCACGCTGATGACACTGAAGGGCAGGAAATGGACTATATAAGCTACAAGCATTTGCCATTTCTTATACAAGCCGTCCTTACTTTCTTGGTCACTGATAGCACGTAGAGGTGTGACTGAATTAAATATATAAGAAATAAATTAAATTACCATTAAATAGAGCAAGACTTCTTGCTAGCAGAAATGACCTGAAGCACAGAAACAACTTTGAGAATACATCACAAACATTCTGCCTAAACCACTCTGATCACTTTTTCCCTGACTATAAATGCAAAGTGTGCTCCCTGCAGATTGCAAACATTGCTAAATTTAATGAAAGAGGCCTAACTTAGCAGCAGGCAGGACAGACTTCTCTTTTTGCATATACAAATTAAAGACATGAGAAAACCTCTGTCACTGGTTAATTTATTGAGGTGCTCTGGTTTCCAGCTGATGACAGCAGTGTATGATCCCTATACGAGAAAAACAGTTTTTACAGCTGTAAATAGGAACTACTGTTGCTTTCAGTATGGCACCTGTAAGAGAAAAATCCTTAAAAAATATATATAATCATCACATAATACTCATAAATCCGATTATGCTTAATTGCTGTCAAAGCTGCTTTGTATTTCCATCTTTTCCATAGTTTGGTTTTGAGCTTACTTAGGATGTTAGCTAGACCTAGACTTTGCCTTGCCTATAAAATGACACACACAGGCAAATCTTATGCACAGTTTAGAATACAGCCTTCACAGTTTAGAATAAAGGCCAGCTGTAAAAATGAAAGGCAGGGATCAGAGCATATTCCTTTGAATTCTACTGAATTTTGTGCTTCTGTATCAACTCTGACATTACCTAGAACAGTGAAGATCCTTTAAATTACTACCTTCAAAAAACCACTTTTTCTTATTTAAGACAGAGTGGCAGCAATAGCTGCTGCTGCACATAAGACAGGACAGAAACTCACACAGGGCCACAGCATTGAGCATCCCTGTGTAGGGTGGGGCACTCACGCACTGGTAGACAAGCCCCACGCGGTCCTGCACGGCTCCTTGGGCCACGTCATTCCTTAGTCTAAGAAGGAAAACGGCTATAAACAAGCCAAATAACAGATTCTGCAGGAGACGCATGATGACGCCTATCTTATCTCTGGAGAAGTTTCTTGTTGTTCTCCTGAGCATGAAACAAAACAGCAACAAAACACTTGTTAGCTACAACTGACCACATGTCGGTAGGGTATTTAGCTTTCAACAAACCTTAGACACACAGTGTCCACAAAGAGCTAATATATTAAAAAAGACAGGGACAAGTACAGTGGGAGATCAAAATAACAAAGGATGTCCATCTATACACGGAGGGGAAACCTGAAAGATTAGTGGAGAAGAAAAAAATAATTGCTTTAAAAAAGGGGGGGGAAAAGTCTTACCGTAAAAGAATCAACATTTGGTAAAAGCCACTGGGTAAGTCTTTGTTTTTGAATGGTATTGGTGGCAATTCCTTCATATACTTTGTTTTTTCAATGGCTGCCAGTACTTTGCTAAAGATCCCCGAGTTTCTGTAGGCTGATACAAATCCCTGAACCCTACTGTAGGTTTCAAGTTCACGTTCCTTGCTTCGGGTGTCCACAGATGTCAGATCCACTGTAAAATGACAAAGTTTTTACTCTATATACACATCACTTTCCCTTCATATCTTTTTCTCTCCTTGCAACCAACTTCTTGTCTCTATTCTAAAATGTGCAAAGATGATAAGGTCCACTGAAAGTATTCGAGGTTTCTTTTACTCCTCCCTTCTGTTAGATGCAGCACAAATGAATAACTGTGCAGCCACAAGAAATCTGCGTTTCGTGACCTCCGTAGGACCCTGCAGTTCAGGTCCGTGATCTGGAAGTGCGAGGCCTGAGCACTGTGCTGGTCAGACCTTCAGCATTCTCCTTGCACAGCACAGAGCTGTCAAGAGCAAGACAAAGCAGAGGATGAATGTTTATGAAGATGAGGAGATGACTTATTTGGTCCTATATTTCTCAGGTTTTCAGGCAAATGCTCAGACATGGCTCCCCTTTGTCCTCTGCCTTCTCCTCCATAACTATGGAGTTTTATTTCTTGGTTAGTGTGAACTCACACTGCAGAGACAATGCTGTTCTCTGCTTGAGCTGTTAATGCATTGTTGCACTGGGTTTCACCTACCTCCTTCACAGATATACTTCTCTTTTAATGTGTAGTTAGAGAACGTTCAGCTGGCCACATTTCCCTACCAGGCTCACAGCAAGCTGAAGGTAATATTACTGACTGCCATGGAACTTAGGAAATGTAAATACTTCACAGAGTTAAAGCTTCTTTCTAGTAAGTCCACCTAAACATACTCCTGACAGCAGCAGTTCTTTTGTTGGCAGATGGAAAATTGTGTGTTCTATTTTTAAAACTCACACAGATTCAGTAATAGTGCTAAAATGCCTTAGAAATTTCCCTTTTCCCTAACAGCAATGAATTAGGCAAGGTTTTGAAAATTGGATTGTTGTTCTCAAGAATATTTGTTCTTACCAAATATTATATTACTCTTCTACATCTGGTAAGATGTCTTCATCAGTTATTTATTCCTAAGGTTTCTCTCATCCTTAGATTTCAGTTTTGCAATGTTCTGTTCAACTTCAAAATACAAATTCAACAAAAGAAAAGGAGGCCTTGTCCAAGACTCTTAATTTGTCCTCAAAACCTGAATAAGGCTTGTGAATAGTTCCCTGGTGTTCTAAAAGCTGGAATTCAGCAGAATTGTCTTTAATGGTAAACATACCCAAAATGAAGCCTTTGCTTTTAAAAATGTGAGCATCTCAAATGCAGAAACACTTTTTAAAACTTGGCCAGTGTGACTTGCTGGAAGTGACACAGGAAATAAATGGCCATTGGGTGTTCTTTAAAAGAATTATAACATTGACTACTATCTAGACCAAGTAGCTAATGCCTACCACGCATTAGTACTTTTTATAAACATGTGACATTGCAACAATATAATCCACACTCAATACATAGGATCTATTTTCCTCTGCTGCTGGTGTAAACGGTATCAGAATCTGTCCCTTCATTCACATCAAATCACACAAAAAAATATAAACTACCAATTTTCAAAAGACTAAATATTCTGATGATTCTTTGCTCTAAACTGTATTTTTTCCCTTTCTTGTCACATTCAAAGGTTGACATCTGAAGAATGCAGTACTCTCTTTACCAAGCTTTTTTAAAAGAGGGTCTAAATCTCAAATCATCTCTGCTTTTCAAGACTATTCAAATTCATGAAGACAAAATTATCCTCACTGTCATACCAGTATTTTCAGCTTTATCCCATTCCAGCTTCATGTAAACAACCATCCTCTCTTCTCACTGAGTTTAGAATGCCATCTAGACAATAGGAAAACACTGCCTGCTCTGAATGCAGCTTTTTGGATTGGTCAAATTCTCTGGTTAGTGCTCAGCTAGTATTGCCAGAAATTAACCTACATGTTGGTTTTAAAAAGAGTTATATACATGTCTGCAGATCTGTACACGTATGCACAGATACAAACACATCCATATTCTCTTCAAACCTGTGCCTGTATGGATCAGGGCATGGATGTCCTGCAGCAAAACCAAGCCTCATTTCCAAAGGCTCTTGCTGATCCTTTTTTTTCATCCTGAGTTGGCAAAACAGTACTCTCCAGCTTATGCCAACAGCTTGCTATCATCATCTCCTGAAGAATCCATTTTGTTCCAGTAGTTCACCCTGGTGTTAGCAACTCTCCAAACTTTCAGAAACCTCAAACTCAGAATTCCTTGAAACTGATGCCTCAAGTCATCCCATATTTATTCTACATCCTTCGCTCCAGGCAATAACTCTTTTCAGTTGCTTGGCATCACAGAGTCCATAAGAGCATTGGATTTTCCACAGTTTTGGAGTCAAATTAATTTTCCAACATCCAGTGCACAGCCATAGGGAAATGCCATCAGGAATCCACAGGTTTCATGAAGTTGAGATTCGTTTTTTATTGCTAGTTTACTCCTTTATTGCAAATATGGCTATTTTATGGAGTCACTGGGAGTGACATGGGGCCAGCCCTCTCTCTGAGCTGAAAATAATTGAAAAGTTGGAGCAGAATTCATACACATTTCTATCTCTGGAAAAACTTTAACTTGGGGAAGAATACAAATTGTTTTACCAAAACAACTTAGACAAACTTACCATAGAAGTCAAAAGGATTTGATTGTTCAGGACAAGAATACCCACAGTCACTAAAAAATGTGATCATTTCCATAGGGTTCCCACAGAAAACCATTTCTCCAAAGCTCATGATGGCTATTTTATCAAATAACTGTTGGAGGAAAATTAATATATTATCAATATGTACTAAGAATCACAGTACATGCTGACTTGGAAGGAATCCATCAGGATCATGGAGTCCAACTCCTGGCCCTGCATAAGAAACCCCAAGAATCACACCATGTGCCTGAGAGCATTGCCCAAAAGCTTCTGGAACTCTGTCAGACTGGGTCTTGTGGCCACTTCCCTGGGAGCCTGTTCCCAGCCACTCTCTGTGTGAAAAATCTTCTTCTAATATCCAATCTAAACCTCCCCTGTCACACTTCAGGCCATTCCCTCAGGTCCTGTCACCGGTCACCACAGAGATCAGATCAGGAGTGCATTAATTCTTGAGTACAGCTACTGTCTTGGTCATAGAAATGCTTTCATGGGAAAAATAGTTTTGACACATTCAAACTCCCTTACTATATTTCTCTTAAAGGAAGTTTGTCCTTTCTTTCACTCCTCTCATTGGTGATTATGCAAAATGACACATCTTTAAGCTCTAGTGGTTATCAAAACTGTCAATGACAGCAGCATACAGAGGTAACCCACAAAAGAATTGTGGCTTTCTGACTTCACTTTAATGCACCTTCACTTACTGATTGACCTCCTTCGGTGCTTAATAGCCCCTGTCTTGCCAAATTTTTGGCAAGATTATCCTGAAGTGCTTAAGGACTTTAACAGCACTGCTCTTCAGGTGAACATTTGCCGGAGCAAGGTTCCCACCAGCTATGATCAATCCATGTTCTCAGAATACCATGGCTACTTTCAGTCCAGAAAAGCACTGTTGCTACCCTCTAGCTCCACAACCATTTGCACTCTATTCAGTCAGCCAGGGAAGAGGAGATTTGCATTCGTGTGGCGGGTGGCGGATATGTCAGAGGAGCAAAGTGAGAAACAGTAATGGGAAGGGAGAAATGCTCTCCCCAGCACAAACCCTGCAAGACAGGACTGCCCCACCACACGACCCAGGTGTACCCACATGCCTTGTCATGGCTTCTCCCAGTAGTTTTTGTTTGGGTAGTTGCATAACACAAGGGTTAGGCACACAGTCAGAGTCCATACTATTCTCTCTGTGTGTCCCAAAGTACCGTGGCACAAGGCCAGAGTTGGAAAGTTCAAGAGAAGCTTCTAATTATGCAAAGGGAAGGAAAAGATGCAGCTATACTGGATCTTGTACTTCCATACTGAAAAGAACATAGGTACTAAAAGGTCTGGTAGAAAAGCCAATAGCAAGCAGGTATCATCTACCTTGAAAAGTTCTGAGCGAGGCTGGTGAATTGTAAGAATCACAATCCTGTCTCTGTGTGCAAGCTCTGAGAGAAGCAAGACAAGCTGGTTTGCAGTCAGGCAGTCCAGCCCTGTCGTTGGTTCATCAAGTAGCATGACCTCTGTCAAACGACAAGGAATAGCTTTAAGATTCAGGTAAATGAGGAGCAAATGCCATAGCTTCTGCCTTTAAAGTTAATTTGGCAAATAATATAGAAATTACTTAAGAGGTGAAGTACCACATGTAAAGCAAAGTATGCACAGATATTGCCACGACGTGATCTTTCAGTTTTGGTTAGTTTCAGTGGTTCAGTTTCAATGACTAAGAATAAAGACATTAAGAAATACTGCAGACCACAATACTACTTCTTCTAAATTCAGGTGAAATCTGAAAATTACCAAAAGAGATTTCATGCATTCTAAGAACAATAGTGTTCTGCTTCTAAGAACAATAATGATAAACTGCAGCTTGTACATAATTGTAAATATAAGTGACAAAATTAGCTAGAAGTTATATATTCTGAATTAAATTTATATAGACACACAGAATTTATCATGAAAAAACCAAGAATTGGTAAAATACAGCATATGCAATTCCATAGATTGAAGCAGAAGTTACTGCATTTTCATTATTTTATTGCACATGAAAGGGAAAAGCTTATAATCAACTCTATTTCTATAGATGAGACATAGCACAGAAGAGGGCAGTCCAACCTTTATTAGGGTTCAAGGCGAGGAGAGTTTTCACTATAGTTTTATCTACATAATTACTACAGTGTTTACTATAGAGTTTAGTGACATCCTGAGCAGTTACCACACCCCAGGAGTCACCAGTAGCAGTGATGTACCTCACTGTGCTATTTAAGCTCTTTCCTGCCTAGTATGCAGTTGTAGCACATCCACGTGGCCACAAGGACTCCAGCATCCAATAAATATGTGCTGTACATTCACTCCATGAGAGTCCGGCACCTTCAAGAAACTCTCTCAAAACTGACAAAATTTTTCCCGTGGATAATCCTTCTATAGTTACTCAGCTTTGATTTCCTTTCATTGGAGTTTTTTTGGCTCTGGAACATAAGTGGCACTCACACATACATACCTCAATGGCAGCTACTCCTCTACAAGGCTCAGCGCTTGCACATGTATGGCTCTAAGGTACTCAGAAATGATAAATTATTGGGCCATAACCAGCATTTGGGAAGAGTGAACCCAGGAAGGCTAAAAATGGATAAATCCAAGTCTAAACCTATGTTCAGTCCCTAAGATTTTTAAATTGTCTGCTTTTCAAGATCAACTAACAGATCAATGGCAGACCTCAGTTACTGATTATTCTTCTCTGTCATCGCCAGACTGGCTTCTGCTGAATTAAAGAATGCAAGTGCTTTTGTACTTTAAAGCAGTTTACATAGGCCTGTGGTAGGAGCACAAAGTGACACAGCCTTGTTTTATTTTGAAAATCCATGCAGTGGTACTTACTGGGATCTTGTAAAAGCTGGGCTGCAACTGATACCCGACGCCTCTCACCCCCAGAAATTCCTATGACATTCCGGCTTCCAATTATATTGTCAGCAATGTGGCTGAGACTCAGCTCAGCCATAACTGCATCTACCTGAAAAATAATTACAATTACAAAAGACTAAACACAGTCCAACCCACCCTGTGTGCAATAGCAAAAAGCAAGGGAAAAAAAGACATAATTTGATGTTATAGCTTTACCAATATCCTAATTGCATCCATTCTAGTTGGAAAGTATCTGGCCTAATTTCTATTTGATTTTTTTTTGGTGTATTATTTTTTTAATTTTATTTTCATTTATTCTGAAATGAGTAAATTTCAGCTTCACTTGACATTTAGAGATGAAGACTTCAGAGGTGGGACAAGAAGTTAAGGTATGAAGCATAATGTGCTGCTCTGGCTTCCAAAATTGGGGAGCAGGAAGGCACATCAATTCCGGGAAACTAATAAGTACTGAGTGGAAGATCAGTAAAGAGAGAAAGCAAGATCCTCTGGTGAGGAATATCCAATTTTACTTTCAATAGAATTCAAAAAGAGCTCTTTAAATATATCTGAAACACACCAATTTTACCAAGAAAGTAGCTTGTAGGGGGCTTATCAGACCAGTGCTTTTTTGAGCTGTTGTGGTTAGTGAGAGATGTCCTACAGGAGAGAGAGGTGTGTCAGATTCAGTTCTGCTGTCCATGAGACTTGCCGGCACACATGGCCCTAAATACCCCAGAGAACTGGTTTTCCCCTCTTGAGTAAGGGGAACTGACCTCAATAGCAAGAGCAGCATCTCCTGCAGCAGTAACTGCTTCAGCTTCAGGTGGGAAGGTTTTGTCCCAGCCTAATGGTGATGCCCTGGGGCACCAGCACACATCCCTTGAAGAGGTAGCACCACGAGAGAGCTTGTGTCACACTCCTCAGCAGGAGGATCTCTACCCTCTTGCAAAACCTCATAAACATAAAAAGCAGCCGTAGATGGAAAGTGCTGCTGGTGAAAACATTACATGACATCCTGTCTGCCTTTCTGGTGGAAGACTGTAAAATACAGACCTTCTTCTTGATGGAGTTATTGGAGCACTTCTTAAGAGTTAGTAAAGCTGTGTAGGTCAAAGACTCCTGTACAGTGAGAAAGCTTAACAAAGTGTCAGTCTGAAAAAAAAGTGAAGAGGAAGAAGCAGTTAGTCCTGTAGTAATTAAAACTTTGTCCCTGCTCATGCAAGCTTAATTCATTCATACAGCTTATTAACTGCTTTGTCCCAAGTTTACTAGTAAAATCACATTCACATTGCACTACTCAATTACACTGGCAACTTTTTTTACACAAAAGGAAGCACAAAAAATAAATAAAGAAATCAACCTGTGGCACATAAGAGAAGCAATCTCTGAACTGCTCCCTTTTCAGCTGACGTCCATTCACATACACTTCACCACAGAAGTTGTCTTTATGTCCCAGTCTTCCTGATATTGCATCCAGAAGTGTCGTTTTTCCAGATCCTTTCAAACAGAAGAAATTAATCATGGGATAAGATGAATTTTATGATTCCAAGAGTGGTAGCCTAACTTGGATGGACACATACGAAATGTAGAAAGTTGGATTTTTTTCTCAGTAACTTCAAAATAATAGGCCCTGAAAATGCAGCTAATTGAGGGAAAGTAAACGGGAAAATTAGAATGCAAATTAACATTTAATTCATACAAATTCACACTTTGCAGTGAAACATTTAAGTTTTGAAGTAACCTTGTCTGTTATTGAAGTTATAATTGTTAGTTAGATGACAGAAGACTGAACTCTGAAAACCAAGCACCAGTTTTACAAAGCAGAAGTTAAAATCAGCCACAATTTCATTATTTAAAACACAGACCTCAGTCACATTCATGTCACGGTAGAAGTCACCAGTATTAGCTCTGATCTTATTTCCTTTAAAGTACTGGAACAACTTACCAGAATTTCCTAAAATCCCCATAATCTGGCCACTCTCTATGTGAAATGAAACATCCTTAAGTATTTGCCGGGTCCATTTTTTACAATATAAAGAAAAGTTCCACCATGGGCCAACACGCTCTCTTGGAAAACAAACATCAATAAAAAATTACAGAGAGAATATCTAAAAATTTCGCATAAAGCAAGAGAATGGTTTATAGTTACTTGCATGTGGGATGGGAGCTGCAAGGATTTTAAAATATGGAAAAATAAAAGTATTTTCCCCCTTACACTTTCCCTCCTCCTTTAAATGCTTTAACTTTGGCATTTTCTGGAAGATAAAACGAGGTCTAAGTACATTTTTCAGAATGATTGCTTAGAGGCTTTCGGACTACAACAGAAAGGGCAAATGTGAACTGTGGCTTTATTTGTTGATGATGTTTACCAGCCTTTAATCCACCTGTCCCTTTCCTTAGGGCCTCGTGTTATCCCTCTGGCAGCGGTAAGAAAGGCAGTGGGAAAAGGCACATTGTTGGGAAATCTCCTCTAAAGCACGTCCTTCCGAGAGGTGGGAAGGAGATTGGTGAGCCTCGGGAGGGCTCTGCCCTGCGGCGCCGGGCCCGGGGCCGTGAGGGGCCTGGCACCCTCCCTCCCGCCGTGCTGGGCTGCGGCCCAACGCACAGCCCGCGGTGCCAGCCCCGCTCCCGCAGCCCCTGGCGTCGGAGCAGGGGCCCTCCACACCGCCCTCACAGCCCTACCTGATGGTGTAGGAGACGCCCTGGACGCTGATGCTGTCGGGGGACTGCCCCACAGCCTTCCCCTCGCCTGTGTGCCCGATGCTGCTGCTCTTCTCCAGGGTGGGAGACACTCTGCCCGACATCCTCGAGTGCTCGGGCTCCGCAGCCTCCCTGCGTCCCTCAGGCTGCTGGCCGGGTGCCTGGCACTGCCACCACCACCACCATGCCTCCCCCGGCACCGCGCTGGGGCAGCTCCCGCTGTTCCGCCGCAGAGCAGGTCGCTGCGCCCAGCACTTGCCACCTCAAAGGAAACAGAGGAGCTCCCTGTTCTTTTTTCTTTTTTTTTTTCCCGGAGAACAACTGATCGGTGATTAGCGGAAACCGCTATCTGATGTACCTTTAGCCTGAGCTATTACTGTCCCAGAGGAGGGGAGTATTTCCCTGTCCACGGGGTCATGCCAGCTGCAGAGACGCAGCGCGCCAGCAGAAATGGGGCTACGGTGAGAGGGCCGGGAAAGGACTGCGTTCCAAACCAAGAGAAGGATTTCCACCGCTTTCATAAAGAAGATAGTCAAACCACTGCAGGGAGTGAGACCTGCCATCACCACCATGAAGGAAACCACTGAAAATGTCTCTCTGGACGACGCCAGCTGGAGCCAGGTGACGTGCGAGGGCTTGGCTGTGAGTGAGAGCTGCGCGGAGTGGGGAGGGAGCCGAGGGGCTCAGCTATCCCGCCGCTACAGCGCTGGCCGGGAGCTGGGAGAGGCAGGCAAACCATCCTGCCCACCGGGCTGTCACTGTCAGTGAGCCCTGAGCTCCTCCAGCTCTGGAACAGGGAGCAGAAAGCATCCACACTGGGCATGAGGCTGGTGCCATGCAAGCCCTGCTCAGGTGCCACGATGAGAAAGGAGCTGAGAGAGGATCTCCAAATGTGTGGATGGAGGAGAAAGCCCCTGAGCGTGGCGTGGCCTGGACTGGCTTTCCCAGGATATGCCTTCAGATGGATCCCTGCGTTTGCTGGGATTTTTAAAAATTAGGTTCAGCATAAGGAAAGGCACAGAGTGCTTTGGCAGCAGGGGTAGTTCGGAGGGCTTTCCTGTGGTTTTTCAGGTTGCTCGGTGTGATGCTGCTTTCTGCTGCGTATCTAGACTGAAAAAATTAATCAGCCTTGTTTGCTGAGAGGGCAGGAGGTGCACACAGAGATCATGGTCATCCCCTGCCAAAGATAGCACAGGCATGGATAGGGTCTGGTGCACAGGGAACAGGTACATTTGCCTTGGCTAGGATATGAGTCTGACAAATAGGAAAAGCACAGGGCTGTGGGAGAGATATGGCTGGCTGGAATAAAAAGCTGCAGGCTTGCACACAGAGCTAAACCCAAAGCCAGAAAGCTGTCTCAGTAAGAACTTCATAATTGCAGCTGTATGCAAGAGGCTAATCAAGCCAAGTAGACTCTTGCTATTTTAACTGATATCTCAGAACATTAAGTTCCAGCTGATAAATGGTGAATTTAAAAATCAAAAGAGAAGAACAAGACTGCCCTAGTGGCTGCACACCTATTTGTTCATAAAGCCTCCAAGTTTACGAGTCCATGTGGAATTCAATAATGGACATACTTCCAGTGAAACTTAATTTTTAGCTGCCATAATTCATCAATTACAATATGCACCATTTTGATTCAGTAGACTAATACTGCTGAAGTTGTACATCTTTTTTCCTCAAAAAAAAAAAAAGAGTCAAATCTCTTTGTAGTGGCATGACATTTATCTCCATTTTGAAAGTTTTCTCTTTTAAACTGAAAGCAGCTAGAAAAGCACAGCACAGCATGTTTGGCCATCACACATGTCACTAGAACAAAGTACGTTTCACACTGATTAACAGATAACTGATAACTCATTTCAACCCTTCAGACTTTTGCACTACAGTAACTCACCAATAATACTGTTAAATCCCATAAATGTATTTCTTTTTGTGTTTCATTTTTTCTAAACTCAGACTTCAGCAGCACTTTAGTTGTTGTAATTAACTGTTGTCATCCACCTAACAACTTTTCCAGACCAAGACCCAGGATTCTATTTTTCACTCTGAAGAAGATAATAGTCTATATTTCACATACGGTGGAAAATGGAATGTACTGGAGGTCAAGGAACTCAACTACCAGGTAAAAATTTTTGTTTATACAACTCCCTTCAGCAGGAAGCATATCCAGAAAGGCCTGTTTCTATACCCAAGCCATTCTAAAAGCCAAATAAAGTTGAAAAAGTTCACACAACTGTTGCACAGCCGGTTTGTGAGCAGAATCACACTCTTGGCTGCAATATTGACAGCAGACTAACCCCTATATTGTAAATACATCCAGTAAAGTGAAGGGATAAGACAGGAAGAGAGACCTGTTTCTAGGCTCTGCTTTGTTTCAGTCTTGAGCAAAATTATTTCTCTGAGGGCTGGAGCAGAGGGACTTCCTGTTCAGCTAGGGATGAAAGGAGCCCTTGCTGGCAAGAACGAGTATGTGGAAGGGGATAAAGAGAAGATGACTAACAAGGAGGATTGCAAGGAACCAGTGAAATTTTTCATCTCCTCACCATGGCATCTGAGTAAGATTTCAAATTATATTTAAAGTTTGAAACATTTAAAATTTACAATAGCAATAAATTACCAAAGTAACAAAGGACAGAGATAGCTTTAGTGATTAACAGAACAAGAAGCAAGGCATGAAGACCGTAAGTGGCTGCAAAAGAACTTCCTTCTATGTATTTCTGAAGATGAACAATAATATTTTAAGATATGCTTTGCTTATAACATTGTAACTTCAAAGGTATTTGTTACTAAATAGTTTATTGGTTGATTTGAAGGGACTTGTTTCTTTCTTTGTTAGGTTAACACAGCATCCCAGATTCCCTGGTATGAGAACCTCGCTCAGATGAAAATGCCCTGGACCTGGAAATCGGATCCCAGTTCCCACGTGTCAATAATCCAAAATCTGAATCTAAAAGTGCAAAGTGGTCAGATGCTAGCAATCATAGGAAGCACTGGTAAGAGCAACCGAGTTTCATTATGTGACCAGCTCTCAGATAAAATGTACGGAATCAAGAGCAACACTCTGCAGTCTTTTTAATGTCGCAATCTAGTTGAGACAAAAACTATTAGCTGTGTCACTAAAATACATTATTTAATGTGACATGATGAATGAGGAAACAAAGAAAGATACTGGGGGCAGGCCAGGGATTAAAATTTATTTTCAAACCTGATTTAGTTATGCCCTGTACACATTTGCTGTTTGTTCCTGAGGTGTAGTGGGGTACTGTTACAAGTGTGGCCTCGCAGCCCCAGATCTGCTGGACATGAATCAGTTTCATGGCTCAGATTCAAAACAGGCCAACTGCAGACCAGACTCAGATAGCAAACAACTGAGGCCAGACCCCATAAGAAAGATCAGTGCGGACTTGCATAGCCATAAGCAGGAATTCCATTTGGACTGAAATAATTCTAACAGGATAAAATATTCCATTTGTATTAATTAGTAGAAACTTACAGAGAAGAAAAGACAGTTCCTCTTCTGTCTGGGGTTACTGTTTTATTATACTGGGGTTTGGGTTTTTTCTTCTATTTTCTGGTGGGACTGGTCACGGGGGACAAGAAGCAGACACAGGACCTGTTAAACTGAAGTAGAAAGTGCCACACTTGGGAGGATAAAACCCCCATGCTCTGTCTCCACTAGAACCTTACATCAGGGTGGCTCAGTGATTCAGTTAAGATGCTCTCTCTCAAAGGCAAGACATATTTGCCAAAGAAGTTTTAACTTTATTTCTAAAAAAAGAGACTTTTCTTCCGTATTGCCATGGGAATTTTTCCTTAGCACATATCCTTAATGTAAGTGAAGCTGTACCTTAGAGATTCTCCTGGTAATAAAAGGAAAAGCTCTGTGATGAGATAACATACTGAGTTATAGATATAGCACCTTTGTAAGGCAACATACACTGAGCACAAACCCCTTTCAGCAAACTAGTCAAACTATTTTCAAAAGCTGTTTATCATCTATTTCATCAAATGCCTTAGTAAAATGGATTAAACTGCTGATGGGTTTCACATTGTCAATGGCAATCAATATGTCACTCTTAAACAGAGCAATACGTGGTTTACAGATGGATGGGTTTCTTTTTTAAGATGTATGTCTTAAGAAGCAAGTGTGGAGTTAATCTTTCAACAGGGAGACTAGAAATAAATGACATCTAATCATAAGAGAGTTCTGTGTGTTTACATACAGAATCATACAACAAAAAGGAAAAATTCATTTGCTGTTTAACTCCAAATCAGGTTTTGTTTTCATTGTTTTACTTTTCTTACCTTTGGGTATGAGCCAGCTTTTCTTAATTATTTAAGTGACTTTTTGTCTTATTTAAGTCATAATAATTTTTATTTCAATCATGATTAAGGTTCTTATTGTCTGTATAATCACTCAGTGCCTTAGTCATTCAGCTGATCCAGCTGCTGTTTCTGAATTCATAAATCCCTCCAACAAAGAAAGCTCTTGCTGAGCATTTGGGTATCAGCCCTTCAGCCAGGGCAGGACATCACCTTTCACCTCTGTTTCAAAATTGAAAGAGAGTTTACCAAAGAGATAAGAGACACCTCCTATGTTCATGAAGCCATCCTCAATGCCCAACTACCCAATTCTGCTGAGAAATTACAAGGGTTCAAACCACATACTCCATTCCAGAGGGGAGAGATTTCCTGAACAGGAGCCTACAGTCACTATTTTCTTAGAGGATCATCCTGTCTCTGCAACTTTGAGAAAACTTCAGGAGGGGTTGGTGAAGAATTTTTTTTTCCTTAACATGTCTGTCTGTGACAAGATCACTTTTCAAAACCATCCCTTGGAAATCAATTTTCAATTTTTATTCTTCTAGCTGGTGGAAAGACATCCTTGCTTGATGTGATAACCTGCCGGGACCATGGAGGCAAAATCAAGTCTGGTCAAATCATGATCAACAACAAACCCTGCACTCCCCAGCTTGTTAGGAAATGCATCGCACACGTGCGGCAGGATGACCGGCTGCTCCCCCACCTGACTGTCAGAGAAACACTACTGTTCGTTGCCAAACTGCGCCTTCCAAAGTTTTTTTCAGATTCACAAAGGAAAAAAAGGGTAATTAAGCTGTTGGAAAAAAATAAAGTTGTCAAAAATGTGTCTGACAGGAATTATCCAAGAGATCCTGTGTGTTTGGAGTCAGAACAGCTAATCTGGCATTTTTTTATGTAGATTATGAATTATAAATCTTTTTCATCTTTCAAGATAGAAACCAGCAATTGTTCCAAAGCTCATAAAAAATGACAATCTAGAGAAAGCATTACAGAGGCTGAAAGACGAACTAAATTTTTGATCGCTGAGTCTTTTTTAATGTTATCTCTAAAATCAAGATTTGTTTTCAAGTGTCTCTAGCACTGCAATATCCAGACGAATTTTAACCATATTAATCATATTTTCAGTTTTATCTCTGCACGGATGTGCAAATGAACTGTTGCTTGACGGCTGTCACTCTTGGATCCCCGCAGGTGGAAGATGTGATAGCAGAGCTCCGCCTGCGGCAGTGCGCCAACACCAGGGTGGGGAACGAGTACCTGCGGGGCGTCTCTGGGGGAGAGAGGCGCAGGGTGAGCATTGGCGTGCAGCTGCTCTGGAACCCGGGTGAGCAGAACCCACACCTTCCTGGGGCCCACCACACACCACTTGGGCATAACGGGGCACTGCATGAAGATGGAAGCTTTCAGGGAAGAGCCACGCACTCAGTTGTCCCTGGGGCAGCTGGAGGAGTTCATACTCAGGACACTTAACAGGCCTTGCACCACCCTCTGCCAGAGGCTGCCTCTCCATAGCACAGTGCTGATCACAGATAATACTGTAATTATTACAGGAATAATTCTGTAAACAGAGCGTTTCAGCAGCTGACACACTTTTGCTTCAGTCACCTTTGCCAATGGAAAAGTGGAGGCAGACCAAGGCAGAGCTCCCCAGGAGCCTTCACCCACCACTCTCTAAAACCACCATTGCAAAGATTACTCAAAGTTGCCTGAAGTTACTCTCACAGTAGTGCTCTGGTTTGTGCATATCAGGATAAGGTTTGGGTTTTATCCGACCACATGCCACAAGTTACTTTGGCCTATGTTTACATGGAGACTGTTTTCCTTTCCTCTGACCCAGCCCCATTTACATGTGCAGCATTAACAGTAAAGGTCTTTTTCTTGGCTGTATAGTCAGTCATTGCAGTTTTGTGCAACTCACTGACACGGCTGGTTCATGTTGCAGGTGTACTAGAAACTTCCACTGTCTTCAGCAGAGGCAAAACATGAGGCTAAATCCACAGCTGATTTTGCAGGGATGAATCCCCTCTCTGATCTTATATATATCAAAAGCACTACTAACCTTGACTAAGCCTCTTGTTGAACAAGATTTCCCATCAGCTTTTTCACTAGGAAATGGATTTCAAAACTTTTTGCTTGTATGAAGTTATATTTTTGTAGTTATGGGAAAAGCAGAAGTTTTTTGCTTTTGTAAGAAGTGATGCTCAGGAATAGATGTACCAAAGTAAAAACAAAAATTATGTTTTCTTTAAATTTAAAAATAATGAGTGAAATTTCATGCAGTACCGCCATTTCACTTACAACATATTTTCCAAACCAAGCAAGCTGCTTTTCACAGCTAAATTTACTGTCTTTGGCAGGAATACTCATACTTGATGAGCCCACATCTGGACTGGATAGTTTTACTGCACATAACCTTGTGATAACATTATCCAGACTGGCCAGAGGAAACAGATTGGTTCTTCTTTCACTTCATCAGCCCCGGTCAGATATCTTCCAGTTGTTTGATCTGGTTCTTCTGATGACTTCTGGGCTCACTGCCTACTGTGGAACAGCCAAAGACATGGTCCAGTATTTCACAGAACTAGGCTATCCCTGCCCAAGGTACAGCAATCCTGCGGATTTCTATGGTCAGTATTAAGCATTGTCATAAAAAATATCATAAAAACATTTGCTTTCATCAGTGTCTAGCTAACACTGATTTTTATTGACCATAACTGTCTTAGAAATTCATTTTAACTAACTCAAATCAAGATTGCCGCAAGTTCAGTTTTTAATAGGATCCTTATTTGTCAGTACAAGAAGTGTAGCAAAAACAAGATGTACAGACAAAGTTAATTTTAAATAATGCTCCTTCTAACCCTGCCAGATGCAGTAACTTGTTCACATATTTAGCATAGTTATTCCCATGTCCTAGCTGGTTGAAGCTTCTTCTCTGGGAAAGACACAAAAAACCTGATCAACTGCTTTCTGTAGACAGTTCTCTGATTTCTCAGTTAAGAAAATGTAGAAGCTAGTTTCCCAGAAACTAGCTCCTGGTCCCAGACAAACCTGGAACAGGTAATGGGAAAGAGGAGTGCTGCCCTAGAGAGCACACTGGAAGGGAGAAAAACCTAATCCAAATCAGCCATCTTTTTACTCCTCAAAGAAAGTTTATGTGGTTTCAAATCCATTCATCTTCTGGTTTTTGCAACGTGGAAAGGGAATCTGTCCCTGTTAATCTAATGGCAGGAATCCCTTAACAGAGGCTGGTTCAATTCCAGCCCTTAGGTCTTTGCACTCAAGTTGGCCAGACATCAGACAACCATAATGCTCTGGAGTAACCTCTTCAGCTGTGCCGGTGTGGCAGGCAGTGCCAGCTGTGCAGAGATAAACAGAAGTTAACCTTGGTGTCGAGCCCCACAAAAAGACCTTTGTCACCGTCAGGGTTCAGAGCAGTCCTCAGCCAAGCACAGCCTTGGGGAAGGCTTGCAGCACCCCTGTATGGGAATGGAGAACGAGTGGCAGTCCTGGGGAAACTTGTAGCTACAGCCTGTGGTTACAGAGACAAACCCCTGCGACATAGGGGTGGGGAGGGCAGAGAGGCAGGTGGAAGATCGCTGAATGGTGTGCACAGTCAGTACCCATAGGAGAAGAAAGGAAATAGGGGTAGCAGCAATGTGGAAATAGGACAGGATGGCAGAGGATCCACAGCAAGAGGGAGCACCTGATGGAAACACACAAATGCTGGCTGTGTGTCTGACAGAGAAACAGGAGACCAGGGCAGAAGGGAAGACATAGGGCAGATTGCAAGGAATTTCTGATGGACTCCTCCTGAGAGTGGCTGAACAGACATGATCAGCCCAGTGCAAGGAGCTAGGAAATGTGCAGTGATAGTTCTCTCAGAAAGCACCTGTAAAACATCAGATACTGTCAATCTACACCAAAGGTCAGCATGGGAAAATACTACTGTAAGTTTAGATTAAAAAACCAAAAAAGCTAAGTCAATTATTATTGGTATGACTATGCTGTCCTTAGATAACATTCCTTTTGGACTTTCTCAGTATCAGGTAAAGTTTATGGCACCTCTGTAAGATACAAATAAGACAGTAACTGTAATTTTGCAGATGAAGAAAAAACATGATTGAAGTCAAAGTCACCTAAAAGACTGTAAATGCTTACATGCCAGGAAGGAAATTCAAACTATTTTATTCTCAGCACTGCTCTCAAGGCACTAAGAAATTTATAAAAATCTGAAATAGTAGTTTATAATACTATAATAAGCAATTATGTAATCTCTCAGTGATGCATCGAGTGACTATGTAGGAAACATACACATTAACAATCTGTTCATCTCTAATTACCTAAAATAACTGATAAAGTTCTAACTGTTGTAAATTAATGCATGCACACAGGTTGTACTGTCTGCTCCCAGTGAAATCCCTGATTCTAAACACATCATAAAGTTATTTCTTCTATAGCACATGGATTCACATCAAGTAATGTCTTGCAGTTGACTTGACCAGTATCGATAAACAGACTGCAGAAAAGGAGATGGAAAGCCGAAAAAGAGCAAATGCTCTTGCCAACTTGTTCCTAGAAAAAGTCAAACAGTTCGATGATTTCTTATGGAAAGCTACAGGAGACAACACTGAGACCACAGTCAGCATGCAGAGGTAAAGAAAAGAGTGCTGTGCAGAAGATCTTGAATAATAGCTATGCCTGTGCTAATTTTTTTTTTTTCTCTTTTTCTTCTGGGCAGGGCCCATTTAAATTCAGAAGAGGCTATCAATATGCCTCACCATTCAAGTGATCAGTTACCAGGAGCCTTAAAGCAGTTCACTGTATTATTGAGGTAAACTTACCTTCAGCATAAACAGTTGTGTATTTTGCCCATTTATATTTCAAATCATAAGAAAGAAGCACAGAACGTTCCACACTAATTGTCTTCCTTCAGGTTTTCAGCATTCTAGACCTGAAATACTCGGTGGCTACAGGTGCTTCATAGGTTTGATTATGTGAAATCCTTTACAGAAACAGGGAGCCCAACTCCTGTCCTAGCCAAAGCCAGCAAGTTCCGAGAATTGATTTTTAACACTGTTTGGGGCTATGTATCTGAATATAACTGGCATTAGTAGAGCATTATATCTTACGGTCAATATTGCTGTTTTCCTAGTCGTCAGGTCTCCAATGACTTCAGAGATCTTCCAACATTATTAATCCATGGATTTGAAGCCCTTCTTATGTCATTATTAATTGGATTTTTGTACTATGGCCATGAAAAAAATGGACTCTCTATTCGTGACACAACAGCACTGCTGTACATGATAGGTGCCCTAATCCCATTCACAATAATTTTGGATGTTATTGCCAAATGTAAGTGTCAGTCTCCTTGTAAATGCTATAAGGAATCAAAAAATCCTTAAATCTATGAAAAAAATTAAACTTATTAATACAACCCCTTGTGTTTGTTCCTACCCTGCAGGTCATTCAGAAAGGGCAATGCTTTATCATGACTTGGAAGGTGGAATGTACTCTGTTAGCCCATACTTCTTTGCTAAGGTAATCGGTTTTGTTGCCAGGAAATACAAACAGCTGTCTTGAACATTAAAAAACACAAGCAAACCAAAGCCTTGTTGTATAAATAATCACATTCATATCAGACTTTGTTCTTTTGTGTCTGCCAGCTAAGGCTATCACTCTTGCCTCCTTAGTATTAATAGATTAAGCCTCACACTACTTTAGATCCTTGCCATGAGTCATGGCTGAGATCCCATACCAGAAAAGCCAAAGAAGAACTTTTCATTGGTTCTTTGGCCAAAATGTGAGACATCTCAGACTCAGATTTCTGGGTTTAGACAATTTTACATACCTGCATATTTAATTCACCGAAGCATCTCTGAAAGTTTGCTTACATATCTTGATCTGTAAAACAAAACCTTCATATCAAATGCTAAAGCAAAGGTAAAACAGAAATGACAAAATGCTGTGATATTTCCAGTAGTTGGTTGGGCCTGTATTGGTCCGAGCTAAAAAGTGTATTACATGCACAAAGAGACAGAGTTTCTAGAATAAATTGAGAACTTTTTAAAAACTACATTCTCTTTTTCACAAGGGTTTTGAATAATCCCTTCTTTGTGATGTTAGATGAGTTCTGCCTGCCATGGCATCTGTAATTTAGGTTTCCATTTCTGCACAAGGTTTTAAATGCTTATTAGTGGTTGCCAGAGAAAAATATTCTTTGCATTGTGTCACAAAGATTGCACTTTATTCACAGAGAAATCGATGTAATTTGTTGCAACCTTAGTATTAGAGGATAGTAGCAACCCCCCTTTGGAAGAACTAATACTCTCTATATATCTCTTTAAATATTTGAGAAAATCCCAGTTATGCTTTTGTTTTACAATGAATCAAGTTGCTAACTGGACTGCCTTTGGGACAAGGTGGGGAGGGGACCAACAGCCAAATTTGTCTCAAATTTGATCTCATGCTACTTTCAACCAAATTGGGACAAAACATTCAGTTGCTGTGAGTCAGTAACAGCATTACTGTCATCAAGCACACCAGGTCTCACTGGAAGTCTTACATTTTTAGAAGCTCCCAAACCTGTAACAAAACAAGACGTCTAATCTGTAACAAGAATACTCTCCATTTAACAATTAGTTATAGGCATTGTCACAACTGGAGAAAAAACTAGTGAGGATTTGTTTCTGTTGTGGGTTGTTTTTGCATGTCACTGACAACCCCCAACAGGGAGATGACTGCATTCTAAGGGAGTATTTCCTGTAGCTTTTACAAATAGTCCATAAGTACATTAAGGCACATCTCATCTATTTTTGTAATTATCATTCACCTTTCTCTCTCCTTTTGTATTTTCTTTTTCATCTTCCCAAACAGATTTTGGGGGAGCTCCCAGAACACTGTGTTTTTGTTATAATTTATGGGGTTCCCATCTACTGGCTGGCAAACCTTGTTCCTGAGCCGGAACACTTCCTGCTGAACTTCCTGTCAGTGTGGCTGGCTGTGTACAGTGCCCGTGCCATGGCACTTTGGGTGGCAGCTCTGCTGCCGACCTTACAGCTCTCGGCCTTCCTTGGCAATGTCCTCTTCACATCATTCTACCTGAGTGGTGGTTTTGTGATAAGCCTGGACAGCCTCTGGACAGGTAAGACAAGGCTGCCACCTTTCCTCCAAAATGAAACATCAGTGGCTTTCATCAGTGACAGTGTGTCCTGTGCAGGAAAACTCAGCTTTATGCCCACCTTTGTAATAACCTTCTTGGATAGTGACAGTGCAGTCAGGTCATTCATTTTACATCAGTTTCTCCATCTGAAAATGAGGCAACAAGAAGTTTGGTCAAGAAAAGCATTTGCAAAAGGCTTGATTCTTACGTGGTTGCTGAATTCTTCTGTAAAAAGAATTGTATTCAAAAGATGAAGATGGAGCTCCAGGAAGACTTGGTTGACAGGGGGAGTTTGATGGATATGGATATTAGCTAACTCCTGATTTCCCGTCTCCATGTAGCTATGTAAAGTATATCTGCCATTTTGTCCAATAACAAACTGTTACATGTTTACAGCCTCTGGCTGTCAAGACGTGAGACAAACCTGCTGTATTTGGCAGCAACACAGCAGTATTTGAGGTCTCAAGTTTTGTGTGTGTATCAGTTTCTCTCATTTTCTTTTTCAGTTCCTTTTTGGGTTTCAAAAATCTCTTTCCTCAGATGGAATTTTCAAGGAATGATGCAAGTTCAGTTCACTGACACCACATATGAAATGAGTGTTGGAAACGCTACTTTTCAAATACCAGGAAAACTTGTAAGTCAGTAATAAAATTTGTTGCATACATTTGATAAGCATTTGGAATGCTATTTATATGCCTGTCATATAATAGATGGTGTAGGGCTCAAATTTGGCAATTGCAAAATCAACACATGAAGTGGTGTTAGACTTGGTTGTAAATTTGTTCCTAAAGATGGCCTTACAGCAGTCACTCGTTCTATACCTTTCTTTCAGTTGAAGAGAAAAAAAAAAATTAATAAAAGGCAACTCTTTTCTACACCAGCCCCAACTGTGCCCTTGCTGAAATCGTTTAGAAGCTGAAATGTGTTCTTCTGAAATAGGAATAGTGTAGCTGCAACCCTCTATCAAACCACCCTGGAAGCCACACCCAAGCTGGAAAATGGGAAAGGCAGCAGGGGCCAGGGAAGCTCACACATAAAAACACACTTCACAGATCCAGCATGAAAATTTTGTGTCTTTTCCTAATTTTGTGTTATTGCTCATGACAGATCATTCAGGCTCTGGACCTGGACTCCCATCCTCTCTACGTGAGCTACCTCGTCCTCACTGGCATCATTTGCAGCTTCCTGCTTTTATACTATTTATCCCTGCGCTTTATCAAGCAGAAATCAACCCAAGACTGGTAAGAGCAGCGGAGGCAGCAGGTGACGGCCTCCCTTGCAGGAAGGCAGGGGAAGAAGGATCCCGGTGTGGGTGCCCCGCAGCCGCCCAGGAGCAGCGCAGGCGGCGGGGAGCGGCGGGCGCCGGCAGCCCGGCTGCCACAGGATGGCAGCAGAACCCCAGGAGTAGGGATGCGGGCGAGAGCCTGCCACGGACCGGAGCTGCAGCCTGGGATTGGGGTCGGGGTGGGCTTTGGGGTTTTTGTTTGCTTCACGTACGGTTCTCATGAGTGACAAGGCGCTTTTGAGTTCTGCACATCTGGAAATAGTCTGAGCTATGGGCCACCGATATAAAAGGACCCGTCGCACTCTGTAATAACAGCTGATGTTTTAGTCCATAATGTTTGAACATACAGTGATCATGTACTTAATTCAGAGGGCTACAAGAGAGCAGGATCGAAACACTACTTTCTGTGGCATGTGTGACATTTAACACGTTAAGAACAGTGCAGAGGAAAGCAACACAGAAGGTTTCACAAGTGCCTCAGGAGAAGCGACAATGGAAAACAATTGTTAACTACCCTGTGTTCTAATTTCTTATGTGTTTTATAGCTTTACTTCTGTGTTTTAAAGCTTTGCCTTTGTGTTCCAGCAATATGCTGATGATGCCCAAAACAAGTATTTTCTCACCGTAGAGATGATATCTTGTAACAAATAAAATTATCTCACCTTCTTGGATTTATTTTTACAATACACCAACTGCTTGCTATTAATGACATCTTTCTCCATTGCAATACAAATCACAGCAATTTGCCAAGTTTGCTTCCTAGGGTTCTCAGGTAGAAGACACCAACCTGACCCTGAGGAATTAAAAATCTAACGATGCAACCTATTAATGTTTGTCATAGTGCACCTAGTTATGCTCAGAAAATGAGTATCAGTAACTAAGTGGCCGTAATTCACCGAGTTGTGGTAAGTGCATGTGCAAATTAGGTGTACAGTTGCTGTGAGAATTTTGTAAGACTAGCTTGCTTGCTTTTAAACGTTTAGATGCATATCCCTATTCTTATATACATTGTCTACCTGACTTTCATTTGCATGTTGCACACAGTGGAAAACTCCTAGTGTAATCAGCTCTAATGTCCCAGATACTGTTATGTAAATCCTGAGGTTTGGTTGTTCTTGGTTTAAGAAACAGGAATGAAAGAACAACCATGTTTTATTATTCTATTTGGCAATTAGGACTGCCACATTATTTTCGTAAGGTTCCATGTGGTAATAAATTCCCAGGAAGACCCTGGTCTAAAGATGTTAAGCAGGTCTGATAAAATAAGTTCTTCAGCCGCAGGCAGCAGTAGGAATCCAAAACACTTCAAGGTTCTTCTAAGGTGAATTCTACCATTTCTTTCTGGTTCTGCTGCATTTGATTTCAAAAAAACCCACTTGATCTGATCTTAGTGCCATTTTGAAATTATCAGATTTTCACTGCCTTTTAGTGACAAAGCCAATTCTTTCAGTCCAATTCAGCATCATTAAATTGTCAGAATAGCAGCTTCCTGTTTGATTCTTAATTATTCCTTTTTATTATATTTAAGACACTTAATTTTTTTTAAAGTGGTTTACTCTTCTTTGTAATGATCTGTTGTGATTAGAATCTCTTTTATATTACACTGAAGTTTTAAGGGTATATATTGGTACTTCTAGTCTAAACCTCTATTTTCAAGGTATTTAGAGGATTAAATTCTAGGCTGACTCTCTGTTGTGAATTCACTTTGATGTTCAATAAAAAAAAAGAAGCAACACAATGGGAGAAATTAAAGACATAAGGGACAGCTCTGAATTTTAGGGGCATATTGTCATGCACAGAAATCTTCAGGCATCTAGATAAGAATATACCATAGCCTTAACTTTGAATTTCCTTCCTTTTGTGAAATTAGTCAGGCTGCTGACATTACTTAAACAGCCTTTTTCAATTTAATATTCCACCCTCTTACCATTATGCAGCAGGACCAAACGGTGTGAGTGTTTCAGAGGTGGTGTTATGACAAGGCTGGATGTATCCATAATGGGGACTTGAGCGGTGAGCCGAGGAACAGCCCGCGTGCGGAGTGCGGGAAGAGCTATCATAGGATGTGGCCAGGCCTCTGTTTACACAGAGAAAGCTCATATTCTATATACTACAATTACATTAGCACACTGCCTATGATCATATCTTGTTTCCTTGATGCCGAGAGATGGGGAATATAGGCTGTGATTATTGTTACAGGCTTTAGCAATAAGAAGGTAGGAGCCTTGAAATACCAGCAATTAGCGTTCATGCCTAACAATAGCATCCGTGGGGCTGTGTACAGAGAAGAGCTCAGGGAAGAGTGGGTGGATGACACACAACCTGCCCCACTCGCACTGCTGGCAGTTGCAAATAATGCAAGTTTAGGGGAATGAAGCCCCTCTCAGCCAGTGAAGGTCATGCTGCATGCCTCAGCCTCTGCTCACACTTCCACAGCGGAGCTGCTGCTGCAAAAGCAAATGGTTGGTGAGGCAGTAGACGTCTTACCACAAGCTCCAAGAAAGGCTAAAAGTCATAACTGAATTTCAGCAGAGCTTTGCTTTCCAAGTATGAATGTAGCTGTTTCCTTTTCCTTAGACTGCATCCCTGTATCAAGCAGCAGCTCACTGTGCCCTCCTGCCTGCACTCCCTGTATCAGAGTTCCTGCAGTCAGCAACAATCTCAATACTGAGGCTAAACAACACAAGGAAGATACTGCCCAAACCTCACTGTACTGCCCACTCTGCCCAAAACTCACTGTACTGCCCACTCCACAGGGCCAGCACAATGCTATGGAATTCAGCAATGTGGTAAGGCAGATGTGCCATTCCAGCAGAGCACTGCCCGCCAGTCCAACAGTGCCACTGTCCCAAGGATTCACCAACTGCTGCTGTCTTGGCTCTCCCTACATCCCCCTGGCCAGCTTCAGAAGGGATCTCCTCAGCTCTAAGTCCTGGTCCCTGCTGCTGCAGGCAACCAAGTCAGTGCAAAAACTGATTTTGAACTGGCACCACATTTAATTGGTTGCAGGGTTTCCAGGTTGTTTTGTCCAACTACTGTTTGAACTGTGCACAACCCAACTATGGGGCAACAGGCTATGGGGCTGCAGTGTTCAGACGTGCCCAGTTTGGGAATGGGATTATCAAATACAAGACACAATGACACCTGTAAGGAAAATTCACCAAATTTAGAAACACAAAAGTTGTTGTTGGTTACATGGATACCGATCTGTTAAGAAACAGATTTTAAAAATTGCCTTTATTAGTTTAGTATTTAATACAGCAAGAGGTGGGAAGTTCTTCCCCAACTTCCACTCCAAGTTTATGCAGTCTCTCCACTATGGCAAAAGGACAAACTCTTTTAGCACTGGAAAATGGATTACAGAAACATTGCCCTGCATATTGGCTCATGGGTAGTGTTAGTCCTCCAAAATTTCCAACTTCTCCTTGGGGAAGGACTAGCTTTCACTATGGCTAACCTAAATTAATAAGTAGTTGCCAAAAGTTTCATTTCATATTTGTTCATTCCAAACTCCCTTCAGAAATGCTAGGTAAGTAACAAGTATCAATAGCCATTCCTTTTAATGAAAAAAACCCCAAACCCAAAACATTAAAAAAAGCACAGACAATACACCATGCGTGGAGATTCTTTGGGTAAGAAATTGCAGGTGTTGGTGTGTCCACTTGCACCAGAAATAACAAACCTTTCAAGTTACAGCCACAGTGATTAATTTTAATGGCAGTAGACAAGAAACACTGTACACAGAGCTCTGTGACATGCTGCTTTTTTTTTTATATACTCTGAGAGCCAAGACAAGCCCTTCATGTGTTAGCAGCTATTAATTAAGGCAACAATGTTTAAGCAGTGGGTTGAGGTAATTTTAAAACTGCTTAACCCTTTTCAGAACTGCTGAGCTTTAGAAAGCACATATATATGTGTGTGTGCTCATATTAATATGTAGAGGTATCTGCATGAATGGATTACACACATATGTATACACACACATAACTAATGCCTATGATTGCTCTTTTCTCTTTTTTTGTAGGGAATATTTAAAAAGCAGTTCGGATCCATAATTTATAGAAGTGCTGTTGCCAATTCATATAATTAATTATAAGACTGTTTGTTGACATTTATTTTGTCATTAAATCAAACTTAAAGGTTATTTTGAATTGCAAATTTTGTTGGCATTAATTTGCTTTCACAGCCACAATTAGATACTTATAATGCTTCCAGTGCTAAAAAACCTGCAACTTCAAACCCTCAATATTCACACCACGGCTCCAGAACCAGGATCTCCCTCCCATCAACAACTCATTTATATGTTTTACTCCTCTTTAAGCATCTGATCAGATTTTGCTATGTTTCCTACTGCATCTCAGCACTGTTTCTGTCCCACGTTAGTTTGTCATGTTGAACAAGTGGATTTAGAGGCCTAAATGTTAAAGTACTGGCCAGAACTACCTGGTGAGTAAACAAACAATGCCACTTGCCTCAAAAATAATTTGTATTTTTTACACAAGCAAATTAGCCTGAGTTTTCAAGCAAATGCAGAGGAATTGAAAATCTATGAAAATGCACAAGCAGTCAAAACCAAAATGCACAGAACATGTAATTTTCAATAAAATCCCAGGGCCTTGCAATAGCATACAACCATACCAGGTCACAGGTAAGATCATCAGTCTTCAAGACAGTACCTTTGCTCACTTACACTTACTGGGGGATGGGCGAACTGTTTAGAAAACAACAAAAACTTTTTTAGAATAGAAAACCTGCACGTTTCACGGAGAAAATCAGAAGACAACCGAACAACGTAGCAGCACTGCTATGCCTGTCTGGCATCCACCAGCAGCTCCTCCCTGACACAAGTAAACATCACCTTTCTCATGATCCAATGCTGTGAAGATTGCCCTAAAAGAACTGAGTACTATCTTAATAATTGCTTTTCAAGAAACACCCAAATCTTCTGTGACTCAGTTAAAAATAGCCAATCGCCTTGAGGTAGTGCTTCATCTGACTGTGGAAAGGCATTAAGCCAAAAAAATGGGAGCTCCAAAGCAGCAGAAAAATGTGCTACACAAAATGAAAACTTTGAAGAACAAGACATGTAGTGGCCTTATTAGCTGCCACCAGGTCCTGGATGTCACGCTACACAAGGCGGCCGCTGGATTTCCAGGTGGGAAAGTCAGAGGTCAAACCTGTGGTGGCCATCAGCCCAAGAGACTCTGATCTCAGCTGAGCAAGGCAGAACACCAACAGCGTCTTTGCTCTTTTAGCATCCCCTTGATACAATCATTTAATCAACTTTTCGGCTTGTAGTTCTTAGCAACAGGAGCATGAGCTGCCATCCCCCCAGAGCCACAGGGGTATTTCAGGCCGGTGGGCACAGTCCGAAAGCCAGCACTGTCCCACCAGTCCCGCAGTGATTCTGCACACAGCGCTTCTGGCCACTCACACCACCAGCTGTACCTGCTTCCCCCACTTCCTCCCAAAACTCCTACAAATAATCATGTAAAAAAGCATTTTGGCCAAGTATTACTGTTACCAAGAAAGGTGCACTTGTCTGTTTACAGCACAGCTCAGCACTGCCGAACACTCTCCACACACTTGCTCCAGGTTCATTCCTTCTAAAAGCAAGACAAAAGAAAGGTGAATGAGTATTTTTAGCTTTTTGTACTTCACAGGGAATTGCTCAGGGCCTCTGTATTAGAAAAATGCCTTGCAGCTCTGTAGTATGTTCAGTGACAGGCGCGTGATAAATTTCCACTGCAAAAAAACTCCTGAACATGACTGACAGTGGTAAAGCCACAAATTACCGTAATTTTATGCCCCCTGCAGCTAGTGGTATAAAACATAGTTTTCAACCTTGTTTTTACTTGCTGAATTTAGACAAATTTATAATGTTATTGATGACAGTGAGAAAGACACTCAAATGCAGAAATTGTATTTCTTGGCATAAACACAACTGCAGCACAATATTTTATATGTCCTATAGTGGATGAAAAATATGGCTGTCATTAAATACATACATATATAAAAAGATGGAAAACTAAAGGATTCAAAATAATTATTTTCATATTATATACATATTTATTTTCAGCTATCACACACTTGATCAGGGTTTTTTTCCTCCTCCCTAGAATGCTGAACTGTTAACCAGGTGCAGCACATATTACCAGTGCTCTCTCTTGCTGAATGTTCATGTTCGAAATACAGGCTGTGTCAATAATATAATGAAGAAAAGCAAAAACCTTGTTTAAGCAAAGTCGACAGATAAATTGCTCCTAATGGATTTTCCAGTGAGCATGTGCTATCTATCATATTTCTAATTTTTACAGTGTAATTTTACTTACGAAGGGTTCTGAAGGCCCGAGAAATGGACACTTGCTAGAGATGATCAAGCTTTGGTTAACTAACCCCGCACACAGATCATTCTAGTTACTAACTAAAGTAACAGGAGGGAAATCCCAGGGAACTCTGCAAGTAACAAGGCCATTTGCATGATTTTTTTTTGGTTTAAGCAGGAAGTTTTTCAGATTATGGCTCAGTAGCAGACTCAGCAACCGGACAGTTGCTTCAGTAACAACCTCACCTCAGGCTGCAATTTCAGTATCAGAACACACAAAGAAATGGTGACGGTCCCAATGCTACACATGGTCCTGTATCCAGACTCCTCTTCGGAACCACCCCGCATTACACTAATACCACACTTACTACTACAGCTGCTTTGGAATTTGAGAAATGAGAGGTTGAAGAGGCTGCTGCTGGGACAAACTTCCTTTGGTATTTCTGGCCTGTGATAATGCTCCTCTTCCTTCAGTCACCCAGCTGTGATCACAGGACCAGTGCCATCCCGACTCCCTCTGGGGAAAGGCATGAGGGCCAGGCTTCACTCAGCAGCTCTGATCAGTCCTTTGTGGCTTCTTCCTTCACTGAGCTAGGCTCAGCAGCTCAACACAGCTCAACACACCCTAGCAGCCCTTGCTGCTGCCACAGCCTTCTCCAGCAAACCTCAAGGAGAAGCAGTTGAAGAGGAGTCAGTGGGAGCCATGAGAAAGGCAAAGGTCCATGGTGGTGTCATCAATCATGGCAGCCAACAAGCTGCGGGTTGCTCCTTCCTCTCACAGTCATTCACTCTCAATCCAAACAGGCCTAAGGCATCATGCTGAAGCTGCTGGCTTTGTCTATTGAGAACCACAACTGCCATCCTTCCCACTTTCCCTGTACTTCCCATCCCTTCAGAGTTGCTCTGCAGTGATCCTGTAACCACTCCTCCTGATAACCACTCCTCCCAGCCCACCTCCCATAATAAAAATCCAGTACCCAACGAAACAGCCTTTTGGAGCCTTCTTCAAGAGCCTTGAGGGAGGTTGGCCAGAACAACCCCGTCCTGTCGACACTCCACTGCTTTCCCTCCAGCCCAAACTGCTTTCCATCTAGAAAGTCTGCCTTCCACTCCTGCCCTCAAGATTCATCTCCAACTATCTACAAACCTTCCCAAAACTCCATTTTTCAGATCTGCCCTGGTATCATGGACTATGTGAAGCAGATGCAAACTACTTGCAAAGCCAAGAATTAAATTCACTGCTGGTTGTCAAGACTCATCACTGCTGGACACCGGGGTTTGCTGCTTTCTAAGCCCTGAGTTCATCAGCACTTAACAGCTGAGGGAAATAACTCTGAGAAACACAGAGCTACAAAGAGGTTTGTAGTAATCACTGCAGACAATAGCAATTCCATAGATACCAGTGCTTTATCAGTGTTCAGGAGTAATCACATGAGAAATTGTGAAGCATTAGCCAATTGCAATATAAAGGTTTAAGAGTATCAGAGAGAAACCTCGCATTAATAGTTTTATCTAAAAGTAGACCAATGTGGAACCCCCATCTATAGCAGGCACCGCATAAGACAGTTTCTATTATCTCGTTTTCTTAATTACAGGAAACAGTAGAGAAAACTTAAACCTCAAACTTCCATATCTACTCTTATTTCCATATCTAATGGGAAACCCAGCACTTTGCTCTTGTAGCTGAGGATCTGCACTCAGGAAGATGCCCTCAGATTAAATTACAGTCTCAGTTGGAGCCACTAACTTAGAAGGATATTGCGTTTCCTCTGATTATTGATTCACAGAAGCACTGGTAAACCACCAGAGGCTGCAGCCATTCTGGAAAGAAAATACTTCTTGGCAGTTACTTTACACAGAAATTATGAGAATAATTTTAAGAAATGCAGAGAAGTGTTTGCTAAAAAAAAGGGCTAAATTCAATGACAGTCTCAGCTTTTTCTTACATGCTTACTTTTTTCACCTTTACAGTAAAAATAAACTGGTGCAGGAAATCGGACATTCCTTCTAGATGCTGACAGATTTCTCACATTGAACAGCAAAACCTCCTGGTCACATCCATCACTCCTGTCACTTTCTCCTCTGCTGTGTTCCCGGGGAGTCCAACAGCACGACATGTTCAAGAAAAGCACTAAATACAGTAGTACCCCAGTGAACACACTACCAGTCTATTCCTCTGTCAATACGTGCACTCATGATCCTGCCTTCACAGTTATGATCCTCCCTGGTCATGTAAACTGCAGCTGGAATCCTGCTGACTCAGGCATGCGATCTATAAAAACCCTCTAACTCTCACTGCCAGAGTCACAATCCATTCAGCTACTCCATTTTCAACAGTGGGTACATATTAAGAAAGTCTGAAGACAGCTACTAACCTCCCAAGCTGCAATTCTTGCCATAAAAAAGGGTCTCAGGAGACAATGACTTGAACGAACTGTTTTAGTAGATAAGGATAAAACTATAGCATGTAATTATCATGCTGCAAAATGACTACATTGGTAGTTAATGAGGAAACTTTTCCCGTGTTGATCTCAAAAGCCCCCAAGTCCCCTCCTCCTGCCCCTGCCTGAAGGGGAGTGGGGGAAGAGGCAAGCCCATAATGTGGTGCAGGGCACAGAAGTGAGATTAAGTCATCTCAATTCAGGCAGCAAGCTTTTCCCAGTCCTCTCAACCCCAATCAAGGCACACGATTATGCAAACACATACACACTCCCACAATTTGCTTTCTACAGTAACATGTCAGGTCATGGCACGTCAGCAGGTTCTGTGCTTCCCACAGAGGCCTCTGGAAAGGCGTGTTTCCATCTCACAGACACTGCACCTGGTCTGGATCTTGCACAATCCCAGTTATCCACTAGCCAGTGGCAAATAATTCTATCCTGCTTTAAAGAGGTGCATGCTGTGGTCAGTGTGACAGAGTGCGTTTGCTCTCAGGACCAGTAAATCACCATGACAAGTTCGCAAGGCTGCCATTCTGCATTTTGTCATCTTACAGGTTTCTCTCTTTGAAGATGAAGAAATAATGAAACTGCCTACTTATTTGGTGAAGAAATGCCAACCTTCTAAACTGCACTTTTCTTCATGCTTGAAATGGCTGAGTCTCAGCACAACGATGCACAAGGAATATTATCATTTCAAGCGTGTTCTTGAAGAGTCGGCACAAATGCCGATTCTGCAAAACCTTCCCGGTATAACCTTGTTTCAGACCGAGATGATTGTGTCCCAGAGTGGCATAAATCCCTCACTGGCCCACATTTTAAAGACAGGAGAGACTGCACTTCTCTGTGTAATCATCCCTTAACTGCACATGAAACATTTACTGGAACAGGAAATCAAAAGTATTATCACACAACAGCAGCCCATCCTTTGAATAATCTCCTCCTTCCCATCTCTGCCACAGGGCTCCGTGAGTCCAGGCTATTCCAACAGGACCCCAAATGGTCAGCATGTCCTTTTGCTCATTTCCCTGTCACTGCTGCCATGAAACCCTGGTTCTGTTTGGTCTCATGTTCCTGCAGCACCTCACTGACGTTTAATCGGCTCTGCAGCCGGCTCGCTCAGCCTGTAACTTTCCATGAGGTTGCTCAAAAGGCAATTTTGGAACTGAAAACAATTTCATTTATACTCTTCGGTCACAGGCTATTTAATGTACTTTTCATCTCCGTTACTGCAACGATTAAATTACAGGGCATGGTTCTGGCAGAGTTTGAGCCAAACCAGTTAGAAGAAAAATGCACAGATGTTAACTTGCACCAATCCTGCATGGTCAGACCCCACTGTGGGCACCAGCAACACACAGCCCTGCATCTGGCTGCGGCCTTGTGTGCTGCTCTCCTGCCTCAGAGGGCAGCAGCCAGCAAACATTACTCCTTGGTGTAACAACTGATGGGTGCAGTACCTGATCCACAGCCTCATGAGACTTCACCTCCTTGTCAAAAAGGGAGTTAAGATGCACAGATCTGCTGCTAAATTCCTCTGTGATGACCTGGTGTTTGCTTCAAGTAACATTCTCTTCCTTAATCCATGTGCTACCTCAGCTCCAGCAGCATCTGTGCCCATTTCCTCCAGTTAGGCTCAGCTGTGACTTCGCATACAGGAACACGGCTACAGCTGTGAAACGGAGAGATTCACGAGATGACCTCTAAAAACGAGAGCTGTGGCACCAGAGAAAGGGTTGCCAACTAGTTGACAGAGTCTTCAATTATGCTGCTATTACACTGAAACACATGTAATGTAGCTGCAGCTTTAGAAAAAAGAATCATCTCCATTTGTGAAATGAAATAAACTGAGTCCTGCCTAGGCTTGCTTTCAGATAGGGCACACAACCATTAGGCTACGAATGAAATTTCAAATGTTAATGCCTTATCTTGACAAGCCAGGAACAAAGGATGCGAGACGGTTCGAGCCACGTAGCTGCCATATGTTGTCGAGTCTACGCCTGTGGAGTGATGAAGGTCACTGCAAAACCACACCACTGAGGAAGCAGACACTGCTTGCATTCATCCAGCTTGCCTGGAAAACAAAATTGAGCGTTCTCCCTGCTCCTGTTTAGTGAAGCCTCATTTTTAAAGTACAGCAGGATTTTTCGGTATATTTGTTAATATAATAATTAATTAAATTGGAAGTTTCACTTGAAAAAAAAATAGGTCCGGATTTCTTTCTTTGACACATTCAGATTACCATACAATCTTGCAAAATTTTGCCAAAACCGTGTGTGCACACATGAATTTTTAATTAGCACAATTTTGCATATGTCGGAAAACCTAAGCAAGATAAGGTGAAGATATGGCTGAAAATGTAAAGATTAATACACAAAGCTATGAAATGCAGAGGAACAATCTTTCATTTTGTTAAAACCTGTCTGAAGACCTCAGTAGGCAACATGTTCCATTTGCAATACCAATGTGCACATTTGTGAGTTTCCATCATTATGCACAGAGAGAATGGATGTATTTTCTACCTATTATTTAATCTTTGTAACTTAGACATGTCTTATTTTCATGATCACACAACTCTGGGCTCTAAAATATCGTATCAGAGTAGCTGTCCTCCCACATTCCTTCAAATAAAGCATGTCCACCAGTCTCCTAGCAAGGAAAAATTGCTACCCCTACAAATAGGCACTGCTTTGTTTAAAGGGCATGTTTTTGTGAATGTGCAGTTCTTGTATCTGTAAAATCAACTGGACTAACGGTTACGAGAATGAAGATGCTATCCAACTACAACACACAAGGCTAGTGTGAAAAGGTGGAAGTATTTTGTCTTTACATATAATAACCAACACCCTACCAAAATGCTTAACACAAGAAAGTACAACTAGGAGAAAACTTAAAAAATACGTTTATTTTCTATGTAGATACAGCTCAGTCCTGAAGATGACGTTCTTCACCCTTATACTTCACCCCAAAGTACAGTGATCAGGCAAAGAACAAGGGATAAGACAGTCTCCTTCAGTTACAGTTCCAGCAACTTTCTTGATATACATACATCTGGCAAATCAACAGGGGCAAAAACCAGTTGAGTTTATAGCAGATCATACATCGAAACAAAAATATCTCAGAAGGCTGCATCCTGATTTTTTTTTTTGCAATTTTAACAGCATTTCTATTAACGAATGTTTCTATCAACTGCAGTTACGGACAGTGATGTTAATCACAGATTTAAATTAAAAATTACACATAACATGCTTTTTCAAATTTTTATTGAATGTAGTATTTAAACAATTTCATAAAACAACTAAACCACAAAAGTGCCTGTTCATGATGCTTCCAATTTTCTGTTCCTCCATTTTTCCACATAGAACTTGAATGTCTCCTATAAACAGAGTGGAATAAACAAGTTCAACCATGTTTCAACTGAAAAGTTACTAATTCTGAACAAAGTCTTACGTCCTGACAAAATCTATTATTCTCTGTCATGCAAAACTAGATCTGTATTGAAGTCTGTATAATTAGGAAAAATACCAGAGAGAGTGAATAAAAGGAAAAGGAAAACCTTGCCAAAAATGCATAATGAAGCTTCTATTACTAAATGCAATAATATAATCAATTTCATTTTTAAAATGAAAATACTTTTTAACTTCAATCTGCAATTGTGTCAAAAAAATTGAAACGCTTTTAAAGACCAAGTTGCATTAGAGAAAAATTGAACAGGGAAATCAGAAAATGAATCATCCCAGTGACCTGGAAAAAACACTTATTTTCCCTAGCTACATATAAGCAACAGACATTCTAGGTTTTAAATTTACAGTTCAAATAAAAATCCAGATTATAAATTATGTCAAAGCCGCAGAAAAAAACCACCACAGCCATTGAAAGACTAAACCAAATATTTTGGGGCAAAATTTTCTCCAATTCGTTTCAAAATTAGAAAAGAAAACCACATTTATCATGAAGCAATATAGAGAAACAGTATATAGCCAGTCTTTACAGAATTATAGGAGAACATTTTTAGAATATAAAAAGTGGTGAGAAAATAGCAATTAAAAAGTTTGCCTAGAGAACAGAAAATATAATGTCTTCAAATTTTGCTTTGCAAAAATGGTACTAGTAGACTATTAGTCAAAGGAATGATGCAAAACTATTTGCAGTCTTGACAGATTCAGTATCATGCTGCTTGTCACTCTCAAGTAACATGTATCTGCACAGTTGCATAGGTATGTTGGCAAGGCAGCTAGAAGCAAACCTGCAATAGAAAACTAATTCCTACAGTTCTAAAATTCCATCCTACTAGTGCAGCAATTTATACTAGACACAAAACACTAATTAATGAAACCTAGAGGCCATTAATTGTTACTGAAACACATTCTATAAGCCTTTTCAAGTCCAATTGCTTAGATAAATGCCCCAAGGAGATTTGATAAAGGTACACCTGTAGATGAGTGCCTGATAAGAATGAGGTTGTTGAAATACTGTAAGCCCCAAGAGGTTTTATTTCCTCGAGTCAAATCCAATGCAAGATTACCATAGCTCCCACAACACCCAGACTTCATATATTACCTCCTTTGAGGAGTCTCTGCAGAGACCTAGTCCCTATGTCATTATTCATGCAATTTGTTTTGTGAACACTGAATATACACAACTCTGCAGATCTATTTCTTAATTAGGAAATACTCACAGGGGGTTCAGTGAAAGGGACAGGCTCTCCTACTTTCTTCAGAAAAGTTGCTAAAGATTTCAAAGAGATCTCGTGCAGCTCTATGTTCTTCGCTTTTGTTTTCTCATACGTAGCCTTTACGGAAGCAACATCCCCATCCAATTCTGAGGGAAAAAATAAAACCCAAAAAAATCTCAGTGGTTACTTGTTTCTCTTTCCACTTGTTTTCACTCATGCTTAACCATTGACTTCTCCGCTGATCAGACATTTGCTTGGGAAGCATTGGGATGAAACTGAAGCAACCCCTGACAGTTGCACTGCTGTCCTCAGGGTCCTAGAAGCAGTACAACAGTTCCTAGCACCTTGCGAACATCAAGGAAGCCATCACATCCAGTTAAATTCATCCTGCTGCTCAGGAGAACACAAACACCTGCAGTATGGGAGCTGTCTCAGGTTTTACTTGTTCACATTTGGAAACATCTTCGCAACCATAGGAGCTATAAAAACAATGGTTCACAGAGAACAAAAAAAGCTTTATGCAGAAATGGATAGCCTGTGTCCCCTTCTCGTGAGAAAAAGCTTCCCACTCACATCTGGCAAGTGGCTGAGCTCTTTTTTTGAATGTGGGAGGCTACTGCAAAAACTGCACGAAATGACAGCTTAATGAAAGCATAGAAATCGCTAACTTTCTACAACTTTAAAATAGATTTATTGTATGGGAAACACCAACAAAAAGAGCTAATACTTAGATTGCATTTAATGGACCACACAACTGTGATTTTACATATTTCTTTTTTCTAAAAGGCATACAGCAAAGGCTTATGCATCTCACTAGACTGAAGGAAAGCTAGCCCTGGCAGTGGATCACATCTCAGAAAAAGGAAAGGAGTAAAGGTCCTTTTATTTGTTCCATTATGGATGCCTGACACATGATCAAACTTCTTCCAGCTGTGATATATGTTCTCCTATATCTTTGCTAAACACAAGCAATTATAATTTTATTTGCCCATTTATTTTATTAGAATGAGTAACCAATTGTGGTAATAAGAATACTCTGCCATGTTTCAGAGCCTTTTCTAACTAATTAAAAATAACAATGGCCTGAAAGGAGAATCATTTGTTCTCTCAAAAGTCATGCTACTACAAGGTTGGGTTTGGCCCAAAATAAGTAATTATGTTTGAAAGCCTACTAACTTAGGGAAAAATTTTTTTAAAAAATTCTTTGATTTAAAAGATCTTATTTCTACCCCTCATGGCTAGAGCACAATCTAAGCACAGACTTCTCATTTTCAGTTGTGCTCAATATTTTGCTGATCATCCCTTTAACAGTCAAATGATCAATGTCTCATACAGGTGAGATGACTGCACAGAATAACCTGGGAACAGCTTTTAGAACTCTTCATGCTGCTACTGAATTTCTCCTCTAGAACCTGCTAGGAGCCAGGTACATCCCTGCCTGAAGAGAGTACAGCAAGCACCTGTTCACACACAATGTGGCTTCACACGTTCAGTACACTCTAACCACTGTTTTAGGTATAGTAGGGCAAGTGATTAATTCTCTGCAGCCTCTTTATGAAACTGCTACACTACGATGTAGTTAGGAAGGATATTTAAAAACTTGCTAAGTTCACTTACAGAATTTTTACTGAGGTAAAAGCAGCACAGGACTAATGACAGCATAAAGCAACAACTACAGTGCTGGTGACAAAAGGGCAATTTTTTGTTTTATAAAAACATATTAGAAAACTTACCTGCTGTGAACCTGAGGCTATCTGTTACAGGGCTAAATGATTTTGGTATTGATTGCTCTTTGGAATGTTACTAAGCAAGCAAATTTAAGTTAGATAACTCATCATGGGACTTCTACAGCTTCATTTAAGTAAGTTTGTATTCGTTTAACACCATACCTTGGATGTGTGTTTGAAGTGTTTTGCCTAATTATTCCTATTTATCTCCTCTGTGACAGACTGGAGCACAAGGGCTTCTGTCCTTTTACTCTTTTGCTTATAACACATGTATGAAAAGTATTTACTTCCTGTAATAAATCTGGAGCACAGTATCAGAGTACACAAGGCAAAGGGCTCTACAGCACAGAGATGCAAGCTTCCAACTGAGTGTTGCCATAGGAGCTGTACATCCTAGTTTGTCAAGAGAGACTCTTGCAAATAAATGTAATTAAACAAACAACTTTATTTTTTAGAGGTGCTCTCTTCTTGACTTCAACTATAAAGAGAACTGATGAGTACTTCAACTGTTTATGTAAATTCAAATGAAGGCATCTGGAATATTAACATTGGCTAAGTTACAAGATGCATTAAAAATTTACCCTAATAACAATAAGATCATTTCACATTACTGATAGAACCTATCACTCATGATTTTGAAACACGCACATGGCACACATAAAAGGAACCAACATTACGACATGCTTTTGGGGAAAAAAGCTAGATTCATTTTAAAAGCCATTCATTTCTACAGTCTTTTTCCCCACGGGTTAGGATAGATTCTTTCTTATTCCATTAAGCCCCTACTTTAGGTTCCAAGTAAAGTATTCACGGCTTGTGTCAGCTGGTTGCTCTTCCACCCTAACAGCTAGGACAGCATACAGACCCAAAAGACTGAAACAAGGAAAACCTCAGATAACCCCTGCACCTCTTTATGACTTGAACTGTAAAGCTTGCACGACCTTTCTGAATGTCTCAGGAGTTCCTACTAAAACACCATTCCAAGGAGAGTCACTTACCGTAACACCTCAAGAGGTACCGGTACGCCACTGCTGGATCGAGATGCTCAGGAATCAGTTCTAGAAGTGTCTCAATCCTCTTTGCCTGTGAAATTCAATGTGCGGACAGAAAGAGCATTAACTTGAAATCTTAAAGAACAAAATAAAGTTGCCAAAGTTAGAACAGTGATTGCACATTTTTAAGTGAAATGAACTGTACTCGTAACAAGGAACGGACTATGTGACTCAAAGTAGACACAGTAATTGCCTTCCCAAAATTTCGTATGCAGATCTGAAATTTTAAAAGAAATGAAGCACAAAATGCAATTAATGTAATAAGGGTTTAAAATCCTTACTCAAGAATCCTAAACATTAGTGTCTCTTTTTTTTTTCAGGTAGGAAATTCATGTATTAATGAGAATATGGCAGGATTTCAACCAATTTAGGAAAACTGGAAAACTCTCAGCATCCTTCAGTGACCTAGAGGTCAGTGGTAGCTATGATCAATGCTTAAAAGGAGTCAGATCACTAACTAATGTACTCAAATCTGGAACCTCCTTCTGTCAGCCTCTGATTCAGTTTCAAAAATGCTCAGGTTTTAAATTAGAAACAGTTTATTGAAATTAAAAACATCTCTATCACACACTACTAACTTCAATGTGTTAGTAAAATTTCAGCTTGATGAGCTGGGAAACTTCCAACATTTTTAGTTCCTTCTTATAGACTCCAAACAATAGCGTTTATCACATCATATTTATCATCATCACTTCAACAGAAGAACTTTATTTGTATTTAATGGCAATTTCCACAAAACATAAATGTGCATTCAGCTCATTTGAAAAGTATTTACTGTATTTTGTGTGCTAGATGTCTCCTGATGCTGCTCCTCTAAGAAAGAGGAATCCGTGTGGTTTTGCTTGGGTGTGTATTTCAGGGTCTTTTTGGTTGTTGTTGTTCAACATTAGGTTTGGGGGTTTGGGGGGGGGGTGTGTGTTTGAGTTTTTTAGGGTGTGCCAAGGCTTTTTTGTTTGGGTTGGAGTTTTTTTTGTTGGCCTTTGGCTTTGTGTTTTATTTGTTTTGGGGTTTTTTTGTTTACTTTGAGGGGGCCATATGAGGAGGGAAGGATAGGAGTAGACCAAGCACATAAACGAGAGCATTTCCAATTACAGGGAATGAGCACAAAGCCAGAAATATAAACAGATGCTCCACCTAGATACATGTCCAAACTACCATAACAAGTACTATGAAAAGTGTCTCTTAATGTAAACACAGAGGCATTTTACCACCAGAGAGAGGCTGAGGTTTTAACTTGCATTTGTATTCGTACAATGTAGCCAAGAAAATAAGGACTGTGATACTGAACTGGATAATTTGCAGTAAAACAATTTAATCACAGTCTTTGCAGGATATACAGTGTAACATCAAAAACACAGGAAATAACTGAAACAACAGAAAAATATTAAGTACACCCTCCTTTCCATCATGCTCCATAATGTAAACTGTTCTTTAAACGTAACCACCTCTGCAAACTAACCTCCCCTCTCCCCAAGAAACCCAGTAAAGCTGTCAACTGTGAAGTTCAAAACACTTTAACAGAGGTTGATGAAATTGTACTGTGCTACATATAGAATTGTATCCATGAAAAAAAAAATTCTACCTGTCCAGGTTTAGATGCTGCTCTAGCCATAAAACGCCCCAAAGTTCTCTTCTCCTGAACTATTGCATTCCACCTCTGAAGACAAAGAAATCATTAATGTAGCAGACATGAGTAGGTTACTGAAAAACAAAATGACTTAAGGTGAAAATTTCCAATTACAGATGCTCAAAACAATATACTAACGTATTACCTATTTACAAGGTAAATAATTGACTATTAGTTTGAAAAGAAAACAAAACCAAAAAAAAAAAAACAGAAACCAAGTTTATTGCACGCACTTCTTTGATAAACATTTTTAAAATGGTGAGTATAAAGTTTGTTTAAAACAATAGGGGAAAGAATTAAACTAATACTTCAATATACCACAAAAACGAGGTTTAGGACTGCAAAAGAATGAAAAAGAGAAACACTATTCCTCTCCAATTATACTGCCAAGCATTCACAAGTGAGCTAGGGATCATAAGGTTAATTATACATTTAATAAGGTGTCAGGGAGATAACTGCTCGTTTCTTTATAAAAATTAAAATGTACAAAGCAAGTTCTCTTTAAAGTATAATTACCTACACTTATGCATACAAAGGACTGATTTCAATCTCTCTATTTTATAAAAGGCTTTAACTGCAGTAGACAGGGTTTGAGAGAGAGAAGTTGAACTTAGAAAAGTTTGAGACAGACCAGATAAAAATCAAAAATCTATCTTACTTTAGAAACAAGGACAAAATAAAATATACAATACAATGTTTAGTGTATGTTCCTCAAAGATGTCAGCTTTAAAACTCTTAACAATGCACAGTGTGGTTTTTTAATCAGCTGCAGGATATCAGTGCCAAAATGCGCAGGAAAAAGAATATTGTGCACATGAAAACACATACCATGAATTTCCTACAGTCAATTAGTATTGTCGACATATGCAAACAAGAAATTTTGGGTTATGCCATGATGAGTGTTCTGTATAAGTAATATGGTTTACAAGCTTTTTAAGGTCTGGGTGAGAAGGTGTGAAGGTTCATTCCTTCAGGTGAACAGACAGAAAGTGGCTCTATGGTGCTAAATAGGGGCAAAACACTCATCAGAGAAACTTGAAACATTTTATTACCAATTCTAGCCATTCTCACGTGCTGTAAGTGCTCTGAGAGGAAAGAGTCTAGTTGGAGAAACGCTATTCATAGCTCCCTTTCATGCTGAAATATCAAATCACTTCTGACTCTCATCAGTAAAAGCATTCTCTCTCCAGACAGTACAAAAGATTCTGCTGCTGTTTCATAAACTTTAAAATAAACTCTTAGATGCATTTCTGAAAGCAAGGAGTCTCCACATATATACTAATATTTCAGACTACAAGCAAAATAGTACATTTAGATTGTTGTTTACTTTCAAAAAAAACCCAGTGGAGAGTGATCATTCCTGTCCTCTAGTTAGCTACTAGTGGAATATTTAATCCACAAATGTTTAACACAGCTCAAAGTTTTTCCTGAGCCATAAAATCCTCAAATTTTCTCATATACACGGAAGTTCCAAATTGCCCCTTAAGATGCAGTGTATACAATGTTATTTCAAGTATGCTATAGAGCCATGAATCTAATTCTAACAGTTGGATGCTGCTGTAACAAGTTTCAGTAATATATGTATGGATATTATTCCATGTTTTGGAAAATTTTAAGAACACTATTATTTTACTTAAAAATGAAAAAACCCTTACCTTCACAGAAGCAAAAAAACTGTACCCAATTTTCATTTACTCATTCCATTTCAATCAAAGAGCAATCAACAGATCAGGAAGAGTAGAGTAACTTGAGAATTCTTTTGCATTTTGATGTTCCAAGGGTTTTATAGCAAAATTGTAGTCTCCTTTTCATTTAATATTCAGATGACCAATTAGGCAAAGCACCACACAAAGGGAATTACAAATAACACATCTCACTCTGTAGTGGAAGTAACTGAACACCTTTGTTGGCATTGTCTTGGAATATCTTAAAATATCCAATGGCTGAAGCAGAGCTTTTTCTTTTAACAGTTAAAAATACTTAGGAATTGGTAAATGAGTAGCATTCACTATCAGGAGATGATAAGAGGCCTTGATCTGAGGCAGGAGCCTATGCACACATCAGCCTGACTGCTGGACTGTCACCTGGTTGGATGAACCTCCTGACAGATCCTGTTCCCAGCACCCACAGCTCATCCCACCTCTTGCTTGGCTTTTCTTCAGCTCTGCACAAATGGCACCAATGCAGCTGTCTCAATTCCTAACTCAGCAGAGACTGTGACCCAGACCCCAACACTTGGGTTTTAAGTCTGTGACACTCAAATGAATAGAAAGTAAATTCAGTTCTTAATAAATCTTGAATACAATATATACAATATTATTGCAACCAAGTGAAGTCCATGACAAGCAATCACTGCCTGCTTCTGCTCTGCAAACTGTACAGCTGTAAGGTATTATGTTTACAGCACTTAGGAAATTAGGTGAGAAGTTGCAAGGAAATGGTTTGCAAGAAACAACTGACATCCAGTAGAGAACTTAGAGGAAGATATTTGCAATATATAAATACTTCCTTTATTTCCTTCAGGTTATTGGAATATAAAAACCCCCCTGACTCTGGCACACACTGCTACTCTCAGTACTAGAGCACAAGCTCATGGTTTAATCTAAACTGTGCACTGCTACTCACACTGTAATTCAAATGCATCCCAGTACCAGTCTATGCTACACAACACCTCTTTTTGACAATTCCTCAGTTAACCTTTGAAGAGCTCTGAGCATTTCTGTACCTCTTGTTATGTCATTACCTGTATCAATGATCTGGCATCATCCACTCTGTCTGCAGTGACATACTGAAGGAAAAGATCTGTGACAGGTCTGTAAATTCCAAACTGACTGGCCAGTCGTTCTGCCATCGCAGCAACTGCAAAATGATGGGTACATAAGGAAAATCTGTGACTGAGAAGCCACTTTTGTAAACTTCACAGGTATGATTTACGCTGACTGAGCAGATTTTACGTGTAATAGCTCTTTCATAACACCCCTGTCAAGTCAGGATATTTAAATATCATTGCAATTAACTTACATTTTTCCAAAGCTGGTTCTAATCCTTCCTCAGACACCATTCTTAACAAATAGGAAATATTTCTGACAGCTTGATCAGGATTCTGTGCACCAGAGATAAGCAGAGGCTCAAGGTATTTCACAGCAGCATCAAGGTCATTGCTAGGAAAAGAGATTGAACTGGCTCAGTTTCTGAAATCAAGATTTCTTAACCTAAAGAAGCAATTACATTAAAGTTTTTGTTTTCTACACCAAGCTTGTATTTATCAGGAATAGTGGATGAAAAAATATTGACCAAAAATTTACTTTGTTCAGATATTGTAAAAGTGAAACAATTAATGACTGAATGAATAAATAAATTAAAAAAAATTTTAATGGCCTTTGACCTGTACAAAGTTTAGGTATTTTGAACACACTTTTTTCCTCATTAAGAAAGAAGAGTTCAGCTTGCTGCTTTAGGAAAATGTGCCCTGCAAATCTAAAAGGCAAAATCTAAACATTAACAGAGGGTATCTGAATAATTAATGCAGGCAACTCAAGTATTTTTATGCAATGTAATTAATTATTTACCTGATTTTTCCCATGCCTGCCTTTTTGGATGCAAAAGACAATACTAAATGTCATTTGGTCATTACATCTAAACGCTTTTAATCTTAAAGCTTAAATATAGCAAATGCTAATAAAATAATGCAGGAAGTATTCACCAAAGTGTAAACTCTACCTCCAGCATTCTGAAAAGTTCAAATGACAACATCTCTTACCAGTCCACTCTAAAAACTACATTAATTGAAAAAGAAAACTGAGCACAATGAATGCTTTTAGGTGAAGGAGAAATACAGCACACGTGAAAGCTTTGAAAAATTCTTTGAAAACTGTATCACTAACATGGATCTACCAGTAAATGAACACGTACTGGAAATACCTGTAAGAATTTGTTTTTCGGAGTTATCAAGGTACAGATTGCAAGGTATTTAAGAATATATAGGGTGCATATTATTTACACTGCTAAGTCTTTTCATACATCAAGTTAGTTTTGGTACAGGAAAAGAAAAGTTGATGCTCTACCTGCATACAACAATTTGTATTTATTCCTGTCACCAATCTCCATCTTAAGAACACAGCCTGATTTTGCAACACTTTCATGACATGGAAATATAAGCAAATATGCAGCTTATAGGACAAATAATAAAGTGTCTCTCCCATCTGAAGCGTTCCGTTTACGTACAAGTCCATGCACTAGAACTGTGTGCCAAGGACCACTCGGATCTGCTTCCTATGGCCTGGCATGCCTGAGGCAATCAGGAATCTGTTAGCACTACAGAGGTGCACAGCTTTCCTGCCACGTCAGGCACAGGAGGTCCACCTGACAAAACTAGTTTAAAATAAAATAACAGAATATGTAGGATTCCTGAAGATCGGTTCCTGCAAAGTACATTCGAGAAGCTGACAATGGCCTTTCTCCTCCAGGTGCTTCCCCATGCAGTTTTACACAAAGGATAAACTAGCACAGTAGACACGTATCAACTAAACCAGAAAAGCAAGGGAGAGCACAATAGTGAATTAAACAGTTGAATCACAGGATATTTGAAAGGTAATTATGATAACTAAACTGTGGTCTAAAGCATCAGCCAAGCTTTTATAATTCTTACCAAAAAAACCCCAAGGAAAGACCCCACTCTAGAGATACGCATCTGGCTTTCACATTTTGAAGGTAAAAAACAATAATACTTCAAGAATATTTTGTCATTTCAACTACTGGAACAGGTAGTAGATTTTTGTTTCCTAACAAAAAAAAAATATATATGCATAATCTCTGGGTGCTAAATTTGATGAAGTAATTCCATTTTACCTTCAGATTTCATAGAGCTTTTGATGTAAAACCAAGGAAACACTTTACATGCACATTAGAACAAAGATATCAAAGCTAAATTACAGCACCAAAGAAGACCTTATATTCCTCCAAATGCTTCACATTTCTTATTCCTGTATTTCATTAAATTATTTTCAAGCCCAAGTGTGCTCAGGAGACAATACCAGAACAGAACCGCACACCATACTCAACTAGAATTTTAACATCTGGGACACTGTAAAAATGGAAACAAAATGAAATGGATAATGCAAGAGATTTCCCACCACTCTGCAGAAAAGAATTAAATACCTAGTCCTAGAAATACTTACCTTTTAGTCTGAGCGAATGCAATAGCATTAGGTATTAGTGAGTCAGACAGACCAAGTGATTTGGTGACATCTCCCAGGATGTTTTCAAGTACTTGCAGGTTCTTTAAATCTCCTTTTTCTGCCAGGGCCTGAATGAGACCAGTAACCGCTGGTCTAGTAGGCAACATGCCACTGTCAAGCATTCCTTTTAAAACAGCCAAGGCATCTAACAATGGTAAAGAAATAAGGGAAACAGAAATCAGATTTTAGCTCAGAAGGCAACCATGCTGCTGGCATCATTAATCTTATGCTTTTAAAAATATGTACAGAAAAAAAATTCTTTAAGCCCTGCAATCACTATAGTGAATTCTAACTTGAATACATATACACAAATAAAAACTTTCAACAATAATTTAGGTTGAAAGGCTGTAATATCTCATAATAAGAAGTATTAAGCTACTTTCAACATTGAAATAATTTATTTGTAACCAGCTGAAGGAAAGCAGCTGTGTCATAAATATTCCCTCATATGACTTCAAAGTCCTGACTCTTTTTTTCTCCAAATTGCAATAAATTTCCTTTATTAAAAACCAAAAATGTTGTATATTTAAGAATAAATATAGTTTTAAAATGTAGTTCATTACTGAAACTGCTGAAGTATAATACTGAGATTTCTCTTTTGAAGTGTGCAACAAAAACCTGTTTCCCGAAATTTAATTTTTAAATAGAAGTATGGGACACAAGTCTCCTTACAAGAACAAAAACTGAGAACTCAACACGTACCTCAAAAACTCCTAAGATTATATGCCATTACATATGTTAAAAACACACAAGGTCAATCTCCTGTCCATCTGCCAGAAATTCCCCAAACCCACAGCAAATGAAGTCACCCTCATTTCTCCAAGCAGAATTCTTGTCAATTTACATTATCCATGAGCAAACACACACAAAAAGACATGCCCCTCTGGTAAAAATCTCTTACTCCTTACCAGCACAGGCAGGATTAATCACAATGATAATTATAATACCAAGGGATAACACTTCTAGCATAATGTACACCCACATGAACACCACAGCACTGCCATTCCAATTCAATATACTTGGTACTGCAGAAAATAAGTATTACCTATTACACGACAGGAAGAAAAAACATCCTGTATGCCTAACCTTCCTTCACAGGAAATTTTCTCTGCTCCACATTCTTCTTTTTAGGGGAAAAAAGGAGCAATATACAGGGGGCAAGATTCACAACATATAAAAAGCAATCTCAGAACACATGCCAAGTTCAAATTCCCTCCTGACTGTGGTGTGGACCTCCCTCTAGCATGCAGCACAACCAGCCTTCTCAAGAACAAGGACAGAAAAAGACTGCAAAGCTGCCTATGTGCAGCACTACTGCAAGAAATTGGGTACTAGTAGCACAGTGGATAACTCTGCAGGTAACTATATGCTTGTGAAAACCAACCACTCATCTTTCAAAATGCTTTCCTATAAATTCTGCAAATTTCTTACCATGAAACTCACTCTTGAAAATAGGCTGGGTTTTACGAAGTTCTTGCTAGAAGATATCAGAGCTCTCAGGACTATATTTAGGGGCCTCCATAAAACCTTTTAACTATACCACACTACACAGTAAAGAATGTTGATGAACTAAATGAGGTATGTAAGTGGTAAAGCAAGCAGGTTTTACACAGGATGTAGGTCAAACGGAGCTCACCAACAAAAGACTACGAAAGGACCATGCCCAAAAACATTTTGGGTAATCTATGAGCCTTAGAAAATGACCACTATGGCTGAAATACTCAGTAGTTTGCATTCTCAAGGATTCACTTAGACAAAAACAAGTAGTACCTTTCAAATTAAAACACGAACAAGGATCAAGTGTGACTATTCAATGAGATTGTAAGAGAAAGGCTTCTTCAATGCGCATGATAAAAGAAAATATAATTTTGCAAAGTAATGTAATTCCACAGACTTCGTGAGAATATCTGCATTGTGCAAAAAGAAGATTTTTAGAGTACAGCACGGAAGAGGGCTGATGTGGCAGAGAATTTGGCATGCTAGCTAAAACTCCATATAGTTAGTGCAACAGACTGGCAGAATACAGAAACATCACTGATGTTCAAAAGAAGGTAAAAATTTTGGTGTGCAGTATTCAGGAAGAACTGGTAAAACTTTATGGCATATTGGAGAAGAAAACAGAGAAGATTTCTCAGAATAAAATCAGATAGGCAAGTCAGGTGAAGGCCTTGAAAGCTGCAAAAAAAGATCTGCCAATAGCAGAGGGAGCAATGGCATTCATCACAGACACTTCATTGGATGACACCTGGCAATGACGTTAAACTGGAGACTGAATGAGGAAGGTGTTGGAAAGAAGACAAGTTTATCAGCCACAGGAGAGAAAGAGTACAAGTGAGAAGATATGTCTAAATGCTCATCTTGAGTATTTTAATGTAGCTGATGTTACATGGGTATGAGTTATTAGTACGGCTATGCATAACAGAATTAAATAAAATGTAATGATGGCACAATCAAAAATGGGTTTTCTGGCAAGCCTTGCAACCTAACTCAAATAATACATTTAAATTTGTACATAGTTGCTTTAAAGTTTAAAGGTACTGCCAAAAATATGTACCAACACTGTACTTAGACTTGCATGGGGATAAAAGACATTGCCTTGCATGTAAAACTACCTGCATGCAGAGTTTTCCTCTTGCACAAGAGTTCTAGAGCACAACTAAATAAGTAAGATGTAACACTGTGGAACCGATCTCTAGGCTGCAAAGCAACCAGTGCTGAGAACTAAAATAAAACAACTGTAAACTTCATGCCCCATCTTGTTGGGTACCCTTTAAGTACTCTTCAGCCACCATTTTTTTTCATTATCATCATTGTTACATTAAAAAGAAAACAAAACAGAGTATTTTGTTACTGTTGGTATTGAGAACTATTAAAAAGTATTTGATTAAGTTTTTAAATCAATATTATAATCATTTAGTTCACAATCATGCACATTTAACAGTCAATTTAACTCATCTGGTATCTCACGCAACCAACACAATATGCAAGAAACAACTGCTGGGAATTGTTTCAGATGCTCTAAAGTATGTTAATTTCCAAAGCAAAATGACTTGTGCTGTGAATTTTAACGCACTTGAAAGCCTGTACTTTCTCTCGTTCTGGAGCACAAATTTTGCATGTCTGAAGAGCTGTGATTCATCTTAAGAAAACCCATCTTGTGTTAAATGGAATGGAAACTGGACTAAGTGGTCAAATGACAAGTACATTCATATTCAAGCTGTATTATAAATGCATGTACAGTAATTTACGTCTCTCAGCTACCACAAAAGGCTCTTGATAAGCAGGTAATTTGCTAAATGGACTCCTTTATCCAAGTATTCGAAGGGCGTTACAAGAAAAATCTGCAGAGGCATTAATGTGACGTAAAGGTCAAGCATTGTGACATACCTTTCAAATAATCCCGCCTAACTTGCGATATGATGAGGAGGCTGCTGGCAGCACTGTTCAGTGTGAAGCCCTTGATGTGGGTCTCAGCACTAAAAGAAGCAGACATTTAGAAAGGAATTACTGACATGCTTCTGATACGATAATAAATGGTTGAGCACCAAGGTGAAATTATAAAAACTACTGTTCGTATGTTAAAAATATTGCTGCAAAATATCGACCTGGAGACAGCTTTTGTGTTATCCTGTCAATGGTTATAGAAGGATAATTTTTTTTGCATTCTGACAGATGACAAAGTTGGAAGTGAGCAACAAAAGAAACAAAGTACAAGATTTTTTTTAAACAATCGGTTCAGATTCTTGAATGCTGACATATTAGATGACTAAAATAACTGCATGCCCTGCATTGTTCTGTTGTATCCTAAGCTGGATACTTTTTCTTCTTTTTTCAATAGTCACCATAATTATAAAATATAAAACTATTCTTTCAGCAATAAAAATGAAACATTTATTTTCAGCACTGTATATTTTAAACATAAACTAAAGCATATTATGAACTAACACCATATCATTTGGTTGATTAATTTTCAAATTTCTGTCATCTAGATGTATACAGGTTTTAAAGTGAACATCCTACATTTGCTGCCTTAGCCACATTAAAATTGTAGTTCGCTTATCAATTCCTTATCTCCTGTAATACAAAACTTCATGTATGTACAGCAAAGACAGCCTTTACTTTAGTAACCCTGCTAAAGCTTTTCTAACACTCTGGAAATTAGTCAAGAGAGATTAACCAGCAATCACACTGGTCTTACACTACGAAATGTTCCTGCTCCTAAATGACATGTAGCCAAGCCCGATTTTTAATATATAAGGATAACTTTACAAATGTTCATTTCTAGATTACAAAATCTCTACAGAGCAAAGGGGAGCAATGCCATTTACCATATCAGCAATCAAGATAAACCTCACTGATCATCTTGTGGCAAACAACTGAGCAGCCTACCTACTTGAACTTAGGGGATGAGCGGATTGGGAGGTAAGCAGGGTCATTGCTAAATTGTTCTCCTCAATCCCAAGAAAATCCTTCACATTGCACACAATATGACTATCCTCTCAGTCACTTTCAGCCTCCCAGGCTCACAAATGCAGTCACTGGACTCGGGATTTTCTTACTCTCCCAACCAATCCCCTTAATCCCTGCCTAAGCACCCACTGCTCAGTTCCGCCTTTTTTTTTCCCTTTGTCCCATCTGTCAAAGCCCTTAAGTCAACAATTCATGCATGAGACTGTAAATTACATATAACAAAGGATTTACTTTCTCCAATCTTCCAATCTTTAGTGTGATTAAATAGATGTTAGCTACTATTACAGAACTAATCCATCATTCCAATACTCCTAAATTTCTATTTAAAACTTCTTGGACTAAATGCAGTAAATATTCCCCAAAACAGTTCTAGAATGTGAAAGCAACTACACTTGGGTTGACCAACAGATCAGTAATCTTCTGGGTTGTCTGGTGTCTGTTTTTCCCAAATGCAGTGAAGGAGTGCTATTCACTTCTCCCACATGGCTTTCTCATGGAAGTTTCTCAGTTCTGGTAACAGGGGGCATTTTGAAGTTATTGGATGTTTCTAAATTTTTTAAAAAGCAGGGTTTTTGTTGCCTATGCTAATGTGCATAGTAAGACTCTCTACATATTATTTACCTTTCAAATTTGGCTTCAAACAGTAAAAAGAGTAATACGTATCTAAATGAAAGTAGCTTTCCTGTATTTTATGAAAATATTAGGAGCTGCACAAGTTTCAGGCCACCGCACACATTTAGGCTTTGTAGGAGTAATCTCTTTTTAGTATGAGGCTGGAAAGGTTGTAAAGCATCCAGAAATGCATGCAAAACACGGTGATTTGCTACTCCTCAATCACAGGAATACACACAATCACTTTCTCTATTTCAGTGTATTACTTAGAACTTGCAGGCTTTTAAAAATGCTTAATATAAGCATCATTTTGTTATTAGAAAAAAAGACACACATACGCCATGAACATAAATATGAAGTCTTATCTGTCTTGATGCAACAGTGAGCTGTTAGAAGCTTCTCAGAATGTCATTATTTGGCATTTCTATGCTACAAGATGGAGTAGGAGAGTTGTGAAAAGCACAGGAGTTATGATCATGGTTGTAACCAAGAAGTTAACCAGTAACCGAGAAGAAAACCTCTTATAAGATCCTATTAATTTACCTGTAAATATCTCAAAGTTCAGAGACCTAACACACCTCTGACCTTTTCAGTCTTTCAATTTTTTTTTTCCCTGGATTTTGAATTTACGTACTACAACACTTCTGTAAAGTGACAATTCAGAATCCCTGAAGTACTAGGAAAAAGCTACCACCTTTTTTCTTCTCTTTCAATCTGCAAATTACTGCTGGTAATATGCAGATTGTGCATCTTCCTTACAAGTGTGTTTGAGCTGTAGAGCAGGGAACCAGTTGATCCATGTACAAATCTTCAGTACAATATTTCAAGCTTCCTCCCTAAAGAACCTTTCAATACATCTTTGGATACTTGAGTATTTTCTGTGAAACAAACTACCTAAATTTATTCAATGTTCTTTGTACTCCCTAAAACATCACCCCTCCATCTTCTATTTGCAAAGCTTTATCTATTACTTGCATTACAGGGAGTTCAATTTGATAAACTGATTTAGTTTTCCCTCGATATAAGCTATATATCCTGCAAGCACAAACATTATAAAGCCCAGTTGCTGGGAGTTATTTGAAAAAGCACTATTTCTTCTTCTGAATGTACAACTCAAACACTTTCAATGAAAGACATTTCTCCAGTCTAAACACCTATAATGAAAACATTAAAATAATCAGTATCATCTAACACTAGACTGTTCCTGGACATTAGAAACTAAGTTGGCTCTAAAAATTATTAGCTTTTTCATCAGTACTCTATGCATTAGGTAATTTACCTACAGCCACTTTCAAATTCACTGTATTCATTCAGTGAGCACACTTGATGACAACCACTGGTCTTGTTTTAGCTGAAGAAACGGAAAGATTTAAAATCCTTAAACTTAAATTCTTGTTCTTCTTAACTCCACATTGACAAGTCACAACCCTTTGAAGCCTATAACCTGACCAGAACACATGTTACAGGCAATAATTAAAGCAAGTGCCGTACCATACAACTCACTAAAGGTTAATTCAATTCCTTTCCTTCCAATAATATATGACAGCGGGTTGGATTTATTTCAGAAGTGTAAGAGTTGGATCTAAGGTTTATGGTCATCTCCTAGCCACTGGCATCACAGTCAAACGTACCATTTTGCATTTGGCAGGCAGCCAGCTGCCAGGGAGTGTGGGCAGGGTAAGACAGCAGCAGGGACAGGCATTCAGGGGAAGGCTCACGGGCAGCTAAGTGAAGGAATCTTGTCTGTTTGGATATTGCTCTAAAGAGGAAAAGGCAGACTGCCAGAAGGGTAGACTTTAGCTCTGATGCCAAGTACATTTGTTTGGATTGTTATTTGAAATGAGTTTTTAGCAATACACACTGTCACTCTAGTACCTTTTAAAAAACACGGCATATCGCCCTATGAAACACTGGTGTATTTCTTACCACAGCTCCTAATCACTCGTCATGACCTGTTTTCCCATTAGAAGGTAAGGACTCACTGGAAAATGATCCAGAAATTATTTAACCCCATTCTCTGAGCCACTAAAAATCCCCCAAACAAAGAAAAGCCTTACATGCGTTTCACGTCAAGGGCTTCATCAACACAATTCTGTGCTAACAGTGCTTTTATAAGGACGTCGCAGGAACGATAATGAGACTCATCCTTCTCTTGCACTCTCTTGAAAATATCATAGGCCTCTAAAAAAGAGTAAGAAAGTCAAAAGGAAATGTCATATTGCAAGAATGTTGATCACAGAAAGAAATCACCTATTGTTTGAAAAAGGTCCATCTTAAATCTGTTTTTCCTTTGCTTACATTTTCAAGCCCAAAGCTGCGGATCACAGCTTGTTCAAAACTGCCCGTGTACAACAATCAACACACACTTCCACACAAGAAAAAGTTTGCTACTGCTCTTCCTTTATAGATGGCTGTTGCTTCAATACCAAAATAGCTGGTTAGAAGGGGAAGACTCAGGATTTTTAAAGCAACACCTAATTCTGGGGTATGCAGTTACAGTGTCTGGTGCATGATCACAACAGCATTTAACAAATAATATAGGAGGCGATTCCAACATGGGGAGATCAAATTATTTGGCTACGACAAGATTTATACAAAACATACAATTTACAAATATACAGATATTTAGCAAGTAAACTACACTGCATTTGTTTGACTGATTAACAGTTTTATTTCATGCATTCACAATAACTGTCAGTGTATGAAAAGATGTTACCAAAAAGGGGAAAAAATGATAAGCACACTTTTCAGTCATTTATTTTTCTGAAACAAGATTATGCAGCTATAAACATGCAGCTAGAACTGCCATCCACGCTGTAACATATGCTAGAAAGCTGTGTTAAGAACCACAAATGATCTTTTACACCTAAACTGTGACTGCACATTTCTTTTAATGACTCGTTAAATAATCCCTTTGCTAATTCAAATCACAGCCACAATAACCTTTAAAACTTATCAGAAATAGTTGGACTATCACCACAAATTTCACAGCAAGACATTAAGCTTTTTTCTTATACTTTGAAAGTAAAGATGAAGACAACTCATTTGAATCTTAATGTCATAAGAAGCATCACACTAATTGCACTTAGTACAGTGTTTTGTGGAATTTTAATCAAAACTGTTGGTATGCCTTTCCATTGGCATCTTAAACTTCTTCAGCCAAAAAGTATACACAAAAACCTCCTGAATTGTAGGCACAGAAATGGCTATGCATAGAATTTATTATTTACATCACACAAACTCCTACACCAAGTTAATAATTAGAATTACCATGGCTATTCATAATCTACTTTGGATGGTTGAAATGATGTTAAATATACATATATGAACAGAGATAAAGGATAACAGCATCTTAGCAAAAATTAAATTCACTTCTATGCATTTGAGTTTCACGTATAGAAGACAGTCTAACATGAGAGTCTGACATTACAAGAGTGATTGCATCGTCAACCAAAAGAGCAATGAAACAATAGGATCACACAAGAAAGGTCCTGAAATCCTCCACCACTTTTACTCAGAGGTCTGAAGTTAGTTTGGCCTGCAGCAATGTGCTGAACTCTCCCGCCTGCTCAGATGCCGATCACCAGCATACACAATGTTCAAGTTTAATTCAGTGGCAAGGCATTTTTCCTTCCACCGTTCTGAAATCTGAGGTACCAGTAGACAGCAACTACAGTCAGCAAGAGCAATACACCTCTGACTGGTATCATCTGCTACAAATGCAACTACTGATTTACAAAAATGTAGCCAAATGGTGATAGGTTTGATCTTTCTGCTCATAAATGCCTGTTTGATTTCTACTTTTTTTTTAAAGCCAAAATCTCCTTATGTTTAGAGACACTTACAAAAGCTCTGCTGTCTTCAGACTGAACTAGGTTTAAATACTGCTTTCATCAGTTGGATACAGATATGGACTTTGCCACTAGTGGCCATGATGTCAAGCACATGTTACCATCAATTATCACAGTCCATAAAATGTAAGCTCTCCTTCTACAAGGAAATGTAGTTTTAAATTTTTTTTTTGTAATGACTAGTTCAGTGAAGAATTAAAAATCTTTGTATCAGTTTTGTTGTGCATGTCACTCCTAACCTTGGAATGCCCATCCTATTCAGATTATTTTCCTAACTTCATTTTGCATCTCTGCAAGTAGCATGTTTGAAGTATACCTAGATAAATCTTGAATTGAGGCATATGCCTGATCAGGTATTATCAGCTTATTACTTCTTCAGATAGCATCCAGAACTATTAAAATATATTAGCATTCAAAAGAGAAATTTCTTGGTTTCAAAATCATACTGTGTTATACCAGCTATTTCAAGTAGAAAGATTTGTTAGAAAAGTGACAACTTGCCAAGAAAGTCTCAGTTCTCAAGACAGTCAAATCTGTTTCAGCAATTGTGACTGTTTGGGATATGTGTTACATGATCCCCTAGAGTCAAGTTCTCACACTGAGGAATCAAGACAAAAATGAAAATATGACTTTGCATAAATCAAGCACTTTGGAGAACAGATTATCAAAATGTGTCAGACTTGGTAAGTTCATTGAATAGTTACATAACTAGATTGAGTCAATCTTTTTTCCATCAAAATGCTGCCCTGTTACATTCACACCAAAATTATATGATACTGTTATATAAAAAAGCAACAGCTTAGTGGTTTTAGGGCTTTTTTAAGGCCATGAGAACAGTTTTCCAGGAAGATAGGAACTGTTTTCCAACATAGTCTTTTTTTCCCCTTCATTCCCAATAGCTCTAAAACATCTTCTCTCAAATACTTCACCTTTAAATAAAAGAATATGTAGCAGTGATTTACTGCTAAGTTCAATGTCCAAAGTCATCACAGAAATTACGTTTTATATTTTTGTTTTAAACTAGTCTCCCTGCCAAGTCTAAGGCATATTTAGTTTCCTCCTGGTCTCCACTTGATCACTGATGATACCAAAGGCACAGGACACTTTTGTGTGAAAATGTCATCAAGTGCATTCCCTTAATGTCATCTGATTTTTAAAGAAAATATTTCTGTATTTCTCATTTTCTTATGAGACCCAAAAATTACCAGCATGAAGAATTTCCTGAAAACATAATGTATGCCATAATACAAAATTCTTAATTTCATACACATAACACGATATTGCACTCCCAGTATGCAGAAGGTCCAGACCCAACTTTAGACTCCTAATCTCAATAGGCTGAATATTAAGACTAAATAACTCTGGACTGTAATTTCACTAACAATGTAAGTTAAATGTGTGAGTGACTGATACATCTTCTTTTAAAAACTCAGAGCTTAAAAATCTGTGTCCAACCTGTAAAATATACTGATTACACTTAGAGAAGAAAATTACTAGGTGTCTTGCATTTATAAATCTTTCTCATTCAGCAAAATTAATTTTTAAACCTATTGAATTCTATTTTCTATACTGCTTTCAAGTGACGTACCTAGTTATTTATTATAGTATAAAGGAAGAAAATAGAGATTTCCAGAATATTCAAATGCTCTGCACCTTGGCAAATACTAGAAATAAACTAATTTGGATCAAGGCTCTTCTCGGTGGTGCAGAGCAATAGGACAAGAGGCAGTGGGCAGAAAGTGATGCACAGGAAGTTCCACCTGAGCATGAGGAAGAACTTTACTGTGCAGGTGACTGAGCACTGGAACAGATTGCCCAGAGAGGCTGTGGAGTCTCATCACTGGAGATATTCAAGGGTCCTGTTCCATGTGCTCTGGGGTGACACTGCCTGAGCAAAAAGGTTGGGCAGATGACCCACTATGGTCCCATCCAACCTGACGCATTCTGGTATTCTGGGATGTCCTTCCCATTTTGTTAGGTCCAGTAAAGCTATTTCTTCTTCTGTCACCCTGCTTTGGGATGAGATGGATAGGAATGGATTTCCAATGATTAAACACAGACTAAATTAAAGGAGCTGCACTAAAATACACTCCACTCTTCTGTATACAAAGGCAAACATCCATGCATAAATTCTGTTTTTAGCAGAGACTTGAGAAGTTTGCACAGAAGAACTCCGCAGTTAATTGAAATCTTAAAATAATTGTGGAAGGGGAAAAAAACCCACAGTGGATTTCAGTTTACCTTTTGCTTTATTCTTCTTGCAAAGCATCTCTATTTTCACTTCTTCCCCAGTAACAACACTTCTGCTATCTTCAGGCCTAACCTTTAAAAGAAATAAACATTTAAATTACTGTAACGTTATGTGTTAATGTTTTTAATAAGAAGAAATATATTCATAAGTGTTGTTAGCTAGGAAAGTTAAACTCCACTTACCTTAGGTACCTCAAATGGAACAGTCTGACCATTTTTCTCAAATATATCAGCAAGTAAAACTAGTGTTTTCTCACGAGGAACAATATTTTCTTCTTGAATTTTAGTCCAAATAGCTTCAGCCTTTCCCCAGTCCTTGTTGCTGTCTGAAACAAGATTAAAATCTTCAGATAAAAGCACATTTAGAAAAGCACATCCATATCTAAAGTGATTCAAAATTATGTCTTTGGAAAATAATTCGCCAATTAATCATGTACTTCTGCTTCATATTATCATCAATTTGAAAAGTTTTAATACATAGAGGATGCCAGAAAAAAACCCCAAGGATTATATGAATTTTCAGATAAATGAGAAATCAGCACAAAAGTATGGCAGAAGTGATCATCCCAGCTCATCAGTTCTATCATTCTTGACTGTTAATTGAAATTTGTATCTGCATCACTGTACAGAATTGCAAATAAATATAAAGCTGGACTTTATAAGAAAAAATCAGTTAACTACCATCTAACTACCTATAGCAGGTGGTTTCCTGTTGCCTTCACACTTTCTCACTTTGCAGTCACCAGCTGAGAAGCATTTATGACTCTCAGACACTACTGATTTACACCCTGGTAAAAATGAGCTCTCTAAAGCAGAAACATCCGTCTCAATAAACTGCCTTGGCATTTTATTCAAATCAGGTTTAGTTCTCCTACTGCACATGCAAATCTTGTAAATTCTTTGCTGACTCTTCAAGAAGAGTCAGTCTCTCCTCACAAGTACACAGCAAAGGGTGAAAGGTGATGTTTGAAAGCTGCAGCAATGGAATATCTGAGAATGATCAAATCCTGGGACAGGCTGTTCAGAAAGGCTCTTTGATCTCCACTGGTGGAGGCACCCAAACCTTTACTAAACAAGGCCATAATGTGCTCTGACTTTGGAGCTATCCTAGCACCAGGAAATGTCCTAGGCTTGAACTCCTGAGGTTTTCTCCAGTATAAATTATTCTGTGATTCTAAAAAACCCAAATGCCTTGTTTTCAACATTTTTGATTACTGCTTGGACTAGATGGTAGGTTCTTTTTTTTATATGCCTAAAATAGATCTGAAGTTATGGCTTTGGTACACAATGACAGTCCTGCTGTACTTGTGCATGGGGCAGCTTTGACAGGTAATCTAAAATGGTTGAAAGCAGGATTATGCATAGCTTTTGTCTTTCATGGTGACAGAAACCCACAAATGTTTTCCACTTCTTTGAATAGATGGAATTGGTTCTGTCTTCTGAAAGAAGACTGAAGATTTTGCATGACAGAATTTGATGAATTGTATCTTCTTAGATTCTCTTCCTAGCAGGCACACTGTCAGACTTAGTCACTGCCAGAGGTGAACAGGATGAGTGGAGAAACAGGAATGTTCTCTCCCTGTAGAGACAAGATTGATTTTCAGGCCTACTTGACTTTTGATGGTGAACCAGCATGTGTAAAGCCAGATTTAGGTAACGCTACGGTTTTCTTTGAAGCTTTCCAAGGCTTCAGGAAATGAAAAGCAGCAAAGTTCTCATGGGATCTCTGGTCATTTTTTTTGTGCAAGTCCTCATGTCTTCTCCTGCTGTAGCTAAGTGCAGTGGGGAAGAGGCCTCCATCAGTAGTCCTACCCAACCAAAAATATACTTGGAGAACAGCCTAAAATTACTTCAAGCTCAAAAGCAAGTTTTCCAGATATATCAAACTGCTGTAATGGCTCAATAACATATAGATATATGTACATACATTACCAAAGTACACAGAAATCCCTGTAATGCTTTATGTCTCAATTTATTGTTTAGTACTCCATATTCAGCAGTGATCCATATCCCATCTTAACACAATATATTTTTTCAGTACTTTAAAATAAATCTCCAAAATTTTAATCCTTTATAATACAGTATAATACACTGAATAAGAAAACCAACATAGACTGAAAAACACAGAAAAGAGGAATGAAAACCACACAGATACATCCTACATGAAGCCTGTAGTACAAAAATGAACTTTCAGTTTTAAAAACTGTTTCATGCCTCTAAAGGATGCAAAAGTTAGGTTGTGGCTGGTGAAAAATAGGTAAATTTAAAAAATATATGCATCTTTCAGAACCAGATCCAATTACAGGAGACCCCACATTTTTATCAGTTATGAAGATAGAAGATGAGCAGGTTTTCTTCTCTAAGCATATTGAAGGCCAAAACAGAGTTAACTTTCAAATTATAACACCAGACAACAGCATGGATTGGAAAACTTGTACTATATAAGTCTATACTATATTACATACATACATACATATATATACACACACACCATACTAAGTGTTCAGTTCTGCAGATGGAAAAAACCCCAAACCCTGACCTCTACTCCCCCACAAGATGCCTCAGAAATGGTACCCAGACTAATTGTGTATCAATTGTGTATGGCTTATCTTCAGGGTTATGTCCTGTCTCCAACCACAAAAGAAAACATGAAAGAGATCTCAAGCTTACTTACCACACAGTTCAAGCAGGTGGTAGTACATCTCATCTCTATCGCACTCAAATAGATTTTGAGTTAATTCCACCAACTGTTCCAAAGTTTCCATCTTCAAAAAGGAGGAAGAATATAGTTATATCTCAGCCAAATAATTATTTTTCCATATATGTGCACATACATGCTGTGTGCATTCAGCTAAAATAATATTTCTATTTAAGTATACACCAGCATTAAGTTCACCTCATCAGCCTGTCACATGTCCTTTCACAAACATAAAAATCAAGCGAGAAGATACTTCAAAACAATTTTTCTTGGAACAAAATGACAGTTCCATAGAACACATCATATGAGCCACATACCTGTTTATTTAATATACACCTTTTTGCAAACCACTGCAGTCTTCCAGAGTGTGCTCTCAAGCCAGGAGTCTGCAAAATATTTCCACAAGAAGAAATACATTACTGCACATAGAACATTCTAAGAGAAAATAAACATAATACAGGTATTCATAACAAAAGTTCATAGCTTTTGTTTGTTTTTTGAAATCTAAATTAAACTACAAGATCACAAGTAATCATGTTAGGTTGCATTTATGAGACATAAAAATTGCAGTCATCTTATTCAAGATATTCTCCTTTTTGGTTTAACACTGCTGAGAGAGTTGATTTAAAATACACTTCAGATGAACTGAAATGTTAAATAACTTCTATCACCACATTAATAGGGTATTGCTGTTACCTATACTAATCCTTTGTATTACTCATGGTAAGGAACTACACCAAATGTTTCCAAACTGTCTTCACAATGAAATACTTGTATTCAACACCACTGCAACTTAGTAGCTAGAAAACCAGGCTTCTGAACTGCACCATCACCACGTGGTGATGCCGAGACCCTGTACAGATGCCAAGTGCAGTAACTGTAAGGCAATTCCTACCCCAGAACAGCAGGCTCAAGATTTACTCTTAAGGCTAAGACACCTAGGGCATACCCTTAGGTGTGTCTACACAGAGGAACTGATGTCAAACTGCCAGCATGCTACAGTTCTTCCTGTTACTTTCTCAGGTTATGAGCCTTTGCTTATTCATTCCTTTGTTGTTTCAAGCAGACTGCAGCTATATTATACATATGCTCAAAGAAAAGGTTGCAATCCTTGAAACTCTACCTGGTGTAGACAACCCCATTGTGCCTTCCCAGCACCATACGCCATAATCAGAACAGCAGTTCCTCAACTTAAATGAATTCTTAAATAAAGATAGGAAAAGTCAAATTTTTTGAAGAGACATGTCACATGTTCTAATACTCGTGTCCAACATATCTAAAAAAGGTTACAGCAGAATGTGTGCAAAGCACCCATCATTTTTACCTCTTGGCCTTCCCTTCCACAGATACTTGCATTTACTTGCTTTATACTACCTTGTTTTAGCACAAATATCATTTACAGAGTGGACTCTGCTTTTTATTTCAGGTGTCCAGATTCACATAAATATAGCTCAAAGTAATTCCAAGGAAATGTCTGTTCACCCCTATAGAGAAACATGTGTTTTGACTCTTGAAGGCTTTTAGCTTTTAATAGTTTAAGAAATCTCTACTGTTTAAATGTGAAGTGCAACTTTAAAAATTTCAATGCCAGTGTGCACAAAAGAGGCAGTTTGAACAAAACGCTGTGAGAAATATTAAGTTTCAGCTGCAAAACAGTGGAAGCAATTATTATTGGAAATGTGAATTTACCTTCTCTCTTTTCCTTTACCCATATTCTCCAAGTGCAAAATTATTACCCGTGCATCTTTCTGAAATAATTCAGCATACACCAGAAAACCAGCATGCAAAATTTCAGTGAAAACTCTAAAATTTTGCTTTAGGAAACAGTGTTCTGCAGCATAAATGTTAGGCCATATAATCCTATCAATCGCCCCAAGCATTCCACGAAGTCATGTAAGGTTTTGCAAAAAACAGGACGTTAACCCCAGTTTCTCAACATGGAGCATCTCTGTATGTTTAGGTGTTAAAATAGTCTCAGCCCAGGAGGTTACAGAAAAATAGTGGCTTCCAAAGTATGCAAAAGCAGTATATATAAGCACAGCTTTCCAGGTATGTGCAATTTTTTCCAATTAGTTGTTTGTTTGTTTGTCATTTTTTCCCCTCCCCACACTTCCTTATATTTATAGGTAACTGTTCTGTGCGTTTTTAAGAGCTACGAAGCAGTTTCACATAAAATATGCTGAAAACTAAATCAAGAATTAACATCTTACACAACAGGCTCTTGATACACAACAGGCTCTTGAAAATGAAAAAGAAAAAAGTATGTTGCCTGCATTTGTAGCTAATCCTCTTTAGGACACGGTAAAATTCAAATGCTGAATTCACTTACAACTTCCAATATCACTGCTGATCCGAATGCCAATGAACTCAGCAGCTCGAAAGCTACAAACTTTTTATAGTAAATCCTTTCCTGTTCAGAAATGATTGATGTGTCTGTCACCACAAGGACAGCTGAGTTATACAACAGATATCCTTGTGTTTCATTTTGAAATTGAGAAGTGTTTTCACATACTGCAGGTCTCAATCATCAAAAGAACATCTAGGTCAGATTAACTAAATCTCCAGGGCTTGCCTGATAGTCCATATTTGTAGCTTATCCCTTACAATCTTAGGGAATTTTAAACATTACATTTAGCAGCAAGCAGTGTTTCTACAATACAGCAGACCAAAATAAAGAACAAAAAAATCAAGCAATAAAGGAAAATTAAGTAAAAAACTGTTACTCTAATTACTCTTCCAAATTCCCATTTACAATTTTGATCTTGCTTGTTTCAATGGACTAAAAAAAAAATAAAAATCTACATTGAGTCTTAGTGGTTTCTTTGTTTTGTTGGGTTTTTTTATTTGAGAGTCTCAAGCAATTCATCTAGCATATAAACCAAACATAGAGGATTTCTGGCTTTTATATCCTTTTGAAATATGAAACAGTTGTACTGTACCAAATCAAACCTTGTTATCCTCTCCCTAACAGTAACTATAGAATATAAAATGTCAGAAAACACAGCAATACTTTCCTTTTAATGCTCTCCCCCTCTCCAGCTACCTGAGGTTCAGTAGATCGCACTGCTTCTAGTAAGTGATTTCTCTACCATGAACTGTTCTGGTTGCCCCTGAAACCCCGTAAGATTTGTCATTCAGAAGATCTTTTGGCAATGGGTTGCCTCCACCACCTTCTACAGAAAACAACCATAATACAACCACTCTTTGATTGTTTACAGCCTAACTAATTTGAAACCTCTCCATTTTGTATTAGAAGACAATATACAATTCATTTTTCTGTATTTTTTCAATTTCATACTAATTTAATTGGTAGTATATAAAATAATTCCATTTCTTCCCTAGGCTAAGCAGAATTCAGCTACTTTGTCATATCTCCTATAGAAATCAGTCCGTAGTTTTGATCAAAACTTATACATGGTGTGATTCTTGTGGTGTCCTGCAGGGCCGGGAGTTGGACTCCATGATCCTGATGGGCCCCTTCCAATTCAGCATATTCTGTAATTCTATGACAAATACACTTATTCTACACTTATACCCACACCAATTTACTCACTGATTCTACACCTTCACACACAGTAAGGAACACTAACCAGAAAGGGCAAAAATATGCTGCATCTTTGGAAGAACTCTAGTCAAGCAGCACTCAAAAATCATGTAAATACAACACTCCTAACACACTGAAAGCATCTGATTTGTTCTCCTCCTTCCAAGAACCAGTCACTTCAGACAGGTGATTGAAGGGGTCCAATCAGCAGATATTCTGTACTAACATTTTTATTTGAGCTAATTTCTCCCTTTTACAGCTGAAAGACAACAGACTGCAAAAATACTGACCTGTCAGAGAGGAATTTATTAGATGCTTTTCCAGATTTTTAAATAATGATAAAAATATTCAAATTCTGTTTATATTAGTATTCTGCAACTGCTATAGCCAATGGAGCAATACTGGTTTTTTATTTTCAAAAAAGCTTTTCTAACAAAAAAGCTAAATCATTTGCAGAAGACATATGAAAATATTTATTTATTTCGCTCCACTTGCCTAAACGAAACTTTTTCTCTTTAAACACAAAACTTACTTACAGAGAAAACCACAGAAGACAATACACAGACCAGAAGCTGTGTGTCCTGTTCAAAAAGATGACTTTCAGCAAACTAAGAGCTGAAAATTGTCCCAAAACAGTGCTACTTCTGCTGGCTTAGGTTGCATAACTGTTTAAAAGCCAGCAGCAGCAGCATTTTTCATTTGGCATTTACATGACATGAGATGGAGAGCTTCTGTTTTAACCTTCCAACACTGCACTTTCACAAATGACTACTGTGCACTGTTCAGCACAACAGTTCTTACATATACCAGTCAACTTACTCTAGCCTTTCATGTTAAAACTTCACTGGAAGTAACACATCAATTCTAACTATTCAAGTTTAACGCTGACCACCTTAAGCAGTTGCTGTTTTCTCCAAAATGTCTGTATTTTCTTCACAAAGCTCAATCTTTTTTTAGGGAAACAGTTATACTCCAATAACCAATTCAAACATATTGGAAAGAAACAGCCAAATTTTATAAAAGCCATCCATGTTGCACTTCCCGATGATATTCTTTGGAAGGGTAGATCCATTCTTTCCTCTCTTTGCAGCTGAAAAAGTCAGTAATAGTAAGAGACAGCTAATGCTGCTTAAGGAAGAAGAACATTTCACGAAGAGTTACATCAGCAGCAATAACAGACTTATGCTACTAGTACCAGAACCAGTTACTGAGATTTAAATGCCAAAGCAATGTCTTGCAGGAAAATGCGTTACTTCTCCAAGCAGACAGCCTTGAGCAGACAGCAATAAGAACTGATGTATGTCATTCCTAACAGCTCTCTCCAACACAAGCGTCAGGGAAAACAGAACACTTGATGGGAAGTTCTTAATTTAAAGATGGATTCTTCCCTGATGCCACAAAAATGGCTATGAAAATCTCACAAATTCCATTCAGCTTTAATGAAGCCTGGGATATTTTTGCATGGCAGGTTATTTGAACAACATTGTTTACAACACAAACACTGGATGTTTTGCTTAAATCTCCCCATAGGTTAAAACTTGCGGCAGAAGTCCTCACTTCTACTAAAGAGTAGGTGCACTTCTTAATCAGAAAGTTAGAAGAACATACAGATATCAAATTTCCATACCTCATGTAGCCATCTTAGTCTGGTTTTTAGATGAGACGGTTAAAATTATTTTACGCTTCTATTTTATTTTTTTCTCTTGCTAAAAATTCTTTCTACTTTCAAATAACAATGCATTAGTTTTTAAAAAATACTAATTAACCCGTTCACATTAAAATTATTTTTTAAAATAATCTTACCTCTTGAGTTCATATGTATGACAGTATACCACTTTGCTGTATTTCTCCACTACAGTCTTTATAGCAAAGTCTAAGTGAAGTATCGTTATTGAATACGCAGAAAAAAGGAAAACTATTTTGGTTATTGGCTCTAAACTTTTATGCAATAGTCCAGAAGTTCACAAAAGATCCAGCTTTAGAGACTGAGGGATCTAAAAATAATCTGTGCATCAAAAAGCATCTTTCCTGTTGCAATCATATCAACTGTCTAACAAAACATATTAGTGCTCTCCTAGCTCAACTTTTCTTTAAGTCATTGTACTACCAGGATGACATTACAGCTATGGCTGTTGATGGCTAGCGGTGGAAGCAATACTTTTTCTAAAAGTTCATTTTCCGCTTTGAAAGAAGCTTAGTTCTCACTGATTTCAAAAATGTTTTCTCTGGTGATGGTACACAAAGATACCCTCACACTCACTTCACTCTTGCTAAACAAAAAAAACTCCTTGTAAACTCTCAAAAAAATGAGATTCCTTTTCTTTTTTTACAAGCAATTTTGCCCAGAAATAAATACGACTAAACAAAATACAACCTCCATAATAATGATTTCTTTAAAAAGAAACTAATCTAAAATATGAGAACTCTTGTTCAACTTTTTGGGCAAGGGATAACTGTATTTAAGCTTGAATACAATTATATCTGTACCTTCAATATCTTTAATTTTCATGTTTGACAATGAGGGCAAGTACTCTAATGCAGTACTGGAATATTGAAACTTACAAGTTGCTCCACTGCAAGTCATGCCTTCAAAATCCACTCAGTTACAGTGTATTTAATATTTTAGTTGCAGTACCAGATATTTAATGAAAGGGATACGTGTCTACATATCTAGCCTCACTAATTCTTCTCCTGGGACTGATTAGAATTCAAGCTCAGGCTCTCCTTTCTGCCTATCCTACAATCACACAAGGTAGCAGCCACTCGACTTCTACTAGGTCAATTTTTATGTAAAAACCAGCAGTAGTTCACAATAAGAAAATACAAAGCTTACAGTCTCCACTGGGAGAGTGGCTTTTTTCTTCCTAAGTATGTATTTGTTTCAAAGCTTCTGTCAGCTTCACAGTTGACCAACTTTACCAACACAAGTATCTGTTGAGTAAATACTCATGGTTTTATTTATTTCAGTTGAAAGAGGAATATACGCAGCTTTATGTTAGGTGAACATGGAGAAAAATATAAGGCAACTTGATTATTTTCCAAAAATAGCAAAATAAAAATACGATAGAGTTTTACAACTTTATCATTACTCAAGACAACTGAAACTGATGTACATTTAAATCACTACTGGAATATCCTACGTTTTCAGAGAAACTTCAGCTTTCCAAGACAAACTATGCAGTGAAATATTATTACAAAAAAA
>VYXC01011982.1:13352-58251 GCA_013397175.1 Platysteira castanea | reverse complement strand
AAAAAAAAAAAATCAGTAGACATTCACAACAGTAATCACACTGGAAGGAACGGTGACATAAAAAATACACAAAAACCTGATTAAAAGAAAGTCCTCAAGGATATCCTAGACTCAAAACAGAGCAAAAATTTGCTTCTGGCCTTGTAATGTGGTTTTACAGTGTATGATGAATGAAAAAAAAAGCATTATAAACCACTTCCTTCTAAAACAGAGTCCCTAGAGCTAAGAAAAGATGCACAGCTCTTGCCATAATCCCACATTCTGAACACATTACCCTCGTCCTTTCACAAAGGAATTTTTTCAGCAGTCATCTACTTCACCAAATTTACTTATTTGAAACATATCCTTTCCCTTTAAGAAAGGAATACTTATGAACTTCTAAATAACGTGCACTGAACTAGTAAGCACCCCTTTTTTAATTAACCCACAAATATTCATGCATGGAAAGAAAATCCAAGTTCACTAATAACGAACTGTATCAGAGTCCAGTTTCAGCAGGAAAAGTAATGATTTTATTGGACTCAATAGTAATAATTTTTAAAATTAATCTTTTCTTGTAATTATAGGGCTTGCACGCTTAAAAGCTCTTCAGTCTTTCCCGTCCCTCTCAGTTGTAGACAGTTACTCTAATAAAAGCTATTACACCCCCTATAAACTATTCCTAAATCTCAGACCACCATTATCTAATGCAATTTCGTTCACAAACATTTAAATTTTGTTTTAATCACCTCCACTCTTTTCTCAACAGGACCAAAAATAAGTCTCTGTAAATAAATTCAGACACTAGATATAACAATCACTAAATTACACATAACCCCCACACCGCCCCCACTCCCCCAATCCTGCTGTCACAAATCAAAAAAGCATCTTCTCCTGGTAGTTTATCTCCAGCATAAAATCAGCAGGACTCAGTTTTATGATGCAGACTCTTAAAAAAACAACCAATCTGGATGAAAGAAGGTTGTAATCTCTCAATATCATGTAGAAATATTCTCATTGTTTTTATGGTAGATTAAATCCAATGGCAACTGGTATCTTGAGGTCTGCTGACAGTGGATGTCACAATTCTTTGCTGAAATCTATTTACCTCCTAAATTAACTTGACATCTGTTGATAGATATATTCCTGTACACTAGACTCACCCAAACCAGTTCTTTTGTCAGGTCCCAGATTTCAGCAGCAAATGCCTTTTCTTGCATTTATTCACACTGAACTATTTCACAACCATTTGTCCCTGAGTTCTTCACACTAATCTCCTGAGATATGTGGGATGTGGTATGATAAATTTAATTATTAAATATAAACAGCATATTTAGTATGAGAGTAGATCAAGGTAGGATCACACTCAATTAAAATCTGGTTAAAAGAATTCTGAAGCCATGCACTACCCATGGCTATTGTCAAGGAAGGCTCCTCTAGTGGAAACAAACCATACAGGTTGAACTTCTACCGAAAAGTTCTGCCATCCAGTTCTGAGACCCTTCCCTGTATTCCAGTCCTCTTTGCCTTCATTTCCAGCAAAACCAAAACCAGAGCAGCAATGAGAGCTTCTACTCTTTCGCTGAAGAAGCAAATTAACAGCTGTTATTTTAACAGCTGATGTGATTTGATCTAGAAAGATTTTGGGAAGTATCTGTCAAACAACACCAAGACAGTGGAACACTGGTACCAACTCCTGCTTCTTATCAGAGGAGTCCATAAGCTCCCAACTAAAAGTGCAAGTGACCTGATACCTTTCTGAACGTGGTGCTTGTTTTGGTTTATTTAAGTATTTTGCTGTATGATGAAACTTCATTTAAGGTGCGATGATTTTATTGATACAGTGCAGAAATGGTTTTAACATCAGTTTAATATCTTGCCTATTCAGTCACAGGAAAGAAGTGTTCATTTCTGCTTCATGAAAACATGGTTCAGACTTTCACGAAGCAGATTTACAGATGGGCTGTGCTTGACATTCTGCTGCAGGACTGTTAGAGTACTGAAGGAGATACAAATCTTTTCAGAAAAAGCCAAGAGTGGACATGGGCTTCATTACACACTGATTCAGTGGGTATTTAAATGGCTGCATTCAGCATGAGTAAATGAAGGAAAAAGGGTGAGTTTAGAAATATTCAACCATCATGAATGCAGAACAGCTGCAAGTTATGAGATCTTGGTGAAAGATTCAGAGATGACCAAAAAATTAAATCAAACAAACATGGCAGACATCAACTATATTTTAACTACTGTAAGCAGTGAAATCTGTAAACCTCCATGCAGCATGAAAACAAACAGAGTAACAGGTGAAAGGGAAATAAATATATTCCTCCAAGGTGGTGTAACGTTCCCTTTTTCACTCCTACTCTTCTGGATGACCTTCACATTAGTACAGCTCTTAAGCATGTGCTTAATAAAGTGGCTATCAACAGCTGAATAAACAAAAGGGACTTTTAACTGTCCAGTATGAGCAAACAGGTAGGAAGCTGAGAGATCTGGGGGACTAGGCTCTAAAAAACTCTTTTACCATTTATATACCAGACTTAGAAGAATGTAAGGCCAAACAATTCTTCTAGATTCTCTGATCTAATACCTAAAGCACCACATAATTATGTAAGACCTCTCTCCAGGAGGAGATCTGATTAAATATTTTTGAAATTAGAAAACATTTTATAAGACAGGTGAAGAAAATATCTTTCTAGAAGGTACTTTTTCCCTAATCTTATTTGTTGAAAATCCACATCCCTTCCTTTTAGCCTACATTAGTTTTAATGTAGTTTATTTTAGTTAAAGGCAAAACATACTGACCTAATTTCCTTCCTTTTTTCTTTATGAAAAAACAAAATTCAAGGACAAAAGGCAATTAAGATGCCTTTCTAAGTAAGGGAAAAAATCCTAAGTAGCCAGAGCTAGATTTGATGACACAGAAGTCATGCTGTGCCAATCCAAGGGAAAGCAAGCTAGTATGTGACCTTGTGGTAAGGGGCAAGAAGAGAGATGTGCCAACTTTGTTTTGACATGATCATCTTTGAAGGACTCAAGACAAAAGCTAGCTTATCAGTTGAGGTGCAATTACGAAGACTAAATCATGTCTTGATGTACTATAGCACCCACTGGTAGAACTAAATTTTCAGTGTAAAGTAAAACAGCATCTACCAGCACAACTTTGGGGGCTTGGGAATCTCCAGCCACAGCTAGAATAAAATAGACTTTACAGAGCAGCCAAGGCTACCTTATTTGTAGCTACTGCCTCTGAGAATAAGACTTTCAAATGCTTAACAAGGCAGTCCAGCAACACTGCAAACTGTTAACTTATCACAGAAACCCCATGATGCCTCAGAAACTGCATTTCCCCCCTCAGTCTTCTCAATCACAGCTTCTCTTCCAGTCAGCATCACCTCAGAAGAGACTCACGCTACCAAACTACCATGTGCTTCAGTCTAGCTCTTCTAGCATTGGTCAGACAAATTCTTTGCCTCACCTCCTTTCTATTTCCCTTTCGTTGTCTCTCACAGTCTCATTCTCAGATTAGTCTTGCTTTTCTTCCACCAAGCAGATGAGGCCCAGAGCTTTCAGCTTTCTCGTTATAGCACGATATTGCATATATATGCATTCACAATACATTTCTGGCCAGATAATGTAACATACACAAGTCTGACCTGATTTTTATAATCTCTCTCAAATCTTATCCTTTGTCATTTCCCAGTATTGCCACCCGCCCTCATTTTACCAAAGATTTGAGATTTAAGAGCTATTTTTTCATCCCTGGGGCTTTAAGTTCCAAGTTTTTCAAAGTAGCACTTGTCACTAAGTTTTATATAAGCATCTAGTGTACCTCTAATTTTTGAAAATAGCAAGAGCAAGTAGAGGCAGTGGTCTCCAATGAGTAAAAATCCCATGTAAGCAACCATATCCTGCACAGTCTACATTTCCTTAGCTCTTAAGGATTCTTTTTTCCAGCTTCATTATTATCCTTTTAGACACTCTTTCTTAATTCCATAGTTGTTTTCAAAACAAACAATGCCACTAAAATTAATTTACCGTCATAACCAGCAGTACTCAATTAAAGTACATGCTTAAAGGTACATGCGAGAAAGTGGCACCAACTGATCTCCTTCACCGAATATAATTTCACAAGCACAGAAAATAGAAAAATAATCTGAGATGACCATCAAGAGAAGTAATTTAGTCACAAAACCCACTGGACTAGAGAAAAGAATACATACACAACTCGTACTCCATCTTCCACATTATACTGATTAAGGCTTTGACTTCCCAACAAACAAAAAAAGCAAATAGGAACTTGTTCATGTTTTAAAAGAATACAAACAATTTTCTTCTTTAGCAAAATATCAGTTTTAAGATTTCTGTCCTCCCCTTCTGGAAACAATGTCTTTGCAAGCACTTAACATACTGTGACATAACAAAAGCATACTTAAAATATTACACAGCATATAGTAATTGATTTTGTGACACTTTTTCCACTAGTAAAATGCATGCAATACTATTCCAAGCTAAATTCCTGTACTACTAAAAATTCTGGAATTTAAACCAGCTCTTCCTCAACAGCATAAACAAAGCTCTAATTCATACTTCATAGAAGTCACATAAAAATATTTTAACTAGCATAAAAGGCAGGAAGAATTCCATTTAATCTCCAGATATCTGGTGTTCAGATTTATGCCTAAACATCTGTGGTCAGTAGTAATTTATGATCAATCACCAAATACTGAATATCTGCAGAGAATCTAACATGTTTTAAGAAAATGACAAAAGTTTAAAGCTGCAACAATTTGATAACTTAATATCCTATTCACCATTACTGATCTCTAGACATCAATAGAAATTCTGAGAAATTAAATGCCAATATCAAAGAAAGAGCTGCTAAATCACATGAAGTAACAGTTCTGCTCATTTAAGTTTAATTTCACTTCCAAATCTAAGACTTCATCCTTTTACCTTCTATATGCTTTAACCAAGGTAAAAAGAACTCAACTCCTCAGTGTCATCTGCTGTCAGATACTGATATTTCTATTCTTCTGTATTATAAGATTTGAGCTCCAAAACACCCTCTCAGAACAAAAATATCAATGCTTCAACCCTGTGCTTAGCAATATCCACACACCCCACAGCAGGACAGTATTGTTCCACCACAGACAAACACGCATATCTTCAGTCAAGATTTTTTAAATGCAAGAATTCCGTTAGACAATTCAAGCAGGGATAGCTGGCATTTCAAATACTCTAAGGGGAACTAGGAGAAAAAGCATTCTTTGTCCTAGGAAGGAAAAAAAACCCAAAATTAGGTTAGAGTTGTGCATGTGCATAACACAAAAACGCTGAGGACAAACTATTACTTTTTCTGCAAGATGCCTCCTCCCATACATTAAGTGGAAAACTTATGCAGCATTTTAAAAACATACAACTGTGTTAAGAAGAAAAAATAATCACAATCTGGGCAGACTCTGCAGCTGCCCCTTTGACTTATCAATTTCAGTAAGCACAATTTCAATCAAGTCTAGATAAAATATACTAATCCTAAATAGACCAAGTTTGTCACCTACCACTTCCTATAAGCTGCTTACTATCCTGAAAAAGGGAGAGAGAGAAGAAATGCTAAATTAAATGCCAAACAGTAGCAGACAGAGCTTGTTTGGCTGATTAACTTGTAGACAAGCATTACAAATAAATCTGAGCATGGTCTGAAGCAAATTAAATTCCAGTGCTTTTAAGAACAAAGAATTCCTTCGGAAAGAGGATTAGCAACTTTACACCCAGGAATGCCAGTTTAATTTAATTGTTCCACAATCCGATATTTAATATGCAAATATCATTTTGATATATAAGAGCAAATTCGAAAAAGTGAGGAAACAATTTCAGTGTACAAGACGACTGTCTCTCTTCTGAACTGTAATTATACAAAATAAAGCTGGCCAAGGGTTTTTTTATTACTAAGATTGCATTCTATTAACATGAATCAGAACAAGTCTAATTAAAGGTTAAAAACTTTAAATGTTTCTAATTAAGAGTCTAAATAACTGCACGATTAGAGTACTGTAGTTAAAATCCCACCTCGATGACCTTCCTGGCCTCTTTGTATTTTCCTGTTTGCAAGAAGGCGAAGAAGAGATCATAAAGAGCCATCATGTCACCATATTCTCTGCTTATAAAATCTGAAACTAAAGACAGAATAAAACTCATTAATTTACTCAATATATTGAAGTACCTCAATATTTATGTCAGACATTCCTAATACTAATATTTTCCAAGCCTCACAAAAGATAAGCTATAGGGGGATAAATTTTGAAACAAACAGAATGATTACAACATGACACAATTTGTTGTAGCTTTGTGGTTGAGCATATTTAAAATGTTTTTCTGTTTATCTGCAATACATTTTGAACTACATTCAACAAAGCAGACTATATTGGCATGCTCTGCTCATAAAAAAGTGAGGATATATGATTTCTGAACTGCACAGCTATTTGAAAAACAGATGTATTGTTTTATTATTGTGATGTGTTACTAGTAATTTGTTTCTTAATAGTAACATACATAGCTAGAGCCAGTATTAGCACTAATCTTGGAGAGCTCAATAATGTATTATACAAACAGAGCTGTTCTGTGTTTAAAACTACAATCAATTTTTCAATCTGAAGAATGCAGGCATCATATTAGGGCTTTAAAGTCACACATTTGAAGACAGAGAATTTTTTTTTCTTTCAGTTGAAAGAAACTATATACAAATCCTGGAAGAAAAACCCCCCGGAAACACTTAATATTAGCAGACAGCATTTCACTACATGCAACTAACCCTTTTGCAGAAGATCAGCATCTCCTTTTTCTACCAGTTTACAGTAGATGTTATGAAGTTGAAGAATTTTACCATACTTCTTGTAACAGCTGATTAAAGCTTCCAGAGCAGCAGGCATGTCATCCCTTGTGGAATAAAACAAAACAAGAATAAAAAGATTCTGAGCAGGAGCAATGCATGCTGAAACCACTTTAATCTTGAAAATTTCACAGAAAATTCATTTAGCAGTCTATAATCCAAGGGTTTATTCCCCCCTCAACTGTGTTACTTTTGATTGCATGACCACTGTTCACCACAACTTAGCCAAAGGTGTGACTGTTCCTCAGCATTAGATGCACTTATTTTTGAACAATATTTTAAAGTTATGCTACGTAACTACCTTGACAAAACCCAAATTCCATGGAAAATTCATTTAAAGTGTTTAACAGCTTTATTTTTCTCATTTGTAAGTAACACCATGTACACTCTATTACTTCTGTGTCTATGTTTAGACATTTCCAATTTTTAAGTTCTTCACAATCATTCCACAATATTTTTGTTTCAGTATAAATTGCCAGAGTTAAATCAGATAATCACAGCTCTTTAGATTGCTTTATAGTGGTTTTACACATTAACAGACTGCCTATAAATCATCTGTTGATGTCCATGTTTCATGGCTCCATTCTATATGAAAATTAGAATCCAACAGATATTTTCTCCTATAAAAAATACAATTTTTGCAGTTAATTCAACAATATAGTAAGGTACCAAGATGTGTTTTATGCTGGCCTATCCAAGTCACAGAGACATGGCACTAGTGTATATCCATGTAGTAGTAAGTAAGTGTGCAAGACTGCATTAAATGCATTTAGTCAAGAGCCTTTGAGCAGCAAGGACAAATACCATGCAGAATATTTCCATTTTTGGTACCTCAATCCTTTGCTGAATTTTCCCCTACATACACATTATTAACACTTTCAGACGCAGACATAATTAAAATGCAAAACTGAAAAGTCATAAAAACAATCACAGTAACAGCAAATATAAAATAACCTTCCATACTGTGCAACTAACTGTACTTAATCATCTGCTGCAGACCTTTTTTTTCAAAGGATTACAACCCAATCTTGAAACAAAACCAAACAAAACAAAGCAAAACCACTGAAAACAACCGAGGACAACCACAGAAACACTGGTAAAACAATCTGTCAAGTTATTCTTTGAAGGGTAAGGTTTAAGCTGAAACAAACCAAGACCACACACACAAAATGTAGTAAGTAGCCAAGCAGTCAATAAGATTGCATTTTAGATTTCAAGAGCCTTATTTGATAAGGGTGATGTAAGTTACCAAAGGAAAAAAATTTTTTTTTAAAAAAATCACTTAACAATGGTAGCTGAAAGGCTGACTTGAAATAATGATTTAACATTCCTGAAGCAACCTTATTACTGATGAACAAACCTTAACAAAATAAGATATTACTGTTAAAACAAGCCCAATTCAGATGTCCTCTCCTCACACTGCATTTCTTGTGCAGCACAAATTCTGCTTTTTTCAAAGAATGAACTACCTAAACTACTATGTACTACTATCATTACCTAGGCTAGTATTTTAAAAATTTTTAAGAGTAAAACACAGAAGAAGAATTAACTTTATTCAGTAATACTGGCATTCTTAAAAAGAACCTAAGATGATGGATTTCTACCTTATCCCCCTTACTGAGCCCTGTTTACAGTGCATCTTCTGGCACCCCATGGAGTCATTTGAATTTTTGTCATTTGGGGTGAAGACTAAATTACAGGTTAATTTCAAAACTGCAAGTAGATGTTGCAGGCTAGATTACTGTCATAAAAGCGAAATACTATGGTAGTTACCATAGTCAGATATAAAGATTTATATAATCAGTATTTTTCTCCTGCTTTAGATGCAAGTTCAGTTAACATCTAAAAAAACCCCAGTTTTACGGAAAACTACTCAATTTCTAAGGAGGCACAACAACATTTATACATTCAAATTAAAGTCTTCAGTGATAAATCTAGCTTTTCAGACTGATGCTCAAACAGCTATAAGTAGTGTCTCAGCTGTATTCCTGAAGGATTAAAGTGACTGTTTTTAGGTCAAAGCTATCAATAAATGAATGAATAATTGGAATGTTATTCAAGCAGTAACATTAACAGTTTTCTAGTGTCTACATGTATACTTCTGAAGGCATTAACAATGCACATGCAGAGAAAAAAAGTCACCAAAGACCTGAGACAAAAATAAATGGAAATATTGTACTTGTTGCTAGGACTTACTGCTCAAAGGGGCTGCATAGGTCTGCATTTAAGGAGTTCTGTATCTTACACACTGACTTACTGTTACAACTGTTTTGAATCTATTGAAATCAGATATGTTTGTTCAGTTGCATTCAATCAACCAACCACTCACCCACAGTTTTAGTAGAGAATGGGGTTCATAAAACACATAAATGCTAAAACTGGCAAAGACAAATATAAAACAATAAAACCTAGAGAAGTTCAGAATCCACAAAGAAATTGCTGGTACCACTACAGCAAAGAAAAAATTATCAAGATTATGCTTGTACTTGAGCTTGTATGATTTGTTTAACAACCTGCAGTATTTTTTAACTGTCACAAACTGCAGTTAATTCCAAGTACCAGCAGCTACTTTTGCAAGCAGCTTTTACAGTCCTTTTAGAACATGAAAATAAGGAACTCACTGCAGGCTTCAAATTTCAAGTAGAGGTAACATTTTAATGTGTTTCTTGTAATGCTTAACTATAATAAAAAGAGCTGCACAAAAAAGAATCTCTACATTTTAAGAAAATGCTCTTTAGACATAAAGATTTTAAACTAACAAACAGCTGTACATTTGAAAGTATTTGAGAGTCTTTCTGTGAGAAGTTATGCATGTCAAACACCCTTTTATCCTCCCAAAGGATACTTACTACACTACAACATTAAAAGCCTGGTCTAAAATTACTATTTAATTAATATGGTTCAAGTCAAAAAGTAAAAAAAAGCCCATATACTCATAGCCATGTTGGAAAAATGAGATTTCCAGCATCAGTTTGGAATACACAGAACTTAAAATGTGAACACAGACGATCCACACTTCATTTTGAGTTGGCCAGATACTACAGCTTTAAGTCACTCACAAATATTATCTGTTCAGGACTAATACCTGTTCCACTTAAAGATTAGGTGTATTTTTCCAGCATATTGAAACTTGCTCTTTTAAAAAAGAAGATATACTATTAATTTTGAATGACAGAAGGAGCCTCAGCCATGAGTACATTCTGCATGGCCCTTATGCAGTCCCAGAAGAGCTGTCCCTTAGCATCATTTTCCAGCTAAAGTTACATTCAGGTTAAGACACCAAGTGTTTAAGGAACCAAGTGTTTTGATTCTTTTGGCTTCTATTTAGAATGGCTATGAAGTATGGGTACAATCTTCCAAAATACTTGTGTGGGCAATTTTAATCACACAAAGCTATCTGAAGAGCCAAAATTACTCAGCTGTCTGAAGGTTTGCAGGGGACACTGTAGCAGGACTGGCTGTACCACGCAGGTATGTTTCAGCTCCCCTCACTTCCAACAAGCCACTCCCCTCTTGCTTTAAGAATGTAGCACTAAATCTAACCCTTTTACTTGTAATAAACAACTTTCCCAACCAGAGAGTCTGCCTGATAAAAATAAGACTCCAAATATTGATTTTAATTGGAATGAAGTGCTGCAACATTATGCATAAAGCTTTAGTGAAGTGGCAATTTACCTAAGGGGCTTACTGATTGAAAAGCTCTCAAACCTGAAATCACTAGAGAGGTAGAAAGAAAAAAGGGACTCTCTGGGGTGGGGGTGGAGGGTAGCCTGGTAAAACAAATCCCTCTCTACAAATCTGAAGCAGATGTTAGTGTAGAGGGAAGTCAATTCAGCAAAGTACAATCAGCTTTACAAAAATTATTCTGTTAAAAGAGAACGGGCTCTTGAAAGAGCTAAATGTGTTTCTGTTCATTTGCTGTACTAAGGAATCTTCAAGGAGACTGGTGTTGCAATTACAACTAATCCTCCCCAAAAAATTAACTGTGTTGAAGGCTTTGTAATTTCCCTAGGTACAATTTAGCTGTCACTTACTTTAAAATTTACTCAAACATGCGTTCCGAACAGCACTAACTTCACATGTCAAGTGCTTTCCAGCCAATTGAGTCTAAACTGGAAGTCGGTGTTAAACAACTGAATGATTAGACAAGATAGCTCATTTCCCTGCTCTTTTGTTCAGAATAAAATGCCACATTTACATTATCAGACTCAACAGGATTTTCTGACAGAGGCAGAAAAAACCCTAGTGAACACTGTCCATAGCAAGCACATGAAGCCTGTCATTTACCAATCATCCTTCAAAAAGCAATAGCCATGAATGTAACTTAATTACGACCCAATGATCCTTGACGAAAAATCATCTTATCACTGTCCTGTCCCCATAGGGCAAATGAGACACTTTTGTCCTTTGGCACTGATGATGCTAAATTCCTAATTGCAATAATGGAGTAAGAGAGCCAAACATCCTTAATTTCATTGCAACATGTAAAGAGTTTTAATACAATATTTGAAATAAAGCCGCTAAAAATAGAAAAAAACCTCTCCCCACTAGAGGTATGTCCCCCACTAAAAATACCACTTAATTTGCAAAGATGCCTGTTTTCAGAAGTGCATGTAAAAGTCAAACAACTTGTAAGTGCTACAGAATGATCTCAAAAAACTCACAGGTGATTTTAAACTCCATGAAAACAACGGAAGGAAAACTGTCAAGGCACTGCATTCATGTTCTATCTACTATATACGAAACTAATCAAAATATGTTTATATGAGATTAATGACAAATGAGCACATAATGCTTTACTGGACAGTGCTGTATTAAAATACACTAACCATTTTTAAAGAAAAACAATCCAACTATAGCCTTTTTATCATTTAAGATACAGATAGTAATTGCTTGTGTTCCCTAACTTAAACCTAAAAATACAGTCTGTAACACAATGCTTTCACAGTTTACCTGCAAATTTTCTCCCCTTTGCTTAAGAGCATTTACTGTATCAGGAATTAGTAAATTTCAAACCTGAAGATTTTTTTCATTTCTTTTCTCAAAGGTGAGTTGGTAAAGAACTTAAGCCAAAACTACAATCCTTAAAATCTTAAGAACTTTTACATGGTGTAGGTAACACAAGTTTTTCTAATTATTAGCAGCTGGAAAAAACAGTTCAGAAGTAAGATGTGTTTAAAGAAAGCAAGTTCTTTATATCCTTGCAGATTTTCGTCACACAATCCAAGGAAGGTTTGTCACATTACATGACAGACCAAGATCATGTGGACTGTCTCAATTTTTAATGTAATTTTCCCATCTTGAGAAACTGTTCAAGGTCATAAATAAAAATCAGACAATTCAATGCAGGGGGCTAGTTCCCCTTACTCAGTGCAAAAAAATCCCCAAGGTAAGTATGAGTTCTCTCTCTAGTTATTACAGTTAAGTATTTCCCAAAATATTAACGGCAAAATATTACACCTCCCCCTCGCCAAAAAACAAACAAACAAAACACCCCAGTGAAAATGCAGTTATTCCTCCCAAGCAAATTATGCAGGAAAAAACCTTCCAAGTTTTGTCTGCCATCAGAGAAGATGCAGTCTCTCCACCCATAAGGTGGTAAAAAAATCCCTTGGGAATTAGCTTACTTTGTATTTTATTTATAGATATGAAATATATAAGCAGCTCTACAGGTGTGTACCAATGACTTCTAGCCATACAATTCCAGTCTGGAACTACTTTCTCCTTCATGAATCTAGTCTCATCAAAAGTCCCTTTGTTAATTAAAAAAAAAAATCAGAAAGTTTTACTAAAAACTTGTAATTCCACTTACGTGTGGAATCAAATTAAAATAATGCTCATTACTCTCCCCCTTTTCATCTACACATGATCGCACTTATCTACATCATCATACACTACACCTCAAGTGAAGAGCCCAAGTAGCACCAGGTACAACTTGCATGTCAATGTGCATCAAGCAATTATGTAAAATGCAGCTGCTCTTATGCACACTGCAAAGCATATCAGATCTTTTTCCGACACATTAGTTACATATGATTGCAGTTAAATTACTTTTGTAAACATCTGCCTGGCTTGTGATGCAACCAAGGCAGAGTCACTGACTGAGAAGATGTACACTGTATTCTTAACTGTTGACCACTTCACTAAAACACTGTTTTAAACAGAGAATCTACATACATCTATCAAGAGTTACCTCTTTCTCAAGAATTTTCAAAACAGAAAATGTTATACACACCTTGCATACCCAGAATACCTACAAGAACTAAAAATCCCTACATGGCTGACTTACATGATACTATGAAAAATTCACTTATTTCATAGGTATTATATTTCCGCTAATAACATTTCGTTTACATGAACCAAATCTCAAGAAATTGATTCATAAACTCTAGCTGCAAGAGTTGAAAATTCAGGAACTACAAAAGTGACACACAAAAGAATACTACAAGGATTGTGCATATGGTAAAGGAAAAGGGATTCTTGCCTCAATTTTAGTAAGAAATTGTTATATAGTTCATATGTATGTTAATTCAAATATCCTACACCTTATAATAAAAGCTTATGCAAAGGAATATGACACATGGAAAGATACTTCCCACCAGAATGCCTGTACAGAATTCCTGTTGTCTAATAAATGGTATTAAAAGTATATATAAGGCAAAACCCCTCGAACATAACAGACCAGACAGTATTTTCTTTGAATTTTAAATTCAGCAACACACTAGCCTATTGGCAATGTTATCTAATTATTTGAATTAAGTGAATTAAAAATACTTCAGTGTTCAACAACCACCCTGCAACTCACCTGAGATATACTGGAAACAACAAAATTATGCTGTTTTGATGTGAAAACACGTTCCACTTCACCGCAAGAGCTGAGACTGCACCTATCATGCTCTGAATAGCTATCTTGTCAAACAGACTTTAGAACAAAGTAATGCATAAGCATATTCCAACGTATAGCCACTTCATCTCTGATGTGCCCATAAAACACAGCTGTTGTTCCCAGAGATCATGACACGATGTCTAGCTGATGAAAAGAGACTTAGCTGAATTAAGAAAACATATTTGTTCATTACTGCTCCAAGATCGCTTCAGTATTGCATGTGCGTGAGCACTCCCAGACACATATGTATGTGCAGCTGTGAATTGCATACACAGGTCACAGAACACAAATAAATATCCTAACTTGTTTCATCTGAAGCCCAAGCATAGCTTACTTTTCAAGGTGAACTGTAATCAGAGGGGAATGAAGGGCAGCACTTTGCACCAAGCCCAGGTTTGCAATGGTCTCATGTAAGCGATTCACTGTTTCAACTTCACCTCGCATGGCAGCGGCATTAAGAATGCGGAGAAAAGATGCAACTGTTCTGCCTGAGATAGGAACATCCTTCTCTTTCATCTCCGTTAGAATGTTAATAGCATCTACAATGAAACAACACAAAAGACCCTTAGGTAATTTCATGTAGGGAAAACAAACTGCTATTAAAACAGCATTTCAAACCCAGCAGGAATGTAAATTCTGGTGTATAATGCCGATTTCAAGTTAATTACTACTTGCATTTCTAAACGAGACTACAATTATAAATCCACAATAGCATGGTTTTATCATTTTGCTGCAACTTTGACTACAAATTATAGATAGGAACTGTGTGCCCACTCTGCACCACATAACCCTGTACAGTCTGCCCTATAGCTGCAAGATTCTACTAAATGGATGCTTTTATCGTTCAATGCTAACATCTGCTAAATCACTCCATTGTTTCTTCAGCAGATGGCTTGTCACGAGGCCAGATAATAAAGATATGTTTACACTGTATATACAGCCAGACTAATGGTCTGATACCGATAGGGCCTGTTTGCTGTGTCGATACTAATTAGCCAAGGAGAGCCAATGAAAGCTTTCTAACAGACTGCATGTTAAAACATTAGGTTCATTAAGCTTCATTAGTAAGGCAGAAACAAACATTTTTGTATATGGAGTAAGTGCATTTTATTAATGTTCTTAATTATTGCATAGACAGAATGTTTTGACCACTTTACATCTGGCTACATTTATGAATTATTTTATTTTCTGAGGGACATTTATGCTCTTAAAAGCAAATTCATATTTTCAAACTGCTTAATGTAGAGACAGACATGATCTGATTTTTTATGATTTGGACAAATCAGCTTTGTTTATTATTTTTCTAACAGTAAGCTTAATAAGAGGCCAAGACAAATTTCAGAGGCAGATCTTATACAAAAAAACTATATTAGCTTTTTTGTTTTATTTTACAGTGTTTCAAACAAAACCATTACATTTTGTGTCTAGGCTTGGGCCACGTTTTATAGCGTTAGTGTAGTTGTTACTCTACAAAATCAGAGAACTCGATATTCAGAATCACCTCTTAAAGCTAATGACAGTCTAGAGTTCTTTTTAAAGATCAACCAAACCATGTAAACCACAGAATTATATTAGACTAAATTACAAAAATTAAAGAGCTAACAGGTTAATGCAAACGTCTAGAAATATGTAATAGGCAGTTTGCAGAACACTCATTAAAAAAGCCAAAATTTCCAGGCAGTTTACAGATTGAATATAAAATTCAATACTAAACACCAAAAAGAACAGTAACAGAAAAATATATACTTTATGGTAAGTTAAATTATTTTTTTGCAGTACTTGGCTCTTATGAGAAGGTTATGTTTATAGGTTTTATGTTCAGCCTTCAGACCTTCTTAAGCAAAAACAAAGCCATTAGTCTAGGCACATACGCAATTTGTGCCATAAGTCATGATCTTCAAACTCAATCCAAACAGCAATGCTAATAAAAACTAGCTGCAGAAATGCAAAAAGCACTGAGCTGTGCAAATGTAAATGACAAGCTTGCCAATCCATTAAAACTAATGGCCTGCACTGTCCAAGCATCTCTGGTTGAATTCACATGCAAATTTGTATGCAAAATGTTCAAGCACTTTTCAGGACATGATATACCATTAATATCAACTCACATTTTTATTCTTGAGGCAAGATACCTTTATTATATAGCAGAAACACAAATGAAAGCAAATGGATTACCTTCTAGTCTACCATGCTTTTCTAAGACTTCTACCAGTGCTACGTACTTTCCGCTGTCAAGAGCAACAGGTGAATTCTTAGGGAAGCTAGAAATTAAAGCATTAAGAATTTTATCAACAGAGGTTCACATTTTATAGCTTCAGCTTAAAGATTTATTTTTGAAAGTACATAACACAACAACAGCACTAAGAGCTAAAAATGACAGTAAGTCTTAAAGGAAAAATTTGATAAAATTTAAAAGATGCACCATTAGAACATGATTTAAAAATATTATCCACACACCTTCCCACCCTCAAAAGCCAAAGGTTATGTTTCTGAGAAAGAGTCAGATGATTTAATTAATTATTTGGCAGTTATTGCATAAAATAGGGTATTTTTCTGAAGCCTGGGAAGAAAACAGTGCAGATGACTGGAAAAGGGCTATATTCTTTTTGATAGAGAGACTGAAAGTATTCACCTAAGTTAAAGGCTACTATTTTGAGGTTTCTGCTACATGTTGTTTCTTTTCTCTGGAAGTACTGTACTAAAAGTTAATTCCTCCTCTGCTGTTTCTTTTTGTAACAATCCAAAGAGACATTTCTTTGCAATATGAGGCTACACTTGAGACAGGTCAGTAAAAATGTATTAACACAATGGAACTCCAGCAGAAGACTGAATTTCACTTCCTGCAAGCTCACTCTGGGGACTGTGTGAGAGCAGAAGTGCAGCCAAAGCCAACACACAATCGTTATTTGTAGAGTGGCAAAATTCTTGGTATTCACAGCTCAATCACTTCACATAATTTCAAACACTAGCAGGGTGTAATGAGCACCTGCTTGCCAACCTACTGTAAAACCTAAGCAAGGATTTTGTGGGTGTAGGTGAGAGAGAGAACCTGAAAGTCACATATAACTTGTTCTCGATTCACTATAGCATTAGACCAAAAGAAGCCTTTCGAGGGAAAAAGGAAAGGGGCAAACAGAAGGATCATCTGTAAGAATTTGCTCCAGGCTAAGTCATGCATAGCATGTTTTAGCTGGGAGCTAACTTTTACAGCCAAGATACAAAGAACTGAATATAAAAATTTAAAGTAGAATGCTTGTTGACAGTCTTAAAATAATGCTACTCAAACCCTGCTATTCTAAAAACAATACAGGTGTCCTGCATTCTGAACACATTCTATGCGCTAACACACAAGTACCTATTTTCAACTGCAAATTAAGCCAAACTTCAATTTAGACACTATGTATGTTTAAAATAAAAATAAAACACACCTTACGTAGCAATCTGCCTTTTTCAAAATAAAAAGAAAAAAAATTACCGACCACACAAAGTAGCTGCTTCTAACGTTCAATTACACAAAGCAAATTTTTTATTTCCAAAAACCACACCCATGACTGTTTTAAATGCACATACATTGTTGGGGAAAACTAATTAAAAATGGATGAGGGGGTTAATACTCAACCTACTTAATTCAACAAGGTCTGTGTATCAGCATAAATCTCTGTGACATGTTTCAGTGCCGGTGTACTTACACTTTTTCTTTCAGGTTCATTGCCTCTTCTACATTATCATGTCGACAGCACAAATTTATTAAGGCTGCATAGCCACCGACAACCATGTCCGGTTCGTATTTGGCTTTCACTTCAAGGGCTTTTTGCATATTCTAAAAAAGGAACAAAGCAAAGATGTGAACTAGAGGAAAAGTCAATTTGACATTATGAATCTTATACATTCAGTGTGCAGTTACATGACTGCTTTAGTGCTTTTAGTAGTGTAGGATCACATACGAAAACAGTGTTGTAATGCTTTAGCAAATTTTAAGAGTGAAAGCTGTTTTGCAAACATTATTTTTGTAGAACACTTTTTACATTAATTTGAGAACAGACTTCTAAAGAAATTTTCTTGCTTTATATTTCTTGCATTTTTTAAAGTAAGAGACTTGTGGGGGTTTTTTTAATCCAGAGACCATGAACATTATTAACTCATATTCTAAAACAGTTATTTATTTGGAATTCATAACCATTTTCACCTGGTACACTGCCAAACACATAACAAAACTACTTTCTAAAGAATTAGAAACTACTTAATAATTCCATAGAAAGCTTATTTTTCTATAAATTCTTATTCATACATTTGACCACTTTGAACTTGCAATGGTGTTTGTATCTAGGCTTATTTCATATGCAAAACTGTAGAGATACACAGTTGAGATACACAACTCTTTCTCAATTGTGTTCGTAGCAACAGAGAATATTGTGCTATCATCTGCACAACTGTTACTGTTCCTATATATACAGCTTTATAGGCAGGATCATACTGAACAAGAAACTGAACAAAAGTGTGGTGATACCCCACAAATTACAGACACACACTAAATGAATGTAAACTACAGCTGGACGCCTGCCGAATGAAGGCAAGAGACCCTTTATCTCAGAAGAGCTTTCCTCCTGCAGGAAAATGGAATTTCAATCCCTGCATTAACAACCTAGTAATATTTGAATTGCAAATGACTAGTGCATGTATCAGTTGCTTGACAATCTAGATATAAGAGACCGGAGCCATGGCTTGAAAGGACATTTGGCATGTATGATAAACCTATCACAGCTGTTACTATCATTCACTTTGCAGATTATTGTAAACAAACTTCAGCAACCCCAAAACATGCCATTCAAGGTGTTGCTGAAATTAGTTAACCTTTTGATTTAATTGCTTTTTGCACTTATGTTTGATTTATAAGCATCAAACCATGAAACCTGAAGCACTGCACTTGTCTTTGCTTAACTATGTCTTTCCATAACACAGTCATTTATGTCCCTTTAAAAATATAGTTATGTGTTTCCAATTATCTCTGCATTGCTTAAAATACCTCTTCTTCACAAAGAGCATGTATGAGTTGTTTCAAGACATCTGTAATAGGCTGGTTTTCAGCTTTTCGCATTTCTAGTTTCTTCTCCAAAGCAGACACGTCAGATTTAGCACTCTAAATGGAGGTAACAGAAAGAATGTCAATTGCAAAAACATCCTTCCCTGAACAATTTGTTGGATCACCTTAATAAAAGACAGACAAAATAATCCTCTTCTTTCATATTCAAAGAATTTTTTTAATCATTTAAGGTGCTTTTATATGTTTAAATAGTATGTTCTAATTGAAGACTTGAGGCAGAATACAGTAAAAAAACCCCCAACATTAAGTCACATATCTACAAAGGTCAACATTACTATTTCTCTCGCACTCGGTTCTTTGTGTTCAGGGAAGTAGGGAATAGAAGCCTGTTTCTTTTTCCATCTCCACTTTGCTCAGATCAGAAGTGTAAAGACTTGACACTCGACCATTAGAAGCAGTATGGATTTATATGGTTCCTGCCACTCAAGTGGATCACTGTAATTTACAAGCATGAATTAAGCCTCACACCACTACTGTTAACTAACCAGAACTTTCAAAAATTATTTACCAGACAGGGAAACTGAGGCATGAAACCTCAGCCAACTCCAAGGTCAAGTATCAGGTCTATGTGAAAATCTGGACAGCCTTTACTCCTACTCTGGAAAGTAACCTCTGAACTTCAAATGGTAGATTTAAATAACGTTAATATACTTCCATGATCTGAAAGCTAGTGATTACACTTCATCTAAACCCCATATCCAAACAGTATTATTACAGTAGGAACAAGCATAGCTATCTGTGAATTTACTTACTTCTGGAATGTTGTCTGTAGGCAGGAATTTTTTGTGACACAGTAACCTTGCATCCTGAAATTCATTAAGACAAAAATATCACTAATCCCCCCCAAACTTCAATCTGTAAGTAAGCATATCATACTGAAACGGTTCAAGGTAATTATATAATAGCAATGGTAAAAAAAGCTGTGTTCTGCAGCATTATTACACTGACTTGAAACAGCACTTATTAAACGTATCCCTTTCATATTAGAACTGAAACCAGCTTCCACAGTGAAAAATCACGGAAAGGTTAAAAGGCTTACATATAATCACTGCATGAAGATATTTATTTTGCAAAGGAGAATATATTCACAGATTCTTTAGATTCAAAGTAATTGCTATAGAACCACAGACCTTAATTAATTCAGGAACTTGAGAGGAGTCCAGCAGTCTGCAAATGCCGGTGTAGTGGGATGCAGGGATAACTATATTCTGTACCAAGAGGTGGGGAAAAAAATTATATGAGTTTTGAAACACAACCAAACTGAAATTTGTCTAACAGAAATTATCTCAGACGTAATTCAAGTCTCCAGCTCTTGCATGTCATTGAGAAGTGGTCTGGTTGTACTTAAAAGCAGCAATTTCAAACCTAATAGATACATGTCAGGCAGGACAGGCATTATGTAGCAAAAAATGAAATGGTACCATCTTCTTCAGCTGATGGAAGTATTGTCTCAAACGCTCCTCCTTGGCCTGTACCTCTGAGTCACTCATGCTGTCAATCAAGTGATAAAGAAAATAGCCAACAGCTTCTGTGGAAAAAAACAAGAGAAAGCATTCCACTAAAATTACCGAGACTGTCATGTTATCAAGATTAATTTATAAGAAATCATTTTGGTGTGAGATGTCACCCTGATGAGAGGCTCTGAAATGGCAACAATGATCACTGAGGCATAGAGATTATGTGGTTTGGGAGCACATATCTAACTGGTGAGTGAAAGGAATATTAATTATTTTCAGACCTAGTGACAGCTTTTCAGTACAGAATCTTACTTCAATCTATTTTTTTCCACTACTGTGTGACAGAAGTGGTACTGCCCAAGGCCTTCCCCCCCTTTCCTGCCTGCTACCCCAAATAGTTGCCACAAATATTTTGTCATTGCTCAAAAGAAAAAACAGATTTCTAACACTTTGTGTATTTATTCTGTACATTTTACCCATTATATTCCATTACCAAGCTACATTAAGTATTGTAATATTAATAAAATAGCATACAAAAATATCTTGACCATTAGAACAACTAACACTAAAGAAACTGCCTATTAGCCAATGAAAGTCAAGATGAACAGATTTCAGCAAACAGTGCTAAGTTTCTTATCTATGCAGTGCAAAAATATATGGGGTCCTGTAGCCCTTCCAAGAAAAGGAAGGGCATCAAGTACTGTCACCTTAAAGGCTAACTGTCCCCATACCTCCTTGCCCCTCTGGCTCCAAAAGGAGGGGGAAAAAACAAACCTTTATTAAAAAAACACATTAAATAAAAAAGTATACTTATTTCAAGGTAGAAGATTTGGGATATTAAGTACCATTTTGCCTCACAAAATCAGAAGAACTGCTAAAGGTAAAAGTAGGTTGAAAAACTGCTTTTCTTTTTTTTAAAGTATTTAAGCACTGATACTCTAGTCCCTCTAAATCTCCATTTTCATCTAAAAATTTAGAAAAATAAATCATTATCTGCAAAATTTTTTTATAATTCTAAAAAAAAAATCTTGTGGATCTCACAGAATATGCTCTGATTATTCGAATCAGGATTTTACCCAACATGTTTTCAAATTTCACTTTCAAAAAGAAGCAATCAGTGTTTACTGTTGTAATCCCTCAAACCCATCATTACACAGAAGAACGGATTTGTGGATAAGTTACAATCACAGAAATTGAAACTCTACCAGTTGGTCCTGGAGGCGTCAGGCAATAACGTTCATCCTTGTACAACAGTTCTGTTATCTGGTAAGACAGAATAATCGTACATTGCAGCCAAAAGAAGCAAGCAAGGACAAATAGTATCTGAAATTGAATTCTCAAAATAATAAAGCATCTCTCTGTTAAAGTATTATTCTTTACCACATCATAGTCATTCCCTAAGAAACACAAAGGGGTTTTTTGGTAAATAATAGGGTTTTCTTGAAAAAATATTGCAAACAGAAATGCTTTCTAAGGTATAGCATTAAGACAGAGAACACTCTAGTATTCTGTTTATATATCATTCTACAGGAAGTTAGCTATCCTAAGACACTGCTTAAAGCAAATATTAACCAGTGTCACTCCTGAAGATGCTGCAATTATGTTTCAATTTACCAAAAGGCTGAAATTGTCTTATAAAGCCTCTTTTTATTTATATTTGAAAGAAGCAAATACAAAAAAAATAAAACCACATCACTTATCATGCTCTGCTAGAATTACAGGTAACTAGTACAGCTAGTTGTAAATAAGTGCAAATTTTGAATGATAAAAATATGCATTCATAAAAATTAATTGCATTCAACTACATTTAGCACTCGTTCTATCCGTCATGCAAACCAAAGAAGTACATAGATTTTACTTCCTTTGAAAGAAGGATTTACCCAAAAGCCCCCACATCTTACCTACAGATACTTTAAGCTAAACATCACTTTAAAAATCATTTCAGTGTTCTTAATGAAATTAAATAAGTTTTACTATTTAAATCTTCAGTTAAAAACTGAAATTTTAAGTGTTTTGAGAATTTTTATCTCCCATGATTCTAGACTGCAATCTCAAAGAAGTCAGAAGGAGACGCAGTCCCACTGCCAAAGTGCTGTGTTTTAAGAAATGACAAAAGAAAAGGAACCCTCACCTTCAACTGTTGATAAAAATGGATAAATAAAGCCAGAAAAAACCAAATGTACAACTGAATATCTTATCTATTACTTTTCATTCTACCAACTCCATGGACACTGTTCACAGTAAAATTACAGCTTTTTTTCTGCTCTTATCCCCTCATCTTCCTATGACAAATCAATACATACTGCAATAAAATCCAAGGAAGTCATAACAGTTCTTTTGAATCAAATATCAGAATACTAAAAGGGATGAATTGCTGAAAAAAATGTGTAACATTATTTTTAAGTGTCTATTTATTTCCCAAGTTAGCATTTAATATTTTAGAAGCATGTATTTACTCAATGCATGTCTTTACTCTTAAATTTAGTGAAGACAACAAAATTAATTTTTCTTCTATTGTGATGAAGAGCAGAATTAACTCTAGATATTACTTCACATGCAGACCACCATTACTTCAGCTCTCTAACTGCTGTTCAAAATTATTTTCATAATGGGACCATATGAGATCCCCTTTTTTCTTTCCCTGCTCTTTTTTTTTTAATGCAAAAAAAGGAAGGATGGAGGCAGCAGACAAAAACGTCCTCTCACCAGAATCATCACGTAACAGTAAAAAGTAGTAAAATGCAAAAAATCCTGTACTGATTTTATGCAAATCATTGATCAGTGACTTTCCAAATCCCAATTTCCATTTCATTCCAAGATTTCTTTGCAAAATCTAAAATGTACTTTTATTAGTCAGCAGTTACAGTACTGAAGAATAACAACAAAAAGCACAGTGCATCCCTTCCCAAATTCTGAAACCACATCCAAAGCAGTACCTGCCAACATCTCCTCTATTCTGACGCTGCACAAAATTTAGTGACCAAGTTATATTGCTGTGTCTTTCTAATGTAGTCCTAACATATGGTCAGCAAGATGATCAGTAATTTCCCTTTGATTTCATCCAGTTAATTTCTTTCATCTGGCTTTGACTTGGATGCTTTACGTCATATAACAGAAACTTTGAAGAACTAAGTCTGCCTTACTAATTTATTAGCGCTACTGTGAGGATAGGGAGAAAGTTTAGGGAGGGCAGGAAAGTGAATTGATGTCAGATGTCACAACCATGGCAGACTTTGTTCCAGAAGCTACAACTATCTTCGGCTGTAACTACATTGATCTAGAAATTACAGTAGCATAAGCTACATGACATGGTAACACACTTGATATTCACAATTTCACTTAACTGTTCCAATTTGAAAACTCAATTTGATACATTTGTACAGTTTCCCACTGACAGAAGTCTTGCTTAAATTAATCAGGTCTACAATTTTCAGTGTCAGAATTCAGACTTCCAATAATGCACCATAAACATGCAATGCCCAGAGAATCTCGATTTTATTTACGGTTTTATCTCCACTTACCTTGCTCCATAGATGTACATCATCTGAGCTGAAGAGGGCAGCAAAGGATAACAAATTAAATGCAAGAAAATGATTTTACTCTTGTAGCTTTCTTTAAAACAACACAGAACATTAACACAGAGGATCTTATTTAGATAAAATTGTAATACAATAATTGCCACATACTGTTTAAACTAATTTTGTGCAGAGTAAGTTTAGGACTTTTAAAGATACTCAATATAGTCATAATTTCTGCTAAAAAAACTTAAAATAATGCAACATTCCAAACAGACCACTTACGACTAGAAAGTGTTTTTGTTTTGGTCTTAGTTCAATTTTTTAACATATCCTAATGGTATCTTTTTGTTTTATATTTCTCTATTTAGCATTTCAAGAAAATAAGCTCCACTCAAACAAGCTGCATTTTACATAGAAAATACTTGAGCTGTGGAATTTGCTAGGAAAAAAATATAAGTCTCCTATGCATTAGACTTTTAATACACCATGATAACTACAGGCAGCTATTGATGCATTTATACTATGCATCAAAAAAAAAAACAAACCTAATAAAATCTTTTAAGGTATAATGTTCATTACAGTGAGAGAAACGTATAATAGTTTAAAAGTAGAATACAAAACATAGAATTTCTTCCCTCATAGATTGGAACAGAACTTGGGGAAGAACACTCCTCTGCACATCATGAGTTTACAACCAAAAATCATGTCAACCAGTTCACTAAGGTATAAAACCCCTGACATCTTAATGTAGAACAGTTGTCTCAAGTATTAAAAACCTGATGTTTTCCTGTAATTCACAGAACTTCAAAATTCTCATTAGAAGCTATAACTTTTCAAGAACTGTAACTTTTCAACAACTATAAAACAGCATTAACATAGGCAAAGGTAAGAGAACAAAAACTTGTGACATGAGTTTACCTTCCTGTAATTCTCATTAGAGGAAAATAAGATGTCAGTGTTAACAGATGGACAAAAACTTGAAAGCATTCACAGAAGTTCAGGATTTTATTTAGGAGGTTCAGGCCTATAAAACATTTATTCTTTCTGTGCAACTGCCACTTGTATTTGAAAATGAGTCAAATGCAGGTCCACACAGAGGGAAAAGAAAATGCCATCTGTGAGGTTAGTTAAGCTTTGTTGGGTGAACTCACTCCACCACTGACAGGAGGACAATGAACTGCAGATATCAAATGCATCAATTTCCTAAACTACTTGACTCTGAAATAGTAATGGTACATCAGGCAAATAGAATGGGAATACTTTGAAGCAGTTACTAGAGAAGAGTAGTTTCAACAGAAATCCATAACTAGTCTGTCACAGACATTGTTCATGTGTCCCTGGCGTCCCTACCCTGTACTTTTGTACTCCAATCCTGAACTTTGTTCATTTGAACACTCAAGACCTGCATTTAGCCACAAAATTTTGCTGTAGTCTTTACAAAAGCTACAAATATTCTTTCTTCTCTCCTATCATATCCTCAAGTTTCCTGCACAGGCTGTTCTAGCCATTAAGTTTAAAACAGAAAAGGAAACATGAGTGGGTATGCTTTCAGAGATAATGTAAGGGTAAAATCTGGGTGCAGGCAACCTTGTACAGTGTCTGAAACCAGGCAGCAAGAAAAGCAAACAAAAGAGTAATATAAAACAGATAAACAAAACTTATGCCACACTTAAAAGTGGCAAGGACAGTTGAAGTAAAAACAAAAAAAAACCACCACCACCCCACCCCCCAAAAAATCACACCAAAAGACCCCATACCTTAATTTCCATCAGAATTCTGAGTTCTTAGCCCAGATGTTCAATAACTGTCGTGATCAGAACAGTAGGAACTGTTCCCAGAATGAGGGGAGTAACTGTTCCACTTGAGGAAACTAAGGTTTTTAGCAACTAGTTTGCTAGCAAGATGATGACATTTTAAAGATACTTTAAATCACATTCTGCACGCCTGCACAGTTCCCCAGTGGCAGGGATATTTCAGGCCAGCATTGGTTGTGTGTGGTAAACATTGGCAAGGTTTACTTTCCAGTGAAAGTCCTACTTCAACTGGATATTTATCTATACTTATAGAGAGAAAATGTGTTTAGAAAATCTGTTACTTTAATTAATACATATGAAACAGATCATTCTGGGGCTGACTGTTCAAAGGAACAGCAATATACTCCTACTGGATCTAGAACATTATTTCACTCATCCCTTGGATGCCAAGACCAGGTAGGGCCTAGCTAACACACCAAATCTCAACACTGGTTTGCTTTTTCTCCTCCTTGTCCCATGATACAACAGGACCAGCTAGATAGAACATGCAATTTATTAGGAAATTATTTTGGTCATATTCACCTGTTATGTTTTACTAATATCCAACCCAAACACAGTTTTAGCTCACACTCATTACAAAATTCCAGGAAATAACAAAATCAGCCTGAGTAACATTAAGTGACTTCTCTTATTCCCTGTGGTGTAGGCATGCTGGAAACAAAACCCATCATTCCCAGCACTACATGTTTGACTGGGGCAAGCAGTGCATGACAGAAGTGCTAGCTAATTCACATACACTTGCATAAGCTTTAGACAACCTTGCAAGTTCACAGGGAACCTTCCTTGCAAGACAGGACTATATGGCTGTGAATACAGAGTCCTGGCAATGTAGCTCAGAACTAGGTGTTATTTGTGACAGTTCAGGAGCCATATTAAACCAGAGGGCACAGAAAGCTGGCAGATGTAGCAGAATATGCCCGGCTCCTACTGGTATTTCGTCTTCATTGAGCACTTTATTACTTTACTAGTTAATAGTGATAATCTTTAGTGAAATCTTACTTTAGCAAAGCTGTTTACAAAAAAAAAGTGAATAAAGATAAACCCCCAGATGTTGACTCCCCTAAGTTTATATAATGACAAATACCACAGAAGAAAGAACAGTGAAATTCTTTTTAATCTACTATATATAATGCTTCAAGTGCATGCTCATATATAGCAGAGGCAAGGAAAATGAGAAAAGCAGGAAGGAACTACAGTATCCCCTACTAGACTTGGAATGCTACTTTTAAAACATGGAGCAGGGGGCAAAAAACTGGACAGACTCATGCTCAGCAAGACAAAAAAAGATAGGAAACTTTGGTACAGAGATAAAAAACAGTATTCATGTAGCAACCTTACCTTTTAAAACCCAAAATGAGGCTGTTTCTAAACAGACGACACTCAACAGCAGGTGTGTTTGCTGAAGACACTATAAATGAAAGCAATGTTTCTCAATAGTTATTGTCAAAAAAATCCCTGAACTGCAACAACTCAGTAGATTGTGTAAACAGACCATCATTAGAAAGCTACTTTGACAGTTTGCTAAATGCTGACACACGTTCGTAAATCAAAATATAAAATATCAAAGTACTTGAAATGGTCCTGGTTTTATCTAAATCTGATCCATTTCAAAAGCAATCAAATATTCAGAGAGAGAGAGTTTTCCCTCTACATTGCCTTTAATGTCAATAGTTACTACATTAGCTTTTTATACAAATTATTAATGGCATAAAGCATCTCTATCTGTAAGAAAGCACAAAACCAATTCCAAAAAGCAAAACAAGCCTCAAACAATCCTAATCAAGAAAACCTGAGATATTAGTGCTGGAACCAAAAAAGATCCACTGAAGGCAAATGGTTTGCTAATTGTTTCAGACTGAATACCTGCCTTAAAATAGGTTTTTAAGTTTTGCCTTTTATTTTTTAAAATAATAATAAAAATAAAATTTTAAAAATCCAAGCAAAAATCAATGGCACAACACCTTCTTAGGTGTTTGCTTCTGCTAGTGTAAATTCCCTGACAAGAAAGAAAAAGTAGTTCCATCTAAAGTGCTATCCACTGAATTAAATTAAATCTAAAGGAGAAAAAAAGAGACAAATATACAGTTCTACATGTTGTTATTCACAATAATATTTGAACACAAAAGGAAACTGCAAAATCACCTAAAATTAGATGTCCCTGAGAGTTCATTTACAGTTAGGTTTCATGTCCTCATCATTACATCATTTCTTGGCTAAATATTCTGTATCATTCTACCTTCCTCCTGGAGAATTGCTGTCTCTCATTCCAGCACCGTAGACCAGCAAAGGAAAAATACAGTAGTGGGTGCATTTATGTCCTGTATGAAGTTATCATCATCTCACTTCAGCATCACAATGGAATTAACTGCTGTAAAAACCTGACTGCACATGGCTCTTTCAGCAAGGGCTGCAATATGGTAGAAGATAACCAAAATAAAAACACCAGCTCTAAAGGAACCTGGGAAGTCAAAGGCAAGAAATGCTAAGAGCACTTTCCTTAGTCTAACTCCAGTTTTAAATGCTGGAACATCTCTTTTTGTTTGAAAATCTCAGGTAAAGTTGGTTTCAAGACACCTTCAATACAAATTCTCCTCCAGCAGTATATTAAACTTTTTGCTCATAAAAAGACAAGCAGAAAAGCATCTTAGTATGCTCAGCTGCTGCTGACAATCGGCAACCTGGTTTCCTTAGCAACAAACAAGTCTGAGAAAATCAAGGGGCTGACAATGAAGTGGAATGGAACGGCACGATAAAGGGAAAAAGCGGCTCTCATGTACGCTGCCTTATGTGCCCAGATTCCTCAGCTGATGCTTCGGAGTTTTCATCTTGTCAGTAGCAGAAATCTATACATTATAAGGCATGAGAAGCTAAATCAATACACCTAGATAGCAGCCAGCATTAATAACCAACCTTCGCCTCCTCTGACTACACTGATGAGACAATTTCAAACTATTTTCCATATTGCATCTATTTTTCCCTCTTTGTAATACTGCAAAAGGAGACAAGTCAAAAAAAAAAAAAAATCAGCTGTTTAATATCTGTGCCTTATCATCACATAGGTGCTAATTAGATTTACTAGCATTCATTTCAGCTTGGTAAACTATTTACGGAGTAGCTTCCTTTAAAGCTCAAGTTCAAAGAAATTTGATATGTCTCCATGAATTATTAACCCTAGTCTTTGTAAACAGAAATACCACTACAAGATTTGAATTCAACTCACAGACAATGCCTAAATAATATACTATGTGAAACTAATTTCGTGACAGTAAGACAGAACTCAAGCTACTCTATGTGCCTGTGTCATACTTTCGATATCATACACATCTACCATATACCAGGCATACATGTATTTGTGTCTTACAACACATTAAAGCCAGCCTATTTCAGTTAACCAGAATGAGTGGAGTGGTCTACATTTTCATGCCAAAAAAAACCCCAAACTATTTCACATTCCAGAAGAAATTTCATTGCTTTTAATAAATAGTTCTCCTTTGAAAAAAATTTCAAAGTTATTTTAAATACTTCATTTGTTTAGGGTCAATGATTGGGTTTATGCTTTTTGTTTTTGTATTAAAACCAAACAAAATAGTGGCAAAATGTAAGGTGAATCTTGAAGATTCACTAATTGATAACTCTCCAACACCAAAATCAAATCAGTGATTAGTAACTACTCAATTTCCTCATCTGCAACACAACAGCTTCCCAGAGTCATGGTGTATACACAATTTAATTCTGTATTTGTTAAATAAAACAGTTAATGACAACTGCAACAAACAACTGCTTAAACTTTCCCTGAGCCCTGGAGACATAAAACTGTTGTTTACACAGATTTAGCTGAAGTTTAGATATTTTATTAACATCTCAATATACTAGGCAAATAAAAACTATTTATTCAAATTTCGAAGAGAATCACATATTCTTACTTAACCAAGCAAATTATCCCATCCCATACATTCAGCCAATGATGCAAACTGACTTTGCAAGGATTGAGCATCAGAACAGTCTTTGGAGAAAACTTAAACATGCTATAATTCAATGCCTAATTAACCAATCACATTTGTACACAACTTCCACAACCAAGAGATCAGCAAAACACCCTCAGGTTAATGTCAGTGCCCATCAGTTCCTTAAAGTTGGTTCTTTCATTAGTAACTCTGTAGTACTTCAGAGCTGTGTAGTTCCTCACATTCTGTAGTCACAAGTCACAGTCTGGTGCTGCAAACAACCACCTCACAGGCCTTGTGAAAAACAAATTCTTTGCTTAAGCTCTCTAAGTACAAGAGTGTCACATTCCTGTCACAATCACAGTAAAGCTGTTATTTGCAAATATGTAAATCTTATGGCCAGGTTCAATACCAAAGAAGAATTAAGCTATGATTTATGATTCAGAATTGGTAGTTTCAATCTGACAAGTCATCATAGAAGACCTCACACGATAAGCACTTTACTCAACTTCCCCACATATCTTGAAACCTCACATATGAACACAAGTAAATCTCTTAGGCTACAACCAATCAACACTACCACCAAATATGTAGTAACATGCAACCTGAAAAATACTCACATATAGAAAGAACATTGTCCAGTCTCCCCCGTAGTGCTTCACTTCTTAGTTCTGCTACGTAGAGCCCAACATTTTCAAACAGGCAGCCATTTTCCTAGAGAAAAAGCAATCAATCATGGAACTTCAGACAGAGAAGACCTTCTGATACTATGTATTTTTAAACACTTCCTTCCCAAAGGTTGCTGGTAGCTGTTGAGAACATAGAAAGTGCTCTATGGCAGTCTATATGGCAGCCAAATGAGTTGCTACTGATCAAAAATTTTTTGTATTGAAATCACCTGCAGAGACAAAGTTACGAAACGCAGAAAGACAGTTAAATTTGGTCTTCAATTCTCAATTCTTTAGCAAGCAAAAAACAAATATTCACCAGAAACAACTGCAGTACTTCCAATCCCCAGTAAAAAAAAAAGGGCATTATTCATTCATTTACTTTTCTACTTCAGGAAACAGAAAGCTACTAGATCTGAAGCAAAATATTTCGGTTAGCTCTGAAGAAGAAAGAGAAAAGCAGCAGGAGAAAGACATGATAAACAAACCATCAGTGCAACAGCTGTTTGAAAAGTATTCTAAATATTCTGAAAAGACCTCATCATACCAGGTTCATGTTTGGAGCACTATTGGGATCTAAAGCCTTCACAGAGAACATAATATAAGAAGCCATGTAAAATTTTACATGTAAACTCACCTTCAGCTTGGCATGGGCAGTTGCAGTATCAGCAAAGTTTTTAAAAACATAGTCAGTATATGTTTCTGCATCAAGGTCCACCCCCAGTTTGTGCATCACTTTGAGGACCTCAAAGATACCTATCAAGGCAAAATTAAAAGGGCTAAGCATTCAGAAAAATGAAAACTTGAAAATCAACATTTAAAAATAAATGTTGCTTTACAAAAAAAGGAATTGTGTCCTCAACTTCCCTCCTTGAAATTGCCATGAAAAATCCTGCATTTCTATTTTAGGTGTTAATAGAATTCTTAACTGTGAAACTTAGAATAGATCTACAAAACTTCCTGCTCTGTGCTGTACTATAAAAACCATGAAAGTTCAGTTTGGAAATTGCTATTATACAAAGTTGTTTCCTAAGACAGCAAATATATTAGTTATTCATGTCTGCAGAAAACCCTATAGAGCTATGTATCAAAATGTCCATAATATTGTGCATAAAAACCCAATCTGAAATTTGATGTAGTGTATATAATCAAACTCAAGATACAAACCCATTATCCAATACATCATACATTCTTAGCTTTGTTCCCAGTATCTAACCCTGATTAGCATTAGTGTTCTGGATTTGTCTTTGGATTTGTTTAAAATCAGTAACATGTTTGTAATCTAAGTGGTAATTACTCCAGAACACATCAGCTTCAAACTGGAAATTCAGAAAAATGCTGGAGCCTCCCAAGCCCAGTGAAGCTACATTGTAACTTTTACAGGGCTCACATCCTTTCACACAACTAGACTCTGTATCAAGTCTATAGATCCACATTTGAAGACACCAGATACCAAACATTAATAGTCCAGCAACTAGAGTGTAGTTTTAGAGGATATGTCATTCTTTTTAATTGCTCACACTCTTCTGATTTGCAGAAACTTCTTACAGTAACCTTAGCTACTAAACTCTGAACCCCTGTCAAAACCAATACAGGTATAATCATTTTTTGCTGGTCTAAAAATGATTTGTCAGTTGCTGCAGGACACCAGTACCAAACAGCATATGTTTTTTTCAACTTGCATTTCATACTTATTACTTTAAAAATGTCCAAAGTCCCTGTCTTTGCCCTGGAGTGCCACCTATGGAAAAGTGACACTTCCATGAATATTTTATGCAGTGCACTATGGTGCAAATAATCAAATGTGAATTCCCTTTGAGCACTTGAAAATACATGCAGGCAAGTCACACTAGATTAAAGTCGCATCATCTGTTCGAGTTTGCCTTAAACAAAAATCTGATTTTGGACCAGAATCTGCAAAAATATGAATAAAGAATTAATTACACTAAGTCTTTCTTCATACCTTTCAAATGTTGACAGCTAGTTTCTATTTCCTGTTTTCAACATCCTAGAAATTACATTAAGTCCTCTTCTGCTGAAATCATTTCAACAATAACTGTAACACTAACAAGCAGTCTGAAGACCAAGAACTAGATCCCACAGTGAGTAAGGTGTGGTGCACTCAGGAGGTTTGAGCTCAAACTTGTACCCAGAAGAGTGCAGAAAACAGGCTTGTTACACATCCCCACTCCCTAGCAGACAGACTAGGGCACATTTCCCTGAGCAGGAAGGGCCAGGAGTGAGAAACAGAACACCAGCACAACAGCAAGATGCTGATACCACACTGCACCAAAGCAATTGCATAGCCAAAGTAATTGCAAACTTAGAATGAAGATATGTGTGGCAGCTTTTTTTTTTTTTTTTAAAGGATGTCTGAGGTACAATTTTGCAGGGGGACAAAAAAATTAATGAAACCAACACAGAATCGTATGGTTTTGCATACATTTTCTACCTCACCAAGAGCAGAACTATTTTACAGTCAAATAAACAACTTCCACAATCCTAAGCAATGAAACATTTCCATTTCAATTAAAAGGAATCGAGCATTATGTAGGTAGATTTTTATAAATGCCTTGCTTCTCATACTGGAAAATGCACTAACCTCTTCTCTCCCAGCCAAAAAACAGACTAAAAAAGACAAGAAAGTGCAGTCATGTTCATGTAGAACCTGGTCTCACAAACTTTTTTGAGAACAACCCCCCAGACATACATGTATATTGATTTAGAAATTATACACATGTATAGAACTCTAACGATATATTGCGGGCATTGTCATACACAAAAATAGAAAGCCAAAAAGGATAAAATATTTATTTGCTCACAGCCCATTCACAACCCAATGGATTGCCTTGCACACCCCACTTTGTAGACCACTGATCCAGAAGACTGGGCATGACTAAAACCCCCAGTTAAAGTCTTTTGGCCATCTCCCTGCTTGATCAAGAACAGGCTTTTTGAGATCTTGGGCTGACACATGTAAGTACACAGGAGCTGAGTATACAAAATCAAATAATTGAGTAAATGAGTGGAAAGAAGACAGAAATAGGAAACAAAACAAAGCCAAACTTTTGTTGTTCTTTTTGTCAGGACTGGAAAAAGCATTTAAACACCCCAACAGAACAGATTCCAACCTCGACTTAGTATACTGATGAACAAATATAGAAGAGATGAACTATGAGGTGGTCATAATATTGATGTGGTAGAGCAGCTTTTCAAAAACTGAAAAATGAGGCTTGCATTTCAGTCTACCATTCATTTCCTGAGGTTCTCACAGCTAAGTCATGCCTTCTCCCTACAGCAATCCCATGAGAACAGGAGGAATTTCTAAGGCAGTTATGTACAGTTCTACATGTGCAAGGGAAGTCAAATTTGGCTTTAAGCAGTTTTCTGAGGAAACAAAAAACCAAAAAAACTTCAAAAAAACTTCAGTTCAAAAAAGTAAGGTCACATTTAGGAAAGCATAGTATTTAACATATTTTTGCTGTGCTGGTAATTTCAGATCCACTCAGAATGTTCTTTGCCAGAAAAGTCTGTCTATAAAACAGCATTTCAAGCAGCAACTTTGTGAAATCTCCACCCTTATTAACCTCTGGATCCAGACTCCTATTTTCCAAAATAAAAACTGGAGTACCATTCACTAACCATGGGTTTTGTATATAAAAATAGTTTATACAATAGTTTAACAACAGTTGATCCCAAAAGCAAAATACACACTTGTAAGAAGTGTTTTTAAAAATAACATGATCATTCAAAGGCAAAGAGGAGCTATAAAATATTCAGGAGCAAGCATAAGTCAGACATTTCTGCTTATTTACACTAGGCCCTCCTGATTTTAGTGCATAACCTAATACAAAATAATTCTCAGTTCCAGTAACACTTTCAGATCCACTGCATATTGATCTTCTTAAACCCTCCAAGCACTTTTCATTCCTAAAAGCCTAATAAGTACTAAGGAAATAAGTATTTATCAACTTATATAATGGATGCACATAAAGGCAATGCCCCATATGAAATTATTTGCCTGTGTAAAATGACTGAAAAGAACTGTTTGTTATTTCAGAGTGGTTAAGGTGTATTTAAAAATGGCCTTGTTTAGTTTCATATCTCCTAGCCACCACTTCACTGCTACCTTTCTTTCTAACACAATTCCATAATACAGAAATGACAGAATTTTCTTTGATATCCAGTGTCAGACTTTGCTGTAATAAACATTAGAGAAATATGTAATTAAACATTGCTATAATTGTTTGGGTCACACTGTATGCACTGATTCAGATATTTGTACACTGAAGTTCTAGATAGGTTGTTGCTTTTATTCTGTTTATTCTGATTATTTAGTCCAGTCTACATCCTATCATAGTTTTAACAGTTTTTTCTCAAAGTTCTTTTCCATTTCCAGCCTTGCCTATACCAAGACGCAAAATTACACACATTAGGCTGGGCATTACTACCCTGTCAAGAAATTAATTACCTTATTTTTGGTATGATATGTGATACTGTGGCCATACTTCTCTTCACATTATTTTTTGATGTTAGAAAGCACTATTCTATTAATTAACTATCTGCTGTCACCCTTAGGTTCTCAGTGCAGCACTACTGTTTGCTCTACTATTTCTATGAAACAATTCCAGGGTGGATGAGTTTTTTTCCCCCTATTTACCTTTCTTCAAGTGTATTGGTTGTATTTTTAGATAGTGGAACTCATTTATTCATTTTTTTTATTATTAACTTGGAAAAAACTGAATGCAAGCTTACACACAGGAAGAAGACAACTTGTTTCACTACTCAGCAAGAATAGTTACACTGATTCTTCACTGTAGAAGCAACTGATCAGGTATCTTCCTACCTAACGTATTTTAAGAATTGCAAAATCACTGACTTGTGTAGGTATGTATAGAGTAGTAGTGCTTCCACTTGACAATATAAACTCGGACAGTGAGCACCAGGCTACAAAAATGAGTTTGCAAATTCACAGCATTTTCTTACAATTATTCATCAACAAGAAGTATGTGCATGCAATGCCTTTGCAGACAGAAAAACAAAGGCTCTAGGGAAAATGGCTACAAATGCTAGAATTGAGGGATCCTTCAACACTTTTCTTCTCACTTTGCTTACATGACTCCCAGCAGCAACTACTAGCCAAAGCACAGTTAATTTCTACAGTAGGGAGTCCAAATTAGGGCCACCTCTGACCTTGACAAAGACCAAAAGAAGTATGAAAACCTAAGTTTCTCCTGACACTCAAATATTGCTTCGATTTTGGGAGCCAAGTCTAAATCTAAGAATAATTCCAACGTCTCTTAGAATTGTTGTAGTGAGGTGAAATTTTCCATGGAGTAAAGAAAGCAGCTTTTTTCAGTAGGCAGCATCCAGACAGAAGTATGACACTGATTTCAATTTATTTATTTTTGGCAACACTGTGCTTCAAGTAAGTCACAAAGGACCCAACTAAAACAACACTGCCAGACTTTTAAAATATCATAGAACTTTGAAGGATTGGAAAACCTGTGAGAAGATAAACTTGGGCAGTAGTCTAGCAGGAACAGAGCCTAAGGAGTTAATAAAAACTGAATATTGTTTTCACAAAGGCTTTTTGAAAGAGACTTGAGACATTTTTATAGCCAGAAACAATTAGGGAATACTTGTTTCAGCATTTCTTCCAAACTGGAATGTGACTGTATATTTAAGATAAAATTGCAATATGAAGAGTCTGCTAAAAGCACTTTTTTTTTGTTTGTGCATTTTGTTTGTCACCCAGTGTCACACTAACAACTCTGCATCTCATTCTAAAGCACATTATACTGTGAGATAAGATGAAAAAGACAGTTTTTCGTTTCCCCAAGGGGGAAGTACTTCTGTTAAAAGCATCTTTTTACAATACCATTCTTTCTGAATTACCAATAACGCAAACCAAAGAATTAGATACTGTACTCTAAAATTTAATATTTGTTCAATTCTTATTCATATCCTGTAGACATCCCCATGTGTAACAGGGGAAAGTATGCTAAATGCTTAAACCTACTTAAGAATCCCAAAGATTGAGCATTTTCGTCCTTCAATCAGTATGCTGTCAGGTCAGGCTCACACATTCAGCAATATAAGTTCTCCTGCAGTTTTTATGATTGTAACAAAACTCACGTTTGGTTCATCAGGCAAATAATAAGAAGCTGGCTTGAAAAAAGGACTGGGTTTGCAGTCCAAGAGAGCTATAAAAACGTAACCTTACTTTTAAATTCTTCACTTGGATTTCAGTTTCGTCAAGAGTAAACTGTAAATAGTAATGAGCAGCATAAAGAACAGTGGAAGGCAGAAAGAATGTGAAGAGTTAAAAAGATAACTAAACACTCACATCTTTCTATGTCAAGGAAGACTTGAAATTTGTAGAACTGTATCACAATCAAGTAAGAAAGGAGGTTTTAAGAAAGTCTTTCTGAAGGAAAAATCGTTTGAAATGACGACAGACATATAGCAAGGGCTTCATTTAATTTCTGATGAATCTCATACCAGTAAGATTTGTGCACTAGGTTTGCAATAATGCTACAGGAGCATTTATCAGACAACTCACCTTTAAGATTATTCTCTTTCTGGTATGCAACGAGCAGCGGCCAGCAATAGTGAGGTCTGAGTGGCAAGCCTTCCTCCTTCATCATCTTCATCACATCAATGGCCAAGGCTGAAAACAATCACAAAACAATTAAACAGTGACCAAGTACTCTAAATGAGCACAGGTAAAATAACTAAATAAGCAGAGTACCTGATTTGTTGGCCTCCAATGCGCAACGCAAGATGAATGGTAATGGCGCCGAGTGCATCTTCGCTTCTTTTAACTCGTTACAGAATTGCTTCAGCTTGTTCAAAGGCTGCCAACAGTTTCAAAAATTAATTTAGTGTATTTATCAATTTCTCAAATTGTTAAGAACATCAGATTCTTCTACTGTTTAGAAAATGGATATTACATGAGCCAAACAGGATTCTTTTGTGAACTTCAATTTACTATGCAAGTTGATACAAAATAATAAAATTCTTCTTTTGCTCTTGAAGAACTGTGCAACAACTCACCATTTTCAATCTTCGCAGTTGCAATAAACCAAATAAATATACTGTTATTATTAGATTAAGAAAAAAAGTATTACTATTCTGCTTACCAGATCTCTATTTACACAATGTTGCAAGAAGAAACTACCTTGGTCCACATAATCACGTGACAAATGACTTAAAGACTTCAAAATGCTGAAGCTGATATCTTCAAAGCCATGAGTTATCAGAGTCAAACACAGGTTCATTACATCTAGCAATTGAAAAACAGAGAACAACAATATTAATAAAGTGCACCCAACTTTTTCACCTTAAGCTACTAAAATTAAGTGAAAGCTAGTAAACGTTTTACAAGTACTATTAACATACTTTTAAATAAGATTAACAATGCAAATTTGACACTACCTTTTCCATAATTATTTATATTTATCAATGAAATTCACTTTTCCCATAAGAAGACTAGGTCGAAAATTACAGAAGTATCACCACTGCAGCATGACAGAAGGATAAGGAAAAGAGAAACTCATTTCTAGACACATCATAAAAGAAAAAAAAATAGATGAAGGATAATTAACAGTTATCAATCAGATTAAACATACTGGGATCCTGAAGTGACTTTAAATGTAGGTAATAAAAAACTATATTCAGTATTTAGTATCCCTTTTTTATGGCAGTCACAAAGAGCTCTCACAACAGGAATTTTAACAGAGGTGTTTGAGGAAAGGATTCCACACTTGCTGTTTTATTATAAAGCTTAATGAATTTCAGGATTTTTTTTTTAAATGATAGATTAATTTTTGCATGCAAATTATTAAAGCTGTTTTATATAGAGATTTCATAAAATACAATCTAAAACACACAAATACACAAACGAATCCACAAACTAATGGCAAAACTATTAAACTATTCCCTTCCCTCAGTATTCAAGAGAAAAATACAAAATTACTTATTTTTGGAAAAAGAAGGAAAAACAAAGCAACAACAAAAAACCAAACCAACCAACCCAACAAAAAAATTCTCTCTGCACCCTGCTGCAGGAACCAAGGACATACCTGGAATTAATTCCCTTTCAAATCTTATGCGTCCCTTAATATCCTCGATGTGCTGTGGATATCCAGCCTTGGCAAGGCTAAAAATCACCTGCATCAAAATCCTATCCATAAGATACCCTTCAGTCTTCTCAACCTGTTCTAGAGTCTGTAAAACCAAAATAAATTTAACTTGAATCAACTCCAAAGTGACTTGAAACAGAGTATTTTTAAAATCAAAACAAAACAAAAAACAAACACAAAAAGCTGGATTTTTTCTTTTTAAAACCCACAGGTTTAGATAATGGAACATGGTCGAGAGAAAGAATATGCAAGAAGTATAGAGAGAGACTCAAACACCTTTAGACTGTAAAAAGAAAAAGGGACAGCTAAAATGGATATAACAGACCATTTCTTTCTAACATCTAATAATATATGAAAACACCAGAGGTATTCTCATTGTGAGATGACTTTCAAAAGAAATTACTTTGTAAAGGGAATAACGTAATCAAACATTTTGTCACTGTTTGGAGGAATGTTGGTTGATGAGTATTTGCTTAAGTCACAGAAGAAAATTATGTTTCCAATACCCTCTTCCTTGATCTACATCTGATTATACAAGTTAAGAAAATTGGTTTGATCTTTTCTCATTGCTTTGAGTATTTCTTTGATTTTAAAAAAAATGTAAGAGAGAATACTTGAAAAAAATCAGCTACACAAAGGGCTCTAAGGAAGCCTTATCTTATGAATATCTAAGCTGTTGGTATGAACTCTCAAAAAAGAAAATTCATCTTTACTGGGAAGATCCTGTGGCTTCAATGGCTAAAGGATGGCTCAATGGGAACAGAATAATCAAGGTTTTTATTTTCCATAATAAATACATAGATATCTCACATGCACTGTCTTTTAAAAAAAAGCTGGAATTATTGAATCGCTCAACAAATCCATCGCTGACAAATCCATCTTCCCAGAGTGAAATGCCACTATCAAAAGACAAGTGCTTTTCAGAAATTATGGCATTGCTTTCAGTTAACCAGCTATTCAATTGCAATAAAAAAAATTTGTTAATTACTTCAAAGTAGGAGGAAATCAATCATAAAACTCCCTCTTATTCTTCCTGCACGGACAGAAAGCATTCTAAAGTCATATTGAACGAAAGATCAAACAAGTTGTATTTAAATTCAAATTTGCAATACCTTTTTGATGCTATCAGCATCACCCTTTTCAGCATACACATTCAGCAGGGATAAATAGGTGTCTGCACCTGGTTCAACACCAGCCATCCTCATCACTGAAAGGATGTTTTCTGCGCTCTTCATATCTCTAGAAGAATTCAAAGCAAGACTCTCAGTAGATTTAATCATAATGATGTTTATTGCGACTTCCACATTTCCTCAATAAATTAATTAGAATTGGAAACAAAGACTGCAACAAGCTTAGAGGAACTTATTTTAACTAAGCAAATCCTAAAAGGTGAAAGTGCAAATCATTTTAATAATTGTATTACTTAAAATACTCTTTCAACTTTAACAGATGATGAAGTTCAGAACTAAGTGCAGCAAATTTCTTCTTAAACACTACAAAAGTACAGTAATTTATCTTGAAATACAAGAGTTTCAGATGCAAGAAAAAATCTACTTCCTTTGTTAAATAGCTTTTTTGCTTCATAAATGTAGAGACAATCTTCTACATCTTATTCAAAACCATCACATTATTTCGCAGCACGTAATTTTTTCTGTACAGCATCACTTTATATTTTATTAAAACTAACAGTAAACAAAAGGAATAAAAGGTATTAAACATTACCCTGATCTTGCATGTCCTTTCACAAGGCTACTGAATACTGCCTCAGTGATGGGGAGATCTTTGCTCTTCATAAATCCAAGAATCTTACTGCAAAATATAAGACAATTTGTATTTGCCACTTTGGAACATGCAGACACTAGGGTGGGGCTGGGTTTTTTTAAATTTTTATCTTCCTTTTACTTATTTCTCATGCCCCTCAATCACATTGTTACAACTTAACCTTGCTAAAATTGTTAGAGATATACCCAGCAAGCCCTGTGTAATGACAACAAACAGAATTATTACTATTTGCTCCTTAGCCCACTTTATTATCAAATGCCTTTCCCAGTAGCCATTTTCTTACAAAGGCAGTAAGCCTTCATAACCTCACATATTTTCATGATGGCTCTAGAAATGACAAAACAAGTTATTTTCTGAGCAATGTGAAAACAACTTGATTTGAACACACTGGTCTATCACTTATTTTTATTTCGTTTGTGTAGGCTTCAGCAGGAAATTGCTCTTCATTGCTCGGTTGAAATATATAAAGCCTTTCTTTGCTTTGCTCAATTTCTATGAATTACACAGAAATCAGTTTTAACACTAGTGATAGGGAATATGAGAAACAGATTTTGTGGAAATCCCTTTAAACATAAATGCAGAAGAATACCTTGCTCCTTCAATGTCACCCTCATTGCAATAAGCAGCAATCAACCTTTGGTATGTAACCTACAGAAAACAAAAAGGGGAAGTTAATTATTTCCATTCAATAAATGGAGACTACTATTAAGAATGAAGGTGCTGTAAAAGGGTACCTACTCGATTGGGCTGCACATTAGCTTCCTCCATCCTGGCCAGGAATTCTGTCGGAGAAAATTTGTGCTCATTCTGAAGGTAGACTTTAAGTAAAGCATTATAATGGCTTGTATCATACACAGCACCTAAGGAAATATTTCAAGCACAGTCAGTCAATGTAGATTCTCTAAATTCAACATAGTTTCATAGCTTTCTCAGGTAATTAATTTCATGTCAATTTTATTCTGTATGAACTTTTATTCACCTCTGAACTATCAGACATTTATTTAACAGCTCACGTGTTCATAAAAGGCTAAAACATAACAAGAACACAGTAACAGCAAATGCTCATGTGCATGCAATGTCAGTCCCTTACAGCTGTATTTATTTTATAGATTCAGCAATTCACCTATGCATTATCTATAGATAAATGACTCACTTATAATAAAAATACCATCTGATAAAATAGCTGGCAGCACTAGGAATACTCGGCCCACCAGATATAAAGGTAACATCTAACAGAAAAACAAATTCAATAATGAAAATCAAGCAAAAGTCAAATTTAAGCATCTCTTAAAAAAAATCTTTAGATTTTAGAATTTTAGATTAACACCCCTAGATGTCACTATAACCCCCAGAATTAGAAACAGGTCTCTCACATGAATAAAAAAATCTACTGTTACTTTGGTAGTAAGTATAATCTGTTATAACCTAACATTTAAACACTATTAATATACCTTCTCTTTCAATACAAAGGGAGTAACTAAAGCACGGAGCTGTTCTTGCAAGAAGGACTAACAGACCCAACGTACCAAGTTCTTTCATCTTGTCCCATATCATATGGGCTAGTTCTGTTCTTTCAGGTGACAATACCTCAGGTAAGACAGCACCACAACTTTGTAACAAAAGCAAGGTCTGGTTACTCCCTGGACACCCTGAAAGTGGAACAAAACCACACATTTCTTCATAAATAATTATGCATTCAATATTAGAAAGAAGATTCGAGACTAACCTAATGAAATATTTAAACATTTTCTATAGAATAGAATTTTCTCCAAGACTGAAGATTTTTAATGAACAGGATACACAAATGATTAAACAATAGCACTACTGTGCACTATCCTAAGAAGATTCATGATAAAACATGCCATTTAGTACAATAATAAGCTTAGCTGAGCAGAAATTGTTAGCAGTACAACACAAAATTCCTAAACTTAGATTATCTAATACTTTCAACTTCCCAACTCAAGATCCTGAGATCATTTCCTCCTAACAGGGACATAACTTTCTGGTGATTTTTCTAAAATGTCAAAATACTTCATACCAATTCAATACAATTCCAGAACTGGTAGTCACGAACACTTCCGCATGTAAACTTCCATTTCCAGTTCTGCCTATGTTTAATACATAACAAATTAGAAAATTTACACCTAGAGAGTAGTGAAGGAAACTGTAAGATTATCTGCCTTTTCTGACTTCTGTACTAGTCACAGAATGTCAAAAAAGTTAACTATAAACCCATCTCTTTCTTGCACTTCACTACTATTCCTGAGACAAAGGCAGAACTGCGGAATCTATCACAGATGACCCAATCAGCTGAAGACAATTTTTTTCTATCCCATCTTTAGATGCAAACTCAGCAATTTCAAATAAAAATGAGTTTCGTTAGAAAGCAGCATACTTTCAAGTATGACCGTCAATTCATAATTGAGCAGCTTTTAAATTCCTGCACACAATTACTTCATGCAATAAAAATGCCAACACATCTTCGGTTTCTTAATGCCAGTGCTGCAACTACTAGTAACTTAATACCCTGAAAGGGAAAAGAAAATCAAAAACTTTTGGCAGTTTGAGCATGGAGAGATGCACAATGAGATCTGCTGCAAACCCTTTCTTCAGGTATTTTTTGTGTTGTAATTAGAAACAGAAAAACAATACAAATGGGCAGAAATCAACAATAACCTCCTACGCTTTTGCTAAATTGGTTTCATTATTAATTAATAAACAAGGACTAAAGTTTCATATGGTAATATTTGCCATTTATTCTATTAGCACCTTAGTTAAATCATTTGTGAGATTCTATGGTTTTATTTCTAAATACAATTACAAAGCCAAAGGAAAACCCTATAAGCAATTAATATTTTTGTTAGTATGACTTAAAAACTGTGGAACTCGTTAATAACAGAACTCGTCAAGGTTTATGAAGAACTACTTGTAGGGAGGTTTAGAGACACAAAATGTTTGCCAACCCACATTCGCAAATTAGAGGTTTACATCTAAAAAAATACAAAGCAGTCAGAATCAGAAAGGATATCCCAAGCAAAAAAGAAAAAACTAAGTTCAACAGAAAGAGCCTGAATTGAAGGCTCAGCCTTTAAACTGTGAAATGCAAAACTTTTAAAAGCACAATGCCAGCTAGACATTACAGTCCAGAGCAATACACAGCAAAGTTGAAAACTTCAGCAAAACAATACATGCTGCCATTGATAAATATTGGCAGTAGTACTTTGCAAGTATATCCTTTAAATATCTCCACTGACTCATCCTAACTGGCACCAACCCTCATCAATTGTAGCAGTTGGTTTGCAAAATACTAATGTAGTCTGCATATTTTAGCCAAAGAGGTATTGAATATGTCAGAATGGACAATGCCGCAGCTATTTGGTTTTATTTTATTCAAAAAAATAAAGCTTTCTTGTCATGAATAACCACAGCTACCTGGGAACGTGGAAACTTGTGGATCACCTCCATATTTCCCTGTTGTAGTTCCACTTTAAAACAAGTAACATCTTAAGGGCAGCATGGTTCATTACAGACACTTTAAAAATATACTGTGCAAAGGAGACAGGTATGATCCCTGCTCAGAGATCACAATACAGTTATGTGAGCAAAGTGCATTACCAGATTAAAAATCCACAATAACCAAGGCACTATAACATACCTTAATAGTACACTTTTATAAGACTTACAAATTCTTAAAGACAAAAAAAACCTTAAAAAAGCTAACATGAGCATTCAAAGCACAATATTTCTAAAGCATTTAAAGCCTATCCATCAACATATACAGCAGATCAAACAACACTCAAAGACAAAATACAGATCAGAACACTGAATTCACTTCCTTGGCTTGATGAATTAATTTTCTTCGTTATATAGAAGCCTGAAATTTAGATTTATTTTGTTTTAATTGGAAGCAACGTACCTGCTTTGCTTATTTCTTGGAAGATTTTTAGCAGAAGAGCTTTAGGGATGCGGCCAGTTTTTCTGACAGAGTTATCCACTTTATTTAATGCCCAGTCAAACTGCCAGGTCGGTCTGGTTCGAATTTCTGAAACTGGTTCTTCTTTAACACTTCCTTCCTCTTGAGGTGCAAGTGTAAGGAACCTAATTTGGTTCATAATGTTTCTGCTTGAACAAAAAAACACAAAAAAATAAAGATTACAATTCTGCGAGTCATTCTGGATCTAAACTAGTCACATAATGTCAAAAAGATAATGCACTTCGTGCTGATGAACAGCCTCAAAAACATTTCATTTTAAAATAAACAAACAAATATAAGTGATTTGTTTCAGTGTCTTTCTACTTAAGAAGTCAGTCATACATTTTGTCACAGTGATACATTTCTCTGAGATTTACAGTTAGTTTCACCTCATGAATTAAATGCTTCAAATACTACTCCCACAAAAATAAAAAATTTTAAGTCAACCAAGTGCTATAAAAGTCTATTGTCCCATTATAGCTAGTCACTAAAGCTCTCACAAGGTTTTGAAAAACCTCAAGAACAGTCACAGACACAGTAAACCAAGGCAGCAAATCATACCTTCCTTGTAAATTAAAATGCACAAGAACTAATGCAGAGGTCAGTGTGTTGGGCAACAATGGTTTAAACACCAACAGGATCACTCCACATTTTGGAGAATTTACAATAACCAGCATGAAGCATCCATCCATTCTGCCATGTAAACCAAACATCAACAGCAGACTTAAGTATTTATTTTCT
>VYXC01011982.1:0-13292 GCA_013397175.1 Platysteira castanea | reverse complement strand
AAAAAAAAAAAGCTTGCCTTCTTTCTTTTTAAAGAACAAGCTGATATATGTAAGAAAATGGTATATGTGCCACAGCAAGGTTATGAACAGCCTGTGCAGGTGAAATTATCATTACACACAAGCATTTTAGGAAGTCTGTTCTCAATTGTGCTTACAACTGCATAAAATAAACCAGACTAATCTCCTCCAGAATCCTACACAAAAAAAGTAATACTTGCTGGGTGGCAAAAACAAGACGCGGAAACTTCTGAAATTGCCGTCCCTCATCTCCGGCTCTTCAGACAGCTCTTCAGCTAAATTTTTGTAAGCTTTCTAGACTAGTTTAAAAAAATCCCCAAAACCCTAGTTTGTACTCCCTGCTGTTAGAGGTGCTCCAGGAGTCCTCTACAGTAATGGCTCCACATTTTGTGAAATGGCAGCCTAAAAGCCAGGAGTGCTGACATTCTCTACAAAACAATTTCCTGCCCCTGAAGCTTTCTCACAGGTCTATCTGCTGGCTGGTTTCTCACCAAACAGTGGTAGTTTAAGGCTTGAGGAGAGGAAGTCCAGTGGAGGAGAAAAGCTTGCTGATGGCAATTCCGTGTTTCAGAAGCACTGGCAGGAAGCTGCTAAATGGCAGAGAAATTATCAGTGGGGTACAAAAACCAGACTGGTGGTTTGCCATGTGGTTGCCTCTTGTGAGCAGAAAGTAGCTCGAAGACCAGCTTTTTCCTTGCTGTTCGAAATCTTGATTTGGTAACTCAGCAGGCCATAAATTCTATCTCTTTCCTAATGGAGCCATGACAATAGTTTAATAGATATTTGATTTTTTTAAGTATTTTTTTAAAAATCCTTTAATAATGAAGAACATTGCTACTATTTGGCATTACATTTTTCAAGAATGCAATTTTTACACTGCCCTATCTCAAAGTTTCCTCCTGAAAAATATTCCAGAGCCCAGCAAATAATCTGCATGTTATTTCACTAGGGAAAGGATAAGGAAGAAAGAATTGAAGGGAAGAAAGACTGACAAAAAAAGGACAGATCCCCTCTTTCAGTTTCAGTTCCACTTCCTGCTAGATACAAGTGCCCACCGATCCCTTTCACTTTCATTTTATTCAGACACCTCTGTGAGTTTATTTCACCCACTAACCTAGCACAATATCAATTCATCCTCTTCTACAAAAAAGGAAAGTTACTGTTCCATCAGGTTAGATTCGAAACAGCTCACGATGTTCACAACCCATCAGAATTAACCAGAAAAAAAGAAGAAATGGAGAAAGAAAAGGTACTTAAAATCAGAGAAACTAGAAATAAAAACAAACAAAAAAAAAGGAAAAAAGCTCTGAAACACTGCTTTTCATGGTAAGCAGCTTGTCATATTAACATCAAACTTTTTGTTGCTACTAGTAATGCCATCTCTCACTAAAAGTATTCCCAAGGGTGTCATTTCCCCCGATCTTCCCTCCTTTTCCTCTTCTCCTTCTATTGCCTCCTATAACTAGAAACAGGGTATTTTTGGAAAACAGAAGTCATTAGACTAATTAGCATAAAATTCAGTAGCACAGGGTAAGAAGAACAGTAAGATACTGAATTTTAACCCCTCCAGGGTTTAACAAACAAGTGAGATGCCTAGAACTTAAATAACTCCTTAATAACACATAAACAGCAATACTCAACTTCAAGCTAGCCCGTGGATAGCTAGAAGAATGAAATTGTAATGACTGCCAAGTTATTTTTTTAATTAAAGACATAAATAAAAAAAGAAAATGGTATCATCCACTTTTATATACCCATTAAAAGAGCTACTTGAAAGCTTTTCAGAATACTTCCAGAAAGGTCACAAAAATGCTCTGGAAGCTGCAGCAACACAGGGCTATCTTTGTAACACAGAAATTTATACTTTGATTTCCATTGACAATCAAAGCACAAGTGGACAAAACTCTTGTGCTTCAGATTAAAATTGAAATTCCTTTCCCTATAAAAACCTGCTACTGTTTTATAGTATTTTTCAAATTGTTGAGCAATATCTTACGACGTATAGCACACTTCTAACTATAAAACAATTGGTATCTACAGTTCTTAAGTCCTGCACTGTTTTAAGAAAGCCATCCTTGTAAGATTCTCCACGTCAGAAGTCACAAATACTTTAAAGTACTTGCCCAGCTCCATGAGATGAATTGTAAAGATAAAAACAGTATGTGCATGCTCAACATAAGCTGGTTAACAGTACAAGAAGCCTCTAAAGTTTCATTTGCTACTAAACTCTCCTGCTTAGCATTTAGCATGATGCTATTTATAACATTAAGTTTAGAATATTACAGCATATCACTTGCTACAGCTGCACACTGTAAAACACTATACACTTACATAAAAGTGTTATTTTTATACAGTAACATCACCTTCTGAAAGGTGAGCAGAATTGGGCACTTTTATTTACACCCCCCGACAATATTACCAAATATGGTATCAGCACTTCTGTTAATATATACTGATTAAAGAGTTTAAGGAATGGCAATATGGGAATCTGAGTTTCAGTTTGAGACGAACAGGTGAAAACAGTACGAGATTATAAAACAACCTGAGGAACTCAAACTTTCACTGGCATCAACCTAAATGATCATCATCAATCTGAAATATGTTTCGTGTAAGATTCAGGTGCACCTCATCATATGTAGGCCTTCAGCATTTGAATCAATTACACTTTTAGCACCATTTAAGGTGCTGTGTAATGTTAAGCCAATCCCATAATACGAATTTGTTAAAAATAACTGTGGCTTCAAAAGCTGGGTGAAGCTGCAGCATGTACTGTCTTGAATCTGGTACATAGCACTACTAATCAACTAAGAACTCAAAACTTTCAAAAACCCAAAAAGACCAAAACAACCCCAGGAGCTCACTATTCTGTTAGATGAAAGATTGAGCAGACCAGAAAGTCAACTTCCAAAAAAGATACAAACTTAACAAATTAAGGGACACAGCACTGGGTTTGATTTCAGGTAACCAGGCAAAGGATAGGAGAACACAGTAAAAAACATAGTGGAAGTTTATACTAATGGCACAACCTCCCTATGAAATACAAAAAAAAGTTAACAAAATGAGGCAGTTATCCATGCATCAGGAATCTTAAATTTTCAGAAGTTGGAAAACAACACACAATTAAGGAAAACAGAAAAAAAACAAGGATAAAAATCAAGAAGGGCACATTAACCATTTCAGTCAGGAAGTCGCCTAAAAAGGCAGCAAGAAAGGTTTCTAAATTTAATAAATATGGTTTTAGAAATTATCTCTTCACAGGAAAAAAATTACAGTTTATACACTGTTTGGCTTTCAAGAAATGCTAATTTCAACCATCCTCTGTAAATTCTAACCATAACTACTAATTTTAACACGGAGATGGGGGTGTAGGTGAGAATACAGAAGAATGACTCAAATAATTTCTGAAAACACTAAGATATATTAAAGACAAATAAATGGATCTTACTCAAACTCCAGTCCTTTGGAATTACTTCAAAAAATTCATGGAAGTTGTGAGAAAAACAGAAGCATAATAAAAAAATGCAGATTGATGTACAGGCTATTGGCACCACTTTACCTGACAACCTCATAAACAAAACAAGGAGATAAAATGTACTTCTAGTTACAAAATACAGGTGCAGTAGTTGTGCAAACAAAAATTTTACATACATGTACAAAATTAAAATGTGGTTTGTTGCGGAACTGGGAATATTGTGGGGGAGTCTAAGTGAAGCTAACTCCTGACCCAACTAGGAAACAATCGGTACAATCCAAGTGCAACAATAGCTTCAATAGAGACCACAACAAGTTGTATGTTTTGGACAAAACACAACTGCAGAAACTTAAGATTGGGTACCGCTGGCTAGATAACAGCACAGCCAAGAAAGTATTGAAAATGAGGCACTGCTAAGCATGGAATGTGACACAGCAAAAAAACTTCAAATTCTCAGCTCCTAAAAAAGGAACATAGCTAAAATACAGATAATGAGCTCTTTATCATGGTGCATTTATTCAGGAAAAAAACCAAGTATAAAAATCTCAAAGGACTCATCTATCCCATCCCACTCTCCAAACAGAGAAGCAACTGAACCTAATCCATCAGGCATCACACAACCAATACTAATAGTTGTAATAGTAATTGTAACTAAATACTTGAACAGGATACTTCAGTCAAGCTTTCTCATTTGGAAGCTTATAAAGATTAGGAGCAAGGGGGGAAAAAAAACCTATTATGCATGGCCTTGATATTTCTGATCCTGCATCAGTTCTAGATGTTAGATTACATAGTCTTATGATGTAATCATATTTCTCAATTATTTTAATTAACTTTTTTCAGACTTAAATGCTATGCTACACAACAAAACACATACTTCCCCAAAAGCTGCAATGAGTGCCAAGCATTTACTTTCATCAATTACCTTCAGATAGCATTTTAGGATTTTCTCTATGTGAAACACTTTATTTGCAAGCACGTAAAAGCTGCATAGTAAATTTCAGATCTGCTTGAATGAGCAATCCGGTTCTTGCCCAAAATGTGTAATTTCCCTGTACTATGCTTCAGAACTGGGAGAGGCTCAAAAGGATACATTGGGCCCTATGAAGTGATCACTCTCGAACTCCCACAATCACAAGATTAGAAGTAGCCTTCAGATACTGGAGCCTTTACAACATTTTCAGCTTTGTCTCTACAACTGCAGACCTCGCCTACACAGGCAAGGTTAACTGTGCATTTGTAGTCCCAAAACAAGTGGTAACTCCACCTCCAGTTTAGCTTACAACACTGAGGAAGTAGCTGAAGATAAACTCACAGAAAAACTGATGCAGAGATGAAGAGTGCATGGAGAAATTTATACCAAGTCAATCAGTAAAATTCTTCTGTTTACAAGGGTTTAAGTGAGAATCACAGTACTGTACCCCCACACTTATGTCTTCCACATGGCTAGAGCAGACTAAAGGCAGTGACTTTAATTTCCTATAGGAACATATCTTACACACCAGTCTGAGTAAAACAAGTCCCGTCTTTCTCAAAACTCAAAAAGCAGGGGATGTTCATGTTTTCCCTTGCAGCAGCAGAAAGTTTACCTTCTGTAATACTTGACCAATTCCAAATATTCAAAAATTAATTATATTTATATATTCATCTATATATTTATTCATGTATTATTTGTATATTTGCATAAGTATATAAAGATAACCACATTTAATTATAAATATTATAAAATTTGCCTCCCTTTAACAGAGCCACAATAAGGAAGCTGCTGTGATTTTTCTATGAAAAGTACTGAATAGTTTGTTCTTTCTAAACTAAATAGGCAAAAACTGCATGAAACAGTTCTCAAAATAAAGCCATGCTCCAAGTAGAATGGCAAACTTAAGTGAGTCAGAATTCATTAGTGTACATAAAAGCACTCCAGATCTAACATTAAATTTAGTAAACACAAGACTAAACATACCACTTGAGAATCCCAGCATGATTCACACGACTGTTAAAACAGTATTTTTACTGTTAGCCATGATCAGCTAGCTATACAAAAAGGCCACAATGTTCAGGCCACTGTATAGTTGTTTCAATAAGATATAGCAGGTTCTTACAAGAGAGAAAATTAATGTCTTTTCATGTAGACTAATAAAGCTCATGTTTTTTGGAGAATATCTAAAGAAATTTACCTAAGTGATTCACAAGAAGCAAAACAGAAAATCTTTCCTTTGTACTACACTTAGGATCTTAGCAAAAACTCTTCACTGAAAAAGGTGTCAAACACTGGAACAGGCTGCCCAGGGAAGTGGCGGTCACCCCACCTGCAAGTGTTCAAAAGACAGGTAGATGCAGCATATGGGGACATGGTTTAATGGTGAAGAAGGAAGTCTCAGTTAACAGTCAGACTCAATAATCTTAGAGGTCCCTTTCCAACCTTGACACCTCTATGATTATGTGATTTCTTGGGAAGTATATTGGCATTTTATATCCATCAGTAAAACACATAAAACAACTGCAACAACAGTGAAGCTTGTGCAACTTTATTACAACAAAGTATTAGGAAATGCAAGTCTCTCTATGTCTCCTCTCCATTCGAAGACCCCTCCTTCTATCATTTTGCTAATGTAATCAAGCATTCAGTTCTATGCTTTTATCAAGCATTCAGTCCTACACTTTTGTCTGCTGGTAATGGACGGCTGAGTATGATAGTGAATAGCCAAAAAGAACTCATTTGCAGCTAATCTAAAAAAAAAAATTAAAATGCACCATTCACTAAGCCATGAACTGCTTGGGTCTTTAATTTATGACTTAATCAAATCCATCCCCCCACCAATCTGACACCTCTTTTAAAAGGATATTCGCTCTCCCATCTTACCAACATACTTGAAACACATCACAGTGGATCAAAAGGCAAGAGTCCTTACAAACACAAGTTGTAATAAGGACATAGCATCTTCTGTGCCTGGGTTAATTTTCTTCAAAGTAGCAAGTATGGGGCTGTCTTTTGGATTTCTGCTGAATACAGTTTTGAAAACATAGAGAGAAGCTCGGGAAGGAGCAGGGTCCTGGCAGGACCTTTAGGCCTGTAGAGAGAGAAGCCCACACTGGACCAGGTCTGCTGGCTTGATTTCTTTTTGTTATTGCATTGAGTCTTCTTGATTTTCCTCCTCACCTACACTTCCATGATCTATATGCTTTAGGAGCTTAACTATTCTCCTTCCCTGATTTAGAGCCAGACAAGGTGACCAGCAACAGGATGGTGGACAGCGTGGGAAGAATGGAGCCAATATCCTTTTTCTGAGCACTAACTTTTCCACAGCAGAAAGCTGTAACATCAAACTATAATATCATTACCTATGGTATGTAGAATAAAGGTCCCCCAAAGTATCCTGATGTTAACTCAAAAATCTACTCTAAACACTTGTCAACGGAGAGGCTTTTTACAGCATTCTTGACAGTTGGATACTAACAGAAAATTCAGGCTTTTTTCCCCTTAGTGAAGCTTCTGTGAACAAAGTCACAGTAAATAATTTGTACCACGTAAGTTAGCGCACTGCTCAAGTTTGCTGTTGTAGATCTGAAGTTTGTTCTATTGGTCTACAATAGTTTATCTTTAATAAAACTGCACGGCAGGAGAGCGACAACATAGCTCAACATATTTCACATTTCATAGTAGAGGTGGTCAAGTGAAAGAGTAAATTTGTCTTAAATCTGACTTGCTGTGAAACGCTTCTCAGCCATTAGGATGTGCATTTACTACCCTAACTCATTCTTCGAAGTAGTTTAGATTAAAAATCAAAGCAATAACAATACTTTGATAAAATCTCTGCTTGAATGTGATGTTTGCTCTTTCATACCTCTCACATTTACAACTTTTCTGTTACCATTATTGTGATGATAGTCACACAATGATGACTCTGAACTGACTTTACCATGTTCAGTGCTAAAGTGACTACACCAAGCACATGTAAACATACAGTTATTTACACCATTTTCTTGCAAAATGCTAGATTATTCCCACTTATTTATTTAACCTTGAAACTGGGTGTCTTTCCCTACTCTTCCAAGCAGACTGCATTTCATTCTCAAAATAATCCTGAGACCTGAACAGCAAGTATAGCAAGCCCAAATGTTGTCCATGTGCCAGTCTAGTTCTTCAAAGGAGGTCCAGTTCCAGAAATTAAGGCTTATGTAAAAAAAAAAGGCAATAAAGAGTTACTTAAGGAAAAAAAATTAAATTAGATCATATGCTTAATACACAAAATTTCAGTTTTAAGTATTATATTTGCTTTACATGTTGGCTCTAGATCATCACTTGTGCACTAGGATGCCTAAATACATACAGTAGTGTGACACAGAGATTTTAAGTGAAAACTTATCTTAGGAATGAAATTACTGGACAGGAGGAAGGTACAAAAAGTTTCAAAAGAGTTTTCAGCATGATCACTAAACTATGCTGCATATGAACCAAGTTATACCTGAAATTAAGTATAATTTGGTGTAAGAAAAAACTGGGAGGGAAACAACCATAAAACCAAACCCCAGCCACAAGAACCAAAACATCATCACATAAAGCACTTCCAAAGTTCTTTCTAAAAATGGAGTTCTAGGGAAAAAAGAGCAGTTAGTCCTTCACCAAGCCACACATGAATTTCAGTGAATACTATTTCTCACAACAAATTAATATAGGGAATTAAGCTTCTGGCTGAGTAAAACAAAGATTAGTTATTAGAAAGAAGAGAGGTTTATTCATCATTTGTAGCTAACTAGATGTGTGGTTCTGTTGCCAACCATAAATCGGGTTCCTGGTCCTTCCTGAACTAGTCATCTCCATCCTTCACACTTCTCTTTAGCATTTGTGGGCATCTTCAATGATTAAAGCCCACAGAAAACTGTATTTTTTTTTTTAGGTAAGATTTTGGCCAGGTTACTAATAAAACAGCCCCAAAGTAAGACTAACAAGCACTAAAGGTAGGAAAATTAGCAACAACGTCCTTATTTCAACAGTGACACTTCCCTCTAGGAGTTCTCCATTTTTGATTCTTGTCTTTTCCATCCCTTCTTCTGAGTGAGCTCTGGAACTCACCAAGTCCTCTGCTGAACACATTTATCTATTCGGAATGGTAGAAAACTGTTCTGGTTTTCTACCAGGAATTAAGTTACATTGACTTAGAGGAAGCACCATAGATATAACACGACACAAGAGACAGAATAACNAGGGAATTAAGCTTCCGGCTGAGTACAACAAAAATTAGTTATTAGAAAGAAGAGAGGTTTATTCATCACTTGTAGCTAACTAGATGTGTGGTTCTGTTGCCAACCATAAATCAGATTTCTCGGGTTCCTGGTCCTTCCTGAACTAGTCATCTCCATCCTTCACGCTCACTTTAGCATTTGTTGGCATCTTCAATGATTAAAGCCCACAGAAAACTGTATTTTTTTTTTTAGGTAAGATTTTGGCCAGGTTACTAATAAAACAGCCCCAAAGTAAGACTAACAAGCACTAAAGGTAGGAAAATTAGCAACAATGTCCTTATTTTGACAGTGAGACTTCCCTCTAGGAGTTCTCCATTTTTGATTCTTGTCTTTTCCATCCCTTCTTCTGAATGAGCTCTGGAACTCACCAAGTCCTCTGCTGAACACATTTATCTACTCAGAATGGCAGAAAACTGTTCTGGTTTTCTACCAGGAATTAAGTTACATTGACTTAGAGGAAGCACCATAGATATAACACGACACAAGAGACAGAATAACTTTCTCCCCTGGGTAGCACTAAGCCCTTAGATCAGCTGATGAATCTGTATGTGTCTGTAGCTGAGTTAATGAAAGTTTGTGTCTCTAAGGTTCCTGCATCAACCACATCTAAGTGTGGTCAAAACCGCAGCCGGGATGCACACAGGTGGGTAGAACAGGGTGAGTTTTCCACCCTACCTGCCTGATGAAAGGAAGAGAGTACCATGGCAAAGAAATCAAGACGTTCCTCTTGACAAGAGACACAGCAGAGTCTGAGAGCATGAAGAGGAAGCCCAGATTCCAACTTTGCAAGTACCCAGAGTAAGTCAGAATCACGGACTCATTTAGGTTGCAAAAGACTTCCAAGATCATCGAGGCCGACCTGTGACCGATCACCACCTTGTCAGCTATTACCAGAACACCAAGTGCCCCGTCCAGTCGTCTCTCGAACACTTCCAGGAAAAGTAACTCCACTCCATCACTGCTTATCTCCCTTTGTCTCCCCCTCCTCCTCGACGCCCCCTCCACACAGCGTGCCCCCCCACAGCCATGTCCCCCAAGTCAGGGCTCTGCTCTGGCCTGAGCCCAGCGTGGCGGAAGGCGCGGGCAGCCCATGCCGCTCAGCCTGAGGGCAGCGGGGCTCCGGCGCGGCCTTTGCCCTGCGTTCACCCCGAGGACGCGCACACGCGGCGAAGCCGCCAGGCCAGCCTGAGGTGAGCGCTGCCTCGGAGCCCCCGCGCCAGCCCCGGCGGGCAGCGCCGCAGGACCCGGCGGCATGGCCGGCAGTGCCCTTGGGTGTGCGGAGCGCCGCCTCAGCCGGCCCCGCCAACCCTACCAAGCAGCGTGGCAGCGCGGTATCTCACCTGGCGGGGCCGGGCGGTGGGGCAGGGGCGACGGGCGGGCGGAGGAGCGGCGGCAGCAGCGGCGGGAGGCGCGGGCGCAGCGCCCGGAGGCGGCCAGCGGAGCTCACCAGCGCGGCCATGACCGCCCGCAGCACGTGAGCCGCGCGCCGGCGCTGCGCCGACGCCGGCCCCATGTGACGGGGACGAACCATTCCCTGCAGGGGGGAGGCGCTGGGTCCGGCCTCCGAACAGGCCCGCTCAGGCGCCAGCGCGCTCCTAATTCCCACCCCGTGCCGCCGCTGGGCCGTTCCACGCAGGCCCGGGTTGGGCCGCCCGGCAGCCAATCGGGAGCGGCCCCGGCGGAAGGCGGGCGGGCGGCGGGAGGAAGCGGCGGGAAGCGCCGGCTTCCCCAGCGGGCACTCCCGGGAGTTCTCCTGTGCCCTTCCGCGGGACGTGCTGGCTCTCCCGGTCTGCCCACCCAAGTACTGCTTCCCTGCAGCCCGGCGGTGGCCGCCGCTTCCTCGCTGCCCCTCAGGTGTTCCAGACCCCACGGAAAGCGTGGCGAGCGGCGCGCACGCGCGGCAAAAAAAAANAAAAGAAAAAAAAAAAAAAAAAGGTCCCTAGGCCGGTTCCATCCGATTGATGGAAATGAACCGCGTCTTGCCCACGCCGCTGGCTGGCGTGTATGCCAGGGAAGGAAGCTGTGGGGAGCTGTGCTGGGAAAGCTGCTGGTCGCTATCAGCCTTTCCGCCGAAATCTTATCAGCGCCTGGGAGTGACGGGCAGAGGGAAAAACTTTATTAAACCGAATATCAATAGTAAATCTCTGCCTGAGCTTGCATATATTTACTAAGATGCCACCTGAATTGATGCTTCGTTTTAGCATCCAAGTTAACCTGGTTCCTATGACATAAAACATTAAAGTACTTAGAAATTAAATGCATCTTTTCATGCAAAAACCATGTCATTGTTTTTGCTGTAACTTGCAAGTCATTACTCTGAGGGGCAGATTGTTTTTTATCAAATCGACTACGACCAGCCATTTCCAATTAAACTTCACTTGGAAAGACTTGTCTCATCATCAAGATGCGGAAGGCTCCGTTTTTAAAAGTTATATATACTCATTTTTGTTATTTATCAAAGCCCTGGAGGTTCAACACTGCTGAGGAATGTTACAGTAAGTTACAGCTAGTGAGACAATATTTGCAATGTTACTGCTTATCATGTCTTCTGCCTGATGGAAGGAAGAGGGTACCATGGCAGAGAAATCAAGATGTTCCTCTTGACAGCTGTATCACTGTTACAGCGTTTCATGGAATACAGAGTTTAGTCTTGAGAGGAAAGCTAATGCCTTTACAAACAATTTGATGGGTGAAGGTATGGGTGTTAAAGTCTTTGAAATGGGTCTTAATGCTTCTATTAACTTTGGGCAGCAAGTTTGTTGCAGAGCCCAGACAGCTTGGCTCCTGAAAGACCCTTGTGCAGACAAGGGTCTGCACAAGCCCTTGAAGCCCACAAGCCGTGAATTTTGGGGTAAAATAGTAGGTTCAAAGGGGGAATTTGGGGTAGCCTGTTCGGGAAGGCTGTACCTTCCTAGTACCTCAGCCAGTGGAGAAAGGAAGAGGGCAACGTGCAGCCGAGAGTTTAGGATAAAAGGAGGCTGTGCCCTCTGAAACCTCGAGAGAGAAAACCCTGCAGGCGTGTGCCCCGGTGGACTCTCTCCCTTTATTCGAATAAAGTTGCAGGACTCCTCTGTCTCCTTTTTGGACATAAATCTCTGGTGTTTGTGAATTTTCCTGATAACTGGGGGGCTTGTCCGGAATCCTTCCACGGTCTGAGTCTGGCACGCAGCAAGAGGAGCTGAAGGTGTGCCTCACCCAGTTCGATGACCCCTCAGAGCTCCCTTTGGCACTGGCCGGCACCAGGCAATTGATTGGGTTCCCGAAACTGTCCAGGAGACAGATGAGAGGCAGACCAGGGTGGTCCATGAAGAGTCCACAGGATATGGATGCCCAGAGGGCGCAGTAAGGGAAAGTCGAGAAAGGGGTCTCGGCAAATTTCACCAGTGAGTACAACTTCAGGGAGTAAAACATGGCAGGATGCCCAGGGTGGACAACAAAGGAAAGTTGAAAAAGGGTCTTGACTATAGGTATGATGATCCCAAAACACCTCCGAAGGGTCCTTTGGGAAAATGTTGAGATGGTTTGCACATTCTCCCAGAGGTAGTTAAGGACATGGACTCCCCGAGAGGGCAACAAGAGGTGCTGAGAAAGGGTCTTGACAACCCTTGCACAGAGGGGGAAATATGGGGAACATGGAGACCCAGAGGGGCAATAAGAGGCACTGAAAAAGGGTCTTGGCAACCCATGCCCGGAGGGGGCAATATGGTATTAGTTTGGGATAGGATTGGTTGAAGGGGTGTGTGGAGAAATACGATTAAGGCAAATGGCAGCAGGAGGCTATGTGATAAGGAAAGACTGGGAAGTTCTCTGCTTTATCTTCAAAATCTGCAGTCTAATACAGGGCCAGCTCCAAGTCTTGTATTCCCAGCTTCCAGGAGAGGGAAAACAGGGAGGTATTGTTCCTACACCGCCACCCCTCCCCGGGCCATTATGGAGGCAGGGTGGAGGATTTGGGTTTGTCCACTTACTACTCAGGACTTAAACGGGTTTCCCTATAGTGAGGAGTGCTGAGGCCAGGTGCAAGGGTACGGGCCAGGTACAGAGCATGGGCTGGGGACCTGTGGGGGAGATGTGGGACCAGGCTGAGGCTGTGGGACAGCCGGGGCTCCGCGCCAGGTAGTGCCCAACACCGCCACACCCGCGGGCAGGGGCTGCAGTGGCCCCCCAGCCCCACGAGGCTGTGGGATGTTCTGTCTGCCTGCCCGTCCCTGTGTCAACTGTGACCGCCTGGGGGCCTGGATGAGTGTGCTGCAGGGGTGTCTGGACACTGTGGCTGGACGGAGAGCGGCTTTGATGTGCAGTCTTAAGTTACAGCAAGCGGCTTTGGTATACGGTGTAAGAGACAAAGTGTCACCAAAGCCTGGCCTGATCTAAGAAGGGATTTTGTTTGAGTCACTGGGGAGGCAAGTGATTTTGCAAAGAATTTGGTGGCTGTGAGTAAGAGCCCACAGGCAGCGGGAGCAGGGGCTGGGGAGATGGCCAAGTGGGCTTTTATAGGAATTGGTTAGAAAAGCATCTCAGGTATATAAAAGATGTGAGGGAAGGGATGAGGAAAAGGTAA